>CM052439.1:169819341-169885378 GCA_028533085.1 Varecia variegata
TTTCCCCATTCAATATGATGTTGGCTGTAGGTTTGTCGTATATGGCTTGTATCATTTTTTGATAGGACCCATCTATGCCTATTTTGTTAAGCGTTCTTATCATAAAAGGGTGTTGTATTTTGTCAAATGCTTTTTCTGCATCTATTGAGAGGATCATATGGTCTTTGGTTTTAGACTTGATTGTTTTATAAGCTGTTTCCAGATAGATCAGAGTTAATTCATTTGTATGGCAGGGACATGCACGTTAAATAAACCTTCAATAAACTTTTAATGTGTTTTTTTGTTTGTTTGTTTGCTTTGGTGTTTTTTTTTTAAATTAACTAACTTTTTGTGAGAATTGTTATATTTGCTTTGTTTGTTTTCTAATTACTCTCCAAAATCTGTTTCTAATGCGATATTGAACATGTTTTTTTCCTCAGGCTTGTCTAACATTTTCACTGATACAGGTAGTTTACCACACTGTGTTCACCTGAAATGAAGATTTAATAAGATGGTAGTTTCATGTGAAAAAGTTATCAGTTATTGCTAAAACAGTCAGACATTCCAAACATATTTAATAAGGTCCCAAAGCAGTGACACAAACCTTCATGCATACGTAAACCCACAGCTTTAAAGAACAAGGCTTTGACTAGTGTATGTCATGAAAATTAAGTAAGATTTTCATGAAGTCGTAAAATATTACTTATAGGATAAGTACAACTGTCAGTGATTAGACAAATAAGATCTACTGTGGCTCAGCCCTGAGTCAGTATAAGAACAAGTGTGATGAATATTGATGTGGATTTTTGTTTGAGGTTTTCAGTTAAGCGTGTTCTAAAGAGAAGTATTGATGAGAGCAGGACAGGAGAGAGTGAAGGGGGAGCAGTCAAGGTAAAACATGGTAAAAATTAAAAGCAGAAAGCATAAATACTCCTCAGGAAATCTATGTATTCATTCAAATGGTGTTTTTCCAGTGCTAAATTTTAAAATCTTAATACCACAACGAGCAAAATATCTTTTTAGGGAAACTTCCTGTGTCTCAGGATAGAGCAAAACTTTGTTTTTCCCCTAGGAGAAAATATACAGAGGGAGCTAACCCACGCTGCTTCATGTCAACCCAAAAACAAATTAGAATTTCTTAAGTGTAATAAACATGAGGTTGCCCAATAATACCACTTATCTAGGCTCATAAGTGGCAGTTGTTCAAAATGCAGTTGCTGTTGCAGGGCAGACAGAAACTACTCATTTTACTGAGATATTTATTCATTTCTCCGTCTCTCGCTGCAGAGCTGTTCACCGTCCCATGACATTGAGGGAATTAGGTGAAAAGCAATTTCATTGAACAAAAAGCGCAATTTTCCTCTGAGCTTATGGCTCTTAATAAAACAAATGCAAAGTTATTTTTAACAAAGGCATCTGAGTTTCCTTGGCTCCTCTTCAGAGGAACGGTTTTCCCTATAGCCAAGGGGACAGTTTCATACCTGGAACACAGGAGGTGTGGCTCATGCCTTAGTTGGTTGTATACCTGGTATACATGTCACCTGTGTGTCCACCTCTGTATCAGGGTGTGGTTAAGGTTGTAGCCAGATCACACTCTGATTTGACAGGTGTATATAATTAATTACAACAGTTTTCAAATGACATGAAATACGTGGGTCAGCAAACTTTCTGTGAAGGGCCAGATAGCAAATAATTTAGGCTTTGTGAGCCAAGAAGAAAAACTGAGAATATTATGTAAACTACTTATATAATAGGAGAGAAAACAAATTTCCACTGAATTATTATTGATGAAATTCAAAAACAGTAATGTTAGCAATAATAATGTTTCATAATACATTCTACCAATAAGAATGGAATTATTTTGGGAGGGTAACATTTTGCCTAACTGGGCTTCAAAGTTTGTGTTTCCTATCATCAAATTGATTGTAAATGTTCATCTGTAAAAGCCATTTTTAGCTCCCAGGCCATACAAAAACATGAAGTGGTCCAGATTTGGCCTGAGGGCCACATTTTGACCTCCACTCTAATGTGTGATTAATTTTATGTACTCATGAATATAATTCTAGTATTCTTCTCTGAACTATAAAATAGTTTGCTCTAATGCATTTTAGTAAGGTAGCCCTTTGAGTCTAAGTGATGCAAATGAACTTTGATGATTTTTATGAGATAGCTGTACTGCAGGTCAGGAGCCCACAACCTGATTGGTGAGTACAATTTTGTTTTGCAACTGCGAACCACTCACAACTGAGTAGTAAAACCAATTCAGAGGGCTTTGACCAGTATTTAAAAAATTGAGTCTTTGATTTGATTCTCAGCCTGACTGTTGTTGATGTATAGGAATGCTACTGATGTGTGTACGTTGATTTTGTTACCTGAGGCCTTGCTGAATTTATTTGAATACAATAAAATAGATCATAATGCCCACAGTAAGGAAAATTTGGTTTGGTTTGGTTTGGTTTGGTGTTTTTAGGAAGGGATCAGACTTGTGAGTGTGGCATGGGTGGGTTTAAGATATATTTGAATTTATTGTGCATCTTGATGTAAAACATATGCAAAACATTGATTTGGAAATATGTATTTTTCCCAAAATAATATATTCAAGAAAATATCTCCTATACATATGTGACAGAGGAACGATATTAGCAGATGCCTTCAGCTAGTCAATGCTAATAAGTGTCATAGTTGATGGATATGTTAACAGAATAAATTGAATGGCTATAGAATGGTGTGTTTCACAGTAGATGGTGAGTGATCAGATGTAGAAATGATGTAATTCTATCATGAAAATAATCTCGCATTGCTATAATTGTTTTCTGAATTGATCCTCAAATTCTAGCACAAAAAATAATCTCTCTATTTGTCAGGAATTGGTATTTTAAAAAATTATGGACTGTATATTTTTGTTAGAAAAATGGAGATTATACTTATAAAGAAAAGTATTTTCGTAATTTATAAATATTTTATAAAATATTTTATATTTTACTTTGTATTATGAAAATAGTTTAGGAATTACAGATTAGGATATACAATTTTTGTCCTACCCAGTAAAAGTTGTTTCTCCTTATGTTAAGTGGGATGAACCATATCTCAGAATGGAGACTCTCTCTGTCTCTCTCTTTCTCTTTCAACCTCCTGCTGCTCATTTCTTACTCATCCAGCACTTGGTGAGGACCCACATGGTAACTGGAGCCAAATTTGCAGATAACGTAAGATACTCAGAGGTGCAACACGATCCTTTGCAATGTATCATCTAAGCCCCGTATTCTCTCTTTATCTGAATATAAAATATTTCATAAAGGCAGTGGGGCCCATCCTGAGAACTGAGATTAGTGTCCAGATGAAAACAGGCAGTATTATAACTGTTATTCTCACCTTGTTCACATATCTTTGAAAAGCATCCCATATTTGTAGAGGAAGGGAAGGAGGAAAATGCTCAGTAAACCAGAATTTGAATAAAATTAAAATCATCAAAGATAACTTTTTCCCTCTTGTTTAATTTTAGCCTTTAAAGGTAATTATTACCCAAATTTTCAATCAATATTTTATATGCAAGTTGTTATATATGATATGTGTATATTATTATCTCGCTCTTATTTTTAATATATACGTATGTGTGTATAGTCATTTTTTTTTTAACTGCAGGTTGTGACCCATTCATGGGTAGTACAATACCTTTATTAGTCATGAACAGTGTTTTTAAAATAATGTAATGGACTAGACCAGAACAGAGGAGCACAGAACCTGTTACGATACATCTACCTTCATAAGCATAACTGGTTTTTCACTGAGTTATTCATACACATATGTGTGTGAATGTGTATGCTTGGGTGTGTGTGAACTGAGTTGCAGTGGAAATATTTCATATTAAGGCTCATTATTTAAAAATTTTGAAAAATTATGCTGGAGTCACGGTGACAGTAATGATTAACGTGTTCCTTTTATTTTCCTTGATATTTGGTATTTTATTGCTAAGTGCTAAAGCGTGCTAATTAGTATGTTACTCCTTACAATTCAATTTCAATAAATATTTTTATGTTTAGTTCCACATGGCATTCACACGAACTAACTATTATTTGGTTAGATTTTTCTATCTGCTGGTTATTGGCGGTTTCTTATCTGCTCTTTGAAGCTTTATTGCAATAATAAGGCTAAGGATTGGGTTGCAATAATCCAATAATGCCAGCCAAAGAAAGTATTAAGAGACATAGCATAGAACTATAATGTTGAACACTGATTTAGGGAGAAAAGAGCTTGATCCTTTCTAATGCCGCTTCTGATAGTACCACGTGTTGAAGCAGGGATCCTGTATTTTTTATGAGCATTACATAATCTATTGTCTCTCTGTTGAAAAAAATCAATTCAGCCAGAAATCTGACACTGCAAAATCATGGAAATTCCCACAGACTAAATATTACAGTGGGTGGATTTTTTTTTTTACTATATGGTTTTCCCTTGAATGGATACTAATAGGCTTATAGAAATAGAATCATGTATTATAGCTGCCAGGTTACATAGTTGTTAGGTGTGGTATTTCCCTGATTGTTATTAGCCAATGTATATTAATTACGTGTAAATGCACTACTTAATGTGTAGAGCTCTGTGTATATAAATTAGTAGTTGCATGTTTGAACTTCAGAAATAATGTAAAGGGGAAAATCCTACCATGCTCACACTTCTTGTTTGTGAGCAAAATAAAAATAAAAACAGCTATGGGGAAGTTTTTCTAGAAGGAACTAATTCTAATAAATGTCAACATTCATGGAAAGTGGACTCAAAATTGAAGGTTTAGATACAAATCTAATTCAAGTTTGTCTTGAAGTTTTGTTTCTGACTTTGAGTTCAGAATTGGTGAAATGTTTGTGAATGTTGATGTTTTACAAACACGTAAACTTTGAAAAATAATTGTCATGTGATTAATATTCCAAAGGTTAACGTAGCATGCATTTCAAGGCTCCGTGTTGTGTAATTTTCAATCACTAGTATAATTCTTTTAGACAAACATCTCACTTTACAAGCAGGTCTGCCTTTTGTTTTATGTTATGTTAATGTGAATATTGGTGATGTTCCTCATGTTCTGAGGGGGAGGGCTTACTCCTGTAAAAATCATTCTGCAGGGGTCCAAAGTGCAAGTCTAGAGAGGAACTCTGGCAGCAATTTCAAAAAAAGGCACCTTTTTTGTGAGTATTTATGTTTATGCCAACCATATATTGTGAACTTCATGTACACGTGGTTTTTGTGAGAACAAGAGCACTGGTTCCTTTATATCAAACATGTGAATCCATGTCAGTTCATTTGACCCTATTAAATTGCAGTGAGTTGAATGTATGCTGTGATCCGTTGAATATGAGATATGAGCACAACATAAATTGAGGTTGAAATTTAGGTCCTTCTAAAGTGAATAGGCAATGTGCTGTTTTTAAATTAAAGACTATATCTATTTTGGTCAAGATCAGTAAATTAGAAAAAAAACTATTCTCTGGTATTTCCATTATAATAGACTAAAACAGATTTCAGATGAGAAATTTTTCAGATTTAAGGGCCTCAAAGTTTTTATAAAACTGTTATATTTGTGAAGGCTACGGAACAATTAAAGGTGGGTGATTCAGCATCACTTGCTTGGGGTAGGCGTTGCTTTAAGCAGGTTGCCTGCCTTCCCGCATTCATTCCTCTGTAATCCTATAGGCTACATGCTGTGATCTCCCCATTTTACAGTTGAGCAAACTAACTCCCAGGGAGCCAATGTAGCTTGCCCACAGTCCCACAGCTGGTAAACAGAGGAGGTCTCACCCCAAGGCAAGTTACCTCTAGAGGCCACGCTCTTAGCCATGATGTTGTATTTTTAAATGAAAAGTTTTGATAGAAGAAAGAAAAGGAACAGAAGGAGGATTCGTGGCATGGTTGAAATGGGGACAGCTCAGCTTTGTTAACGAACACCCCCTAGCTCTTCAGACACCTATGAGAATACTATTGAAAAACCCTCGCAACAGTACAAAAGTTTAAAAGGGTCACTATGCACATTGCTCACTGCGATGGAAATCCTATTTTAGAAGAAAAGAACCTTAACCTGTTATTTTGAAGACAAAAATACAAGCGTAGGTAACTGTTCACAGACACATGAGCTTTCAAATGGCTGAGAATCGTTGCTGTGAAAAACTGCAGAGTATGATGACATAAATGAGTCTTCATTAGATCATTTTTATTGTGGTTAGTGTGAATAGTGTGATAATGGTTTATATGCATTTGCTATGTTATTTTTAAGTTGTACCTTTGGCAACTGAGAAAGTAAATAGATACCTTAACTGAAAGTATTCCATATGCTCACTGAGAATGTTTTTTTTTTTAATGCTTTAATTTTATAATATACACCTGGAAAAGGAATTCTTGACACATGTGCTGTGTGGGTTTTCCAGAAATGATGCTGGTGTCCAGCATCTCTAAAAACCCCTACTGCTTTCTAGGTCCCTGAATCTCCCTTCTACCATTGCCACTTTCACATTGAAAGCAGCGTTTCCTGGGGGTTCGTGGTCATTGGTTTTGCCCATCTGCCTCCTTTCTAGTTTTCTGATTAAAGTTTTTCTGCATGACAGCAACAATTTCTTACCCTTCTCAAGGCTCCTGCTCTCTGTGCACTACCCTGTGACTTCCCTTTCAACGTTGCAAACTCAGAGGTGGCAAAATGCCTCTCACTCTTTCCTCTGAGTAACAAATCCATAAAAACAGTAAGGGATCTGGTTAAAATGTTAACACCAAAAACATAGCAAAAATCATATTTTTTGTGAATTTTATTTGAACAGTTAGATGTTTGCACAAAATCTAAGGAGCTGTTAGAAATGAAGACTTTCCTTTATATCAGACAATTTGGGGTTATTATCAGGACAAATTTGTAACCCTTGAAAAATGTGTGCAGTCGTTTTAAGTCACACGGTAGGCATTGCCATTTCTGGGCTGGACAAATAGACTGGCTCCCTCTCATTGCTAAGCAGTCCCGCATAAGGGAGCTGCAGAGACCCAGTTGCTTAGGGTCTTACAAGTTAATAAAAAAATCTCTTAAAGGTCTCATTTATCTGTGTCCCAGTTAATGACTGGTGACATCTAGTGGTGGCTGGATTTCAGGCACTCAAGTGGCCATCCCCTGGAGAGCTGACTCCAGGAGAGTTATACAAAATAAACTGTAGAAATGTTTTCACACCTCTCACGTGAGACATTTGCAGACTGATGAGGTCAAACCCCAGCACCACGTGGCGCCAAATCGCCCATCACCAGCGCCCAGTCATCAGCGAGGGTGAGCCCTCAGCTGCTCATGTCCTCAGCGGGCGGTGGCAGATTGGGAGATTCCCTCAGGTCGGGTCCCCTCCTCGAGAAGCGGGCCCACCCCAACATTCGCCATTCCAGGAAAGTCCGTTTCAGATCATCTCTTTGCATTTGTGGCAGGTCACGAGTAGGAGGCATTTGTCTCTCCTCGTGATGCTCCCTGGAAGAGTTTCCACATGGGAAGCCAACCCATAATGGCAGGTTCTTTATTAAAATATGTGCAGTGGAAATTATGCTAATTAAACTGGAGTGTAATTATAGACTAGAAAGATTCTCTCGCAGTCTGAATGGAACTGTTGTAGATAAATGTGCATTAACTTAATAGTGTACAGCTAATTATGAAAGGTAAAGGGGAGGCAGAGTTGTAATCAGCTCCGCGATGTGGTAGAGATGCCGCTCTCCCGGGCCAACTCTCCGGTCGAAGCCCAGGTAACCCTGTAATGAGAATTCTTCTAGCGCTTGTGTCTCCTTTTCAATGCTGCAATCAAGATCGCCACCAATGACTAATTAACCCGTTTAACTCTATTTGTCTGTGGCATTTATTACAGCAGAGAGTTAAATGCGCTGGCACTCTGCAGCTTTATGTCCTATTGTAAGTATATTTGGGAGTTTATTCTTTATTTATGTTTTTGTGTGTGTTTATGATAATTATGGAAATGAGGCAAGGATCATCGGCCCAACATGACTTTGCCATGCTCAACTAGCGCTCGCTTCTGGGAAATGAATTCTTTTACTTAGAATTCCTGTGTTTTTATGGATCAAAGCTACCCAAACCAGATAAAATGAAAGATACTTTACAAAAAAATACAGAATGCATGTAGTGATACGGAGTGATTCGCAACTAATTTTGGAAAATTTACTCTCACGTCTTCTGAGCAGAACAGTTTGACACCCAGTCAAACACTACTAAAGAGTTTGGGGAATTTTTGCATTAGGGAAAAAAAGATCCGCAAAACACTACTAAGTGTTAAGAGAGTGTGATTTGGTGGCGGGTAAAAGCAGCATCTACAATATGGACAGAAGCTTTGCAGAGGATGTGACTGTCCCGCAAAAGGAGGGCTTCTGTTGTGGGACGTCGCCCTCACTGTTTCTTCTAAGCTTCCAGGGAACTTGGAAGAAATCCCTTCATTGCTTCTTCAGATGGGAAACCCAGCAGAAACGTTGAGATGTACATCAAGCTCTTACTGATTCCCTAAATTTCTGTTTTCTCCTTTCTCTCATTTACATTATTTCTCTGGTCTCATACACAGATACTTTGAGACATAAACGGTCAATAACTTTCAATTTTAATTTTAATTTCCTAAATCTTTTCTGACATATATAAATTCTTTGGAACACTTACAGCAATTTCCTTTTTGACTTAATAAAATTTAGTCTGTCTTCGTTTTGCTTCTGACTTGTTGCTACATTCCTTTTGCCAAGACAATATAGGTATCACAAAGGTTTCTTAAGCCTCGCTATTTAATCAATACGCTTTTAACAAAAGTGTGACATTGTTCCTGCCTGTCAGATATAGTATGGCTGAGTGATGACAATGGTGGGTTCAGGAGATTTGGTGTCAGCGGGAACTCCAGCACTGCCCTGTGTTAACTGTGACTTCCTACTAGATTTTTAACTTTCAGCCTCAGCTCCCTCATGTGTGAACCAGTAAAACCATTATCTCCCTCAAACGGTTTCAGAAGTGATCATCAAACTATAGCCCATGGGCCAAATTTGGCTCTCTGTGTGTTTCTGTAAATAAAGTTTTATTGGAACATAGCCACTCCCATTTGCTTACGTATTGTCTGGGGCTGCTCTTGTGCCACAAGAGCAGAAGACTAGTTGCAACAGAAACTGTGACGAGCAAAGCCTAGAATACTTATTATCTGGCCTGAAGGGAAAAAATTTGCTGCCCCCTGGATCAGAATATTAAATTTTTGGAGGTCTGTGAACATATGTAGAACATATATGTGTGTATAAGAACCATGTGTGTGCACACACATATGTAAAATAATATGTATTTAAAGTATAATAGTGTAAAGTCTTCAGCACATTGCAAATATACATGTCGGCTTATAAATATTATTATTATTTTATTACATCCAGTTTTACCTAATTGTTAGAAAATTAGTTGTGAAGAGGACATTAGATGAGGTAGCATGGATTTAAATACTCAAAATGATAAGTATGACAGTTAAAATATTTTTTTCTTTGTAAGTATTTTCTAAAGTAAAAGCTATGTTTGCCATTTAAGTAGACGTTAATTATAAGAATATATATCATGATACTTTTCCAAGTGTATTGTATTGGTTTTCCAAGGGCTGCCTAAAAAGTACCACCAACTTGGGTGGCTTAAAACAACAGACACTTATTGTCTCCTAGCTCTGGAGGCTGGAAGTCTGAAATCAAGGTGTCAGCAGAGCCGAGCTTTCTCCAAGGCTCTAGGGAGGATCCTCTTCCTTACCTCTGGTGGTTGCAGTCCATGGCTTGGCATTCCTTAGCTTACAGAGGTATCACTCCAATTCCTTCCTCTGTAGTCACATAGCATTCTTTCTGTGTCTGTCTTAACATTTTCTTCCCTCTCTATCTCTGTATCCAAATTTCCCTCTTATTATAAGGGTGCCAGTCATTGGATTGGAGCCTACCCTAATCCAATAGGACCCGATTACCTGCGCACATCTGCAGACTCTATTTCTAGATAAAGTCACATTCATAAGTTCTGGGTTTGTAGGTTCAACAGTTTTTTGAAGGACACAGTTTAATTCATAATACCAAATAAATGCCCTTTGGAAAATTGATAATTCTCCTTGTATTAAACTGTATTTGATATCAAAATAAATAACTGAAGTATAATAGTAATTGTCAGTTATTTTGATGACCAGAACTAAGAATAAAGACTGCTCAAAATGCTGTTAGCGATATATTTTTTAAAAGAACATCTATGTTTAGTTGATCCAAAGGGAGAACGTGAGATTACAGATGACATGCCACCAGAGGGAACATGATTTCAGACACTTGGATAGAAAGACCCTGTCCAGGGCAAAGGAGACCCAAATCTACTCCACCTGAGCTAGGCACAGCACACCTGGGACATTGTGTCCACTTGTTGGCAGTTCCTGAAAGAGACGTATGTACAAACTGGAGTGTGTTCAGAGGAAAGGACAAAATACTCAAAATCATGCCAGGTGAGGAATAGTTGGTATTTGATGAAACTATCTATGAAGAATATGGAGTGGGTGTGGGCACAGAGATGCACGTGATAACTATAAAGGCAGGAATTCAAGGCACATATTGGAAAATAGGAAGAAGCATTGTAAAAGTAACAGTCATGGTGCCACAATTGGTGACACTATTCACATTTATTCTAATCTTTCTAGATTCTCTTAGTTTTCTTATCCATTCTTACTTTCTCCATCCTACACATGCACACACACACACACACACACACACAATTTGTGATCATATTTCCTGTGTAGATTTATATCTTGCTTTTTTCCTTGACTATCATTTCATAAACAGTTCTTCATATTATTAAGTATATTTTTAAAATATCATTTTAATGGCCTTAAATATTCCACTCTATGGATATTAGCATTCTTTAACCCTTCTCCTTGATTATTGTATGTAAAATACATTTAAATTAAAAATAAGTACTAAATGGGCCATTATAGAAAAGACATTTTTCGATATCTCAAAAGGTTTCAAAAGTTAGGGGTAAAGACAAATGGGTTGAGATGTCAACGTGGAGTCAAAGGAAAAAGAAAACTTAGAATCGAGTCACCCTTAACTGGAAGTGGGCTGGCTGGAAGAGACACCCCCTTGTCATGCACACACACTCGTCATCCTACAATCCGAGTTCACATTTCAGATGAAAGTTGCATTCCGTGGACATCCAGGTTTCTTTCACCGCTGAAATGTCATGTTTCAATGTGAGCCGTGGGAAATTCCTTCTGGGGCATGGCAGGCCATATGTAAATAAATTCAATGATTCTCTGACAGGAAAGTCTTCAAGGCACAGTTTTTTTAAAGCCTAAGTTGTTGAAAGGAGTTCGAAGGATCAAGGAAATCAGGAGTGGAGCCTGTAAGTGTAAAACGTGTGGCAGAGAATAAAATTTCAGCAAGTGTAGTTTCAAAGATCTAATTCACTTTTATTAGTGATCATGAACTGGGCAAGATGCCGTCTACAAAACAGCCAGGAGCTCCGCTGGGTGTGTCAGAACACTTGGCTTTCGTAAGGCTGCTCTGGCAGGAACAGCAAACAGCACAGTGCACAAGGCAGGTTGGTTATCCTCAGGTTACTTTCCTCCTGTGGATTTCAGCAGACGGGACTTCCCTGTCATGTTTCCCCAAGTTGACTGGGTCCCCTTTGATTAGTTGCTGTGAATCTCCTGATTTTTTTTTTTCTGAGAAACTGGCCTGTTTGGAGATTTGGCTCTCATCTCTCCTGACTTCCTAGAAGGTCAGATCTTACAAGTAAACAAGTTAGGTTTCAGTTTGGTAAGGTGCGACGTTAGCATGAGTAACTCCATTTGGAGCCTGCCATCTTTTTGTAAACACATGCCTGCAAAAATTTTGACTTCTTTCATAGACATATTCTGAATTAAATAGCTAAGGCATAGATAACGTCTTAACATACCTTACCTTTATGATTCACTTAGACCTTTTACATGAGATTTTTTAACTTTAAACATTTACCTTACGCTGCTGGTCTGCGGAGTAATTGAGTTGCTTTATAGTCTATCATTCCATTATTTCAACTTCAAATTGACTTTTGGGAAGGGAAAGTTGTGAACCCATTCGCTCATAAACACATCTGCAAAATCCCTTAGATCCCACACTTAGATCCTTTTCTTTACTATTCACCAGTACTCGTTGTAGGTTGGAAAGACCAAGGTTTGCACATCCCTACACTCACCTAGGGCGGGGGAGACCCACAGACACTTGGTCCTCAGGGCGTCCCATCCTCCTGAGCTGGAGAAACAAATGGCCCTTGGTTTGTTCAGCCGGATACTGAGAGGCTGCTTTAGTGTCTGAGATGAAACCCAAGTAAAAATGCCAAGCGACTCTGTCTTTGGAGAGTTAACTGCCTTTTCAGCTGGTGGATTTTATAACTGGGTATTTGTCAGTCTCCATTGCAAAGCACTCGGGAGGACGCTGGGTAGCCTGCCAGATCCGAAGCACAGTGTCAGCAGGCAACAAATAACAAATAAAGTATTCTGTCCGCCGGCTCTGGAGGAAGGAACTCCCAGAATATAAAGAGGCTCAAGTCCGTCCTGTTGTCTTACTTTGGGGCCAGACCAAGAGGTGTGGCCTAGACCAGTGAAAGGCTGGGACAGCCAGCCAGCCCAGTGTCACTGTGTCTAATGCTAACTGTGTCATTTGCCTCCATATTAAGAGCAATAATTTTAATTTTTAAGTTTTTATTAGAGAAGAAGAAACCACCTTAAAGTCCTTTCTGGGCCAAGGTGAAGTGTAAGTACACGCAGGCCTCTACGCATGACTGTGGCTGTGTCTTATATTGAAATTGTCAACCCCTTGCCTGGCATCAACCTGCACACACACAGCTAGACCTGTTCCTCCAAGATGTGTGAGCTCATGACTATTAAAATCCTTAGAGTCCTGCTCTTGGGCCCACTTAAATGAGGGATATATCAGACTTAATTTAATAACCTTTGTATAGATTAATTCTTATCCACTAACTCATCTCTTATACTTACCAATCACACTAAATTTTATTTTACTTCCTTAATGATTGCCAATAAGATGATTGTCTTTGTCACCTTGATTTTTTTCAGATTATTGATTGCTAAGGTTTGAATGAGTCCCCCAAAGTTCATGTGTTGGAAACTTAGTCTTTAATGGTGTTGAGAGGTGAGGCCTTTAAGAAGTGATTAGGTCACAGATGAATGTCCTATGGTGGGAGTGGGTTCATTCTTGCGAGAGTGAATTTGTTATAAAAGTGAGTTCAGCCCTCTCTTGCTCTCTTGCCCTTCCACCTTCTGCTGTGGGATAAAGCAGCGAACAGGCCCTCACCAGAACCCCAACCTTGGGCTTCCCAGCCTCCAGAACTAGAAGAAATAAATCTCTGTTCTTTGTAGATTACCCAGTCCGTGGTGTTCTGTTAAGCAATACAAAAGGGACTAAGGCATTGATTGTCCTCTTTTTATATATTAAAATACATATTACATGAAGTCTTTAAATATTTTGATATTATAAAAAATAATTTTGTTTTTTATTGGGTTTTCATGTGAGACCTTGTGTTTCTAAGCCCCCTTTCTTAGTGTATAAATTTAGCCCATTAAAAAAGTAAAAAATGAAAAATCTGTCATTATATATTTCAATGACAATTTGTTATTTAATAGCATCTCATAGACCAGGTCTTCCAAAGAGGTCTGAACACCAGGAAATATCATTTTGTCTGCTTAACCTGTGTGCATGAGTCTTTGTAAAATACATTTGTTTACCTTCTCTGTTTCTTTTTTCTCATTCTCATTGTCTATTCTACTCCTTTTTGTAGCTACATCACTTCAAAGCAGTAAATATTAGACAGGAACACATCATTCAAGGAAGGGCCATCTCAGCTTGTAACAAAACAGCCTGATGTATTATTTTACTGGCCACATGCAAAGCTGCATAGGGAAAGTCATAGATGAATTGGAAAAATTAGGTAGCATTTGCAATATCTCCATTTTAGGATGATTTCCAAGTAGCTTTAAATGTGTTTACTCTTTTTAAAATATTAGTGAAAAAGCATAGGAGATGAACTGCCTTCTAATGCCACAGTCTTGAAACAGGTGAGCTAAATCCATTTGAGGCCGACTTTTGGGGTTGTTAACAACCAGTTGATGGTCTCAGGGTGGTTCTTTTCAGACCTTTTATTCCTGTCTGATGGTAAAGAATTTAATAAAATCCAGGTGCTGTTTGTACGCATTGCACTCTCTTCTTGAATAGTTTCAATAATAAACCATTTTTCATTAAGTGGGATGAAGACTATCCTTTGGGGAAACAAATGCAAACATGACTTAAGAACAATGTAACAAAAGCTATGTTTGCATGTCCTGGTTATCTATTGCTGCATAACAGACCACTCCAAAACTTAGTGGATTAAACGGCTAATGGCTCATTGCTTCTCATGATTCTCTGTGCAGACTCACCTTAGCTGAGCAGTTATTCCTTGGGCAGTCTCATGGGGATGAAGTGAGGTGTTGGTGGGCTACAGCTGTGTAATGGTCCCACGGGGCTGGACGTCCAAGATGGCTCATTCTCATGCAGGCCGTTGAGGTTGGCTATTACCTGTGCGCGCAGCTAGGGCATCTGACCAGACACCTGCTCTGCATGGCTTGGTCTTTGTGCAGCATAGCAGCTGGGATCTAGTATCTAAGAGTGAGTATCCCAAGAGTAAACATCCCAACAGACCCTTGTATAGGGACATGCATGTGTGTGTGTGTGTGTGTGTGTGTGTGTGTGTGTAGAGAGAAAGATTTTAAGGAATTGTCTCACACAGTCGTGGGGGTTACCAAGTCTAAAATCTGCAGGGCAGGCCAGCTGGCTGGAAACTCAGGCAGGAGTTGATACTACACTCTTGAAGCAGAATATCTTCTTCTAAAAACCTGTTTTTCCTCTTTCAACTGATTGAATGAGGCTCACCCACATTGTCAAGGGCCAGACCAAGGCCACCACATTATCTCCTTGACTTCAAGTCAACTAAATGTAGATGGTAACCACAGCTACATTTGATTAAATGACTGGGTCCTGTACCCCAGCCAAGTTGACACTGAAGCATAACCCTCTATAAAAAGGATACACTGATTCGTATGTGGGGGATAGATGCAATGCAGGAGAGAGACACAAGAATATCCTCATTAGGTGATCTTTTGTATGCAGAGGGGAATCAGAAGTAAAAAAGATTGTAGAGAATGTACAGAACTTTTCTCTTTAAATGCACCTCAGACAAGACTTTATGAAATCTAAGAATAGGAATGTTGTTAAAGATGACCTAAAGTTCTTAGGTTTTTATTATTTTTTGAATTTCTCAACCTCAGATGAAATCACTTTCCTTCTGCTTCAGAGATGAAAAAAACCACTTAGCAGTATTTTTCATAACCTCTTCAAATTAAAAAAAAAAACCAATAAACCTTTTTTGTGTGAAAGTGAAGAGAGTTGAACAAAGTCAAACTTACTGGGTGATTTTAATCTAATACAGATGAAGTCATGACCAGATTTTCTTGCCTAGGAGGAGGAATGGGAACATGGAAGTCTTTTTCAGCTTTTGTATGATTTTTCTGTGTGACCTTGAGTAATTCACCAAGCCTATTGGTGCCTGAGCACATGCTCGTGTAGACTAGTTGCAATGTTGACAAGTGAATGTTTCAAAGGATTTTTAGGATGACCAGATGGAGGCCACGATGCTTCTGGGGAGAGAAAGGAAAGGAGAGCCCAGGCCAAGCCAGCCCCTCCGAATGCTGTCAGCTTTGCCAGCGTCCCAGCCCCTCTTTGGACCATATGTCTGCCGCCTTCCCGGCCTATGGACGCTGTGAGGTGCAGCGTGTGCCAGTTTCCTAATGGGAAGGGTTTTGCGCCACTCTGATGTCTGGGGTTCGTTAGAGGAAATCCATTCAGCCTAAGGTACACGTGTGGCTTCCTGCCGACACAGCACTCACGGATGCTGCACTGAAAGGATCTGACTCCCGGAGAGTCTCGGTTTGACTGAGACACCGCATCAGTGGAAGGGCATTATTCACCCCCAGGAATGTAAGGATTGAAAACGCTCCACCCTCTCTATTCCTTGATGGAAGAGGGCCTGTCAAGGTGAAAGCAGAATGACGATGATGCTAAAATGCACGAGAAGAGTTAATTTGGCACAGGGACACTTGGGTGCCTTTTTGTTCAAATACGCACATATGGCAGAGCTCCGCATAAGAAGCCAGCATCGAGCAGTCATTCGATCGCCCAGGTGGCTCCCGAAGCACTGGAAAGGCAGGACGTGCTGTAGGAGACCCAGCAGCCATCAGGCTGCAGTAAGGGTGGCTGATGAACACCTGGAATATCCGCTCACCACCCTTCCCAGCCCGATCGTGCCTGGTTTTCTGTATGTCATGCTGGGTTGACGGCTAATCATTCACTTTGGTACCTGAACCGAAGGTAGCAGGAGGTAATTACTGTGTACCCTCTCCCACTCCTTCTTTCCTTCATACATGCAATTCTAGACCAAACTCACTGAGATCCAGTTGCTCTACCATGTTATCAGCAAGAAATAAGTCTTTAGAGGCCCATGTGGTATGACCAGGGGTGATCAGTTTCCTGTGTCCTTTCTCTTGCTGCATCAGGAATATTACCTTACACCAGTGGTTCTCAATAGGGATGATTTTGCTCCCCTCATCCCACCTCCAGGGGACATTTGGCAATATCTGAAGACAGTTTTAATTGTCATAATGTGGGAGGAAGGGGTGTTATTGGTGTCCAGGTGGAAGACTCCCCTCCCCGACCAAGAATTATCTGACTCAAACTGTCAGTGGTGCTGAGATGACCTTATATTACTCACTGTGCCTCATTGGCATTCAGTAAATGTTTGGTGAATGAATGATTGGGGTCAGGGAGGAGGCATGGTAAGCAAGAGAACAAGCAACTGATGTTATCACATATACTATTGCGTATGTATTCTTCCTGTCATCACTATTTTTATCTTTGAGTTGTCTTTACCTTGGAATAGTTTCATTTGTTCACTGAGTGCCTACTATATGCAAAGCAGTGTGCTACACACTGGGAACATAATTATGAGTTAAAAATAGCATGAACCCTGCTCTCTGGAGTTTGCTGTCTAGTGGAGGAAATTGTCATTATGCAATTACACAGATAACTGTAGAGTTTCAATGCAACAAGTGCTACCAATTCCACTTGAGAGGCCAGGGAAACGTCCATGGTGTCAAAAACTAGACAGCATTTTCTCCCAAGTGGTCTGACCCACAAATGATGTTTTAAGTATCTATGCAACACACTAATATGGCCTAAGAATATTATCAACTTCTTGGTCAACAGGAAAAGACTTTTACAGGTGCTAATCCTCGAACAGAGCTGGCATCTTCCAGGCAGGTGGTTAGCCAAGGAGGAAGCAGCACAGCTTGGAGCTCTATATGGTTTGCTGTGGACATAGGGCATGCACAGAAGTACACAGGAGTCAAGTTGTACTACCAGGGAGGAGGCAGCGGCTAGAATCTGGGGCCCTCTGGAGTAAAGTCTTGTGAGTGACAGTGCAAGTGGAGGGTGGTTACAAGGTCAGGAAGATGCTGTGGTTTGCCTTTCAAAGCCTTTTAGGGGCCATGACGTGTGGGAGAAACTGGAGAGGTTATAGCCTGGGTGACAGAGCCTATCAGGAAACTATCACAGTTTTCAAAGCAAGAGGGCCCCAGCAATGGGAATATTATGGAAAGTGAACTTCCAACTCTGACTGACTGGATGCTGGGCAGAGTTTCAAAACCATTCTTTTATTCCCAGTAGTTTTCCCCCAACAGTTAGTGATGAAACAGTCCCTTATAAGTATTCGTGTTCTTCCAAGATAACTGTGCCTGCCCCTCCCTTCATCTATGCCCTGCTAGAGTGCGTAACTTTATGGATTTCGCATTTCAAAGAAAATGAGAACATGAGACAAGATTGAATTTTTCTTCTGTTACAATATTATGGTGATTTTAGTTCTAAGAAAGTATTTTTCAAAAATTATCTGAAACCTCCCTTGCTGCTAAATGAACAGGAGAAATACTGGGATTTCAAGATGCTTCTATGTGCTCACTTGCCTGTCTAAAGTTCTGGTTGGCTTCTGCGCAAAACCAGCATGCAGAAAGTCTGCTCTCGAGGAGTGATGTTTGGAAATAGCTGGAGGCCCAGCTGTCACAAGAAGGAGCCCAGACCCGACAAGTCCACGCTGCAATGGGGAGGCACCGACGTTTCTCATGAAGATTCAGCTTTGGGTTTTCTCCCTCCGGTGTAGTTAATTCAAACCTCTTTCCCTTCTTCTGTTTAACCACACAGGAAGTATTAAATCACACAGTAGGCAGTAAACTCAAAGTCTTAAATATTGTAAAGACTTAAAACATAAATAGGTCAAGGGATATTTAGAAAAAACTCCGGGATGACACATGTACAATAGGAGATGAAGGGAAGGCGTCTTAAAATGCATCCCTACGCTTTTAGCTCCAGCATCACCCAGAAGATAAATTTTAAATAACATCAACAACCCACACCACTTGGTCCTCCTCAGAGAAATAAAGAGATTGGACTGAATTGAAAGTGTTTTTGGTCTAATGTCGTATCTCTTACAGTTTATGTTCTGGGCTATCAAAATGTGCATAATATTTTCATCAATCATATGTGCTTTCAAGTCTGCAAATGACGATGACGCCTGCTTCTCCTAACTCAGAGAACTATTTTGTAGACTTCACACTTCTTGAAGTTTAAAAAAAAAAACAAATTCCAGGCTGCATCTTCTGCTTTGTAGTTTTTACATGCACCAACTGGGATAGAATGAATCTGAATGTTCTCATGACTCTAGGAAATGTGCATTTCCTCTCACCTAGTGGAAGAAAAGCCTTCTTTGAGATCCGCCTCTGAGCACAGCCTTCATCTCTGATACTTATTCAAATGGAGGCAAAACACTCCCTAAAGAGAACCAGAAAATTTGGTCCAATTCTATTGTGCAAGGTAGGAATGGTGTTCTTTGTCCTACGCATGATTAAATTACTCCTCTGCACCCAAATTCTGGCGTTACATCCAGCTTCCTTTACCATTCCTGAGAACCACAGCCAGCATGGAGTGGGCTCTGCTTCATGCATTTAGCAGAGGGTGTGGATTCAGGGATAACTGAGGTGACTAAAGGCTTCTTTTACCACTTCTAGGCAAGTAACTTAAGTTGTTTGAAACTCAGTCTCTTTGTCTACGAAGTAGAAATAATCATCAAACCTAGTGCATTGAGTTTTGAGGAAGAAAAGTGGATTAACTTTTATTGAACGACTACTAAAGCCTATCACTCTGCTAAGCCTTGTATATTAATATTGGGGTGATTTTTGTAAATTAAAAAAAAATCCTGTCAAGACTTTAGCTTATTAGATTTGATGACTAAACAGTCATCACTTTCTGCATATCCATGTGACGTAAACCATTTTTCTGGCCATCAGTGGATTTTAAATGAAAATAGTAAATAGTTTGGGGGCAAGGTAATATATTATACTAAGTAAATAAATATCAATAAATGAATATACTCAGAGTACAAAAAGATGTGTTTTATATCAGACCTTGTTTAAAGATAATTATCTGTCTTAAATCCAACCAGCAGATATTGATTATCTTAGCAACTCCCTTTCAGAATGAAATCAGGAGAACACTAAAGCTAGCAGAATAATAAAAATTAGGAAAAAATATTTTATCTGGAAGATTTTACTTTGCTGCACCAACAAACAGCATATCTCTGTATAGAAATAAATATCTAGAAGATCTATTGTATTTGTACATCACAGTCTTTAGTCAAATGAATCACAGGTGACTTGCAAAACCCACAGAAATGCAGAACATAACAAATTTATAGATTGGAGAAATGGGCCCAGTTGGAGCCAAGTAAGATTTAAAGATGGGATCATGAAAGAAAAGGATAGTGAGTAAGAACTGGTTGGGAGCACTGATTTTTTTTCCTCCAGGTAAGACTTTTTATTCTCTGTTCCATCTCCTGCTTCCGGGTCCCAGAATTCTTAGATGGAGGTTGCCTGAAAGTTTAAATGGAGAAAGCATAATAGAGATGTTTGTTCACAAACAGTGTCATCACTTTTTAAAAGTCAGGGACATAAAATGTTTTTGTGTGTGTTCCTGATAGTTTTTAATCACACAACTCTTGTTTTAAAGGAAAAGAGCAATTAGAGTTGAAAGGTACGTAATAGACATACGGTGTTAGTCTTACATTAGATGAATTTTATCTTCTCCTAGTGAAATTTCTGGGGGGTACACATCCATTCTTGTGCCCAACTTACAGTGCCTGGTAAAAATAATAACCAAAAATGTTTGCTGAGACCGTGAGCGTCCTGGCTGAGACCATGGGCTCTGCGGAGAGTCTATCTGCGGTGCATTCTGCCCCTCTCGGCCAATTATCTCTGAGACTTGAGACAGTTTGCTGAAGCTCCCTGGGCTGCAGTTACTGCAACTATAAAATGAGATAGTAATGGTACCATCTTGGTGGGAACGTGGTGAACATTACATGGGTGAGGAATACGAGCAGTTCCTAGCGGCACAGGACATGCTCAACAAAGGTGAGCTTGCACCACGTTGCTTGTGCAAAAGGAAGTTATTATGCCAGTGCTTATTATAAAGTAATATTGGGTGCAAGAGATAATATCTTTGATTATTAAATCCATCATTTAATAGTGAACATAGTATTATTTTTTCTAATTTCTAACCACTCCAGTGCAGTGAAATCTTCCAAGCAGTGTTGGTGACACTCACCTGACAGCGGAGTTTTCACATCACTGAATTCATTTGCTTTCTCTGGCTCTGGTGTCCCTCACATGCTTTCCCATTTTGCAGTCTAAGTCCACAGTAGCCCAACAAAGGCCCTGTAGAAAGGGCAAGAAGTGGGTGTGCAGGAGGCCCCTTACGATCAAGTACAAGATTGAAGAGCAATTTGGTACTGTGAAGACCATGCTGAATATAATAAAAGAAGCACTTTCAGTAATGGAACCGCCACTAAAGTGGTACTTTTGTCATGAGCGTGACATGATCCTGTTGTACTATGCTATTGCTAAGGTAAAATAATAGGAAGCAATTTTAAATGTTGGCATTTTCCTCAAATTTTGTAGTATCTTTTAAGTGTATAAAGAACCATTAAGAAATGCTATGATTTAGGTCTTTCAAAGTTATAAAATGATACATTTCAAAACATTTACAAAAGAAATTGTTTAGAAATGATTGAAAATCTATTTTCCCAGATGTCAAGTGTTTATGTTCATTTGACTTATCTATTCATCACTTAATGGAAATTTGAAATTTAAACAAAACAAAGTTCCTATTTGTGTACGGATGATTTTCCCTTCCCCCAATAATTGTTCATTTTGCTACAGCTTTTCATAGAGGTTTAGGTCTTAGCCGTTGAGAAGACCATTCACTTACTGCTGTTTGCAAACTGCACACCAGGCTGCCCGGGGAGACACAGCAAACTCAGAGGGGCTCCGTGGGATAGTTTAAGTTTCTGAGAAAAATACGCAGCATCTGTCAGACACCAAGTGAAGCATGAGCTCGAGTTAGCTCAGTTTCAAAATCTGTTTGTGCCACATTCCTTTAATGATGTCCTAACTTCACAAACCTGGATTTTCGGAGGTTTCTGTGATAAAAAGCAAGTACCAAGTGAAAATCAATATAGTAGAGGAAATGAAGATGGCATTATCTGACTCCAAGGTTTGAGAAGGTGTGCAGTGCCCCAGAGCACTAACTTGTTAGGACACAGATAATAATTCTTCAGCTGTATGGACCTAACGACTTAATAAATGGAACTGTCAGGCGTTTCTTTGGCCCAGGGGCACCCTGAAACACTTACGGAGACACAGAGGGCTTGTGAACCAATAAACTTTGGAAACCTCTGACATTCTGTAAAGTCAAGAAGCTGAAATACTCTGACCACTTACTGTGTTCAGTCACTTATCACAAAGAAGAAATATTTTATGTTTAAAAAAATAAACCTGTACAACACTTAAATAATAAATCAATATTCTCATGGATCGAAATTCTTTTTTTAGTGGCTTCAGTTGGCTGCTATGGAGACAGAACTTAAAACAGTGTTTTTCTAGTGAATAAAAAATGCTTAATAAAGAAACCATTATTCTTAATTAGTGAAAAAGATAATAGAGATAACATATGCTTTTATTATTTGCATAAATAAAACTATATTTATCTGCCACTTACTCTTTTCCGGTAGTCAAACCTCTTCTGTCTGCCTTGTCCCACCTTCTACCCCATTTTAAATTATAAAGGTCTGTGGCAGCAACAAGAGGAAATATCTTTACACTCATTGAAATCTTTCAATTAATTTTCAAATTTAGCACAAGAATTCTGCCAAGATTTAGGCAGACATTGACATAATAAAAGACTAATCTAAGACTTTATCAATAGGTAGAAATGAAAGGTAATTGGACATCATTGTCTTTAAGTAAATCTTTTTTAAAATTATTATTGCACTTTAAAAACAAGCTTGCCAATGTATTCAGTTGCACAGATATGGAATCATCCATGATAATGGTATACAGCTGTCCTTTTCACACCCCTTTCATCCATGGTCCGTCGTTAGTTATTTTATTCAAACATTTTATGTTTAGAAAAATACGAACAATGGAAATGGAAGTAAATTAATAGTTTTATAGCATAAATCCTTTAAATATGATCAAAGAAAATACCTAATGAATTCCTTTGTATTCAATGTCTAGTAATGAGATATAATTGTGAATGGCTACTTGGACACTGTGGTTCTTTTTTTCTCATATTAAGAGTGTGCCCAAGTAATCATATCTTCTTCAGAATTCCTTTAAGAGCAAAGTGAAACAATACACTTAGTGTGCTTTGGTGGTTTTTTCCCATGGGCACTGGTAACAATAGACCTAACTAAATGGCTGTAGTTTTGTTTTGTTTTCCTATTCTAGCAGCTAAATAACGATGATCAACAGCTTTCCTCCTGTTCCTAACGTATTTCAGGTTAAAACAATGTAATCCATGAAGTCATTCTTCAAGAATTAGATTTGAACTGTCAGACTTGCTGTCTACAAGATTTCAAAATACAGTGGTACCAAAAAAAAAAAAGAGTTAGACAAGGTGTGACTTCTTGGAGACAAAACAACTGGCTGATTTTCTTCTCATTTCCTTGTATTTAACGTGTACTTTTGCCAGCATGTTGACAGAGTTTGAGCACAGGATTCTAACCCCCAGCATGACACTCCCAGAGCAGCAGTGAGAGCCAGGGTGGGAAGTTTCTCTGTCACATCTTCCCTTCCCTTTCCATGTCCCCTGGATCTCCTCCCTGGGTATCCCCGTGCCCAATCGGTGACAAAGAGAAACGTCACCCTGCAGCCAGGAGCTACTGGCACCCACAGCTGGCTCTTGCTGCCCTGTTGAACACAAGCCCTTTCACAGATCATCAACCACGAGCAAGGTCATGGTGTCAATGAGGGATCACGATGAAATCAAGACCCTCCACAGTCATCCCAGACAAAATATGAATGTCACCCAAACCACAAAAGTGACCACACAGCTCACAGTAGCCTGGCTCGTATGGGTGACTGCTGTTTCTTAGCCAGTCGCAGGTTGAGTTTGCTCTGTATTTCCTTCCTTCTAGATAAGGTTCTTTAAGATGCCCAGGCACAGAATTTCCCCACATCCTGGCAGCACCCACTCCAGAAGGAAGCACTGCTCCCTTCAATCTGCCCCATAGCACCTAACACAAGCCAAACCCTATACATCTATTCTAAAAGCCGTCTTATTAAAATGCCCTACAGTTCCCCATGGTGTGCGTTCTTCCTTGTTCTAAGCAATAAGCCTAACTTTGTTCAACCACAGATGTGACCCTAGTGGTTTTGGTTGGTTGGCAGTGACTTGACTGGCAACTTGTTTTTGAAGTTTACCCTCCCTGAAGACCACCCCACATGACCTGTGTCCATCAGGAATTAATCCATGACACAATAAGAAGGACCCTCTTCCTTTTAGATACATACTTTTTCTGTTAGATAATTCTGCTCCCACTGTATTGCCCACTGCAATCCAAGGGCAGGCACCAACGTTTGGAACTAGAGCCTGAGAGCATTGGAGAGACAAGTGACTAAAATGTTAGACCACATTGGACTGAATGTTGCTAGATTCTGTTAAGATTTTCTTTAAAGGAAGTATCTCTGCTCCAATATTATCTAAAATAGATTGAGTTGACATTCTTTGGAGAATCAAAATAAGGTGACAAAGATGAAACTGTGTGTGAAACATGCTACGGCATTTGCAGTACTAAAGTCAACAGTGGATATTATTAAATAAGGGTATAGCCAGGACTAGATTCTGGTAAGCTATTAGCCCCCAAGTATGTGTTCGAGAGTTACATCGTAAAGACACCGTGGCAGGTGCTACAGGACAGGTTCTTGCTTACAGAAACACAGACCCTAGCGTGGAATCTTCAGAGATGGTGTCCTTGTAGGGAGACTACATCTAGCTCCATCATAGTGGTTTCAACCAGAAGTTTAGAGGTTTTCATAAACAGATTCACGAAACACACCGTTTTTGTTTTTTCATTGAGAATTGTCAGATGATATGGTTACCTAATTTATGAGAAAGTCTGCTCCATTCTATAGTTTATACACAGTATATTTCTAGTTTATTATTTAACTTTAAATTCCATTTCAAATACATATTTATGTGTATGTACATTATATATGTTTGTGTACACACATACTATAATGTGTGATTAACATACATTATACATATAATATATTCACACAATATATATGTCTATATATAAAATAAAACATTTTAAGGGTGACTAAGGCCATTATGGTTTTTCCTCAAATTTTTAATCTAATCCTGAGGCTAAATCCTGATATTCTCCTAATGTTGACAAAGTAAAAACTGCTAATCAAACATTCTTAAATTGTGCACTTCTAATCCAAGTATCTTGGGCATCAAATCCCTTCCTGTTATTCCCATGCAAATTTCTCAGGTCCTAGAGATTTTCTAAGAAGCATCTTGGGCTGTTAATTTTAAAATAGTGGTAGAACAGCAACGTTTTCCATAAAGTCGTTATAGTTTACAAGGTGAAGTTTATCAGTACTTATTTGTACTTTTTCCCCTTGGGCTATTATCACCAAACAGAACCTGTTAGAATTTCTAGAGCTACTAAATTCTTATATATATGAAGCAAAGTTTTCATTGTGGAGCATATTTTTACTGAAAAAGTCTAGAAGAAATGAATGGTATTTTCAAGTTAAGTGACACTGCATAGTATTATGTTATAACTGATAATATCCACAGTAACCTAATGGTCTTTCAGAATATTTAGCAGAAATTCATTGATATTTAAACTACGTGTGATTAAAAATGATAAATAATAGCATAAATTTGGGCTAATCATTTTATTTTCTCCCTCAACTTGTAATAAATTGAATTCAGAGAAGCCCACTGCTTGGCTAAGATTAATGTAAGGCACTTAGTACCCACAGTACTTCAGAAATAACAAATTTTCTTATTATTCCACTGTTTCTCTCTCTTCACTTTAGCAGGCAGTAGAAAACTTGCCAGCTGAAATTGCTCCTTTTTATTCTGGAATGCTGGATTCCAGTCCCCAGGAGGGTGGCCCTGCCCCACCAGACTGCCCGGCTGGCCTTGGCCACCAGTTACATGGGTGAAGGGAGCAGAGGGGCTTATTGGAGGGGCTTTACTCACATTTCATCTGTGCTCCATTGGGAAGTCCCCAGGCCCTGCCTTCCAGATGCATCCAGACTCCCCTCTGCCCAGACCTAGGCTGCGCCTCCGTTTCCCCCAACCCCATCGTCCCCCCTCAACCCCTCCCCCCACCCCTCCCTGCTGTCAACACACAGGGGAGCCTTTTATGAACTCAGCTTAGGGGGCTGTAATTAACACTGCTTTAGGCCCACAGTTTGTGAGCTTTGACGGATGGGTACATCCACATAACCACCGTCCAAGCGATCCCTTGAAAACGTGGATCAGCTCCCGGCATTCCAGTGCCTTCCCTGTCTCTCGGAGAAGAAGCCACAGGCCTCCGACAGCCACCACATCCTGTGTCACCTGGGGCCCTGGGACTCACCCCACTTCCCCCTCTGGCCTTCTCATCTCTTTTCTGACCCACCAAGCACACACCTACCTCAGGGTCTTGTCACTCCCTTTTCTGGAATGTTCCTTTTCTGTACTGTTCCCTCCACCCAGCACCATCTTCAGGCAGGCTCCAGTGTCACCTGCTCTGAAGAGTTTTCCTTGGCCACTGTGTGTGTCATAACACCCCCCCACCCCACCCCACGCCACCACACACACACGTGCACACACACACAGACAGAAAGCCTATGGTATTCCCTGCCTCTTCTCTGCTGTATTTTTTCCATCACACTCGGTGAGTTTCCTGTGGTGGCCACAGGTGGCCATAACAAAGCACCGCAGACAAGGGTGTCTTAAACAGCAGAAATCTGTTCTGTCAGACTTCAGGAGGTCAGAAGTCTGAAATCAAGGTGACAGCAGTGTTGGCTCTTTCCAGAGGCTCGGAGGGAAAATCCGTTCCATTCCTGCCTCCTTCCTCAATTCTGCTGTTGCGGGGAACCCTGGGCGTGTCTTGGCTTGTAGACGCATCACTGCGGTCTCGGCCGTCATCTTCACGTCGCCTTCTCGCTGTTTTTCTGTCTCTTATGAGGGCACTCTGTGGGCTTAGAGGACACCCCGATTCAATATGATCTCATCTCAGTCCTTACCCAATTACACCCACAAAGACCCTATTTCTGAGTTAGATCACATTGTAAGGTTACAAGAGGACATGAATTTTGGGGGGACCCTATTCAACCCAGTACCCACTATCACTGACAAATAATATATTTTACTCTCTTAATAATTAATTACCAGTTACCATTTGCAAATAACTTCCCCAAGGACAGGAACCTTTGCTGTCTCTGTTCAACACTGTATCTACAGTGGCCAGTCACACAGTGGCCGCCGGATAAACATTGGTTGGAGGAACGTGTGAGTTCATGGCTGAGTCTTAGCACAGTGCAGGCATCCAGGCAGCCTGCAGGAACACAGCCAGAAGCAAAGGCTTCCAGGCCCTACTGAAGCACGCTGAAGGTCAGGGAAGTTGCAATTCCAAATAGATACACAAGAGGTGGTCAGGATGTCAGTAAATCAATAGAAGAGTCTGCCTGGTAATCAAAAGTCACATCAAAGACTCTTGGAATTGGAATTGGAGGTGGCACCTCTTGGAACACGCCCAGCAGCTCCTCCACCTGTGTACCCCAGTGGGGTGGTCCCTTCCAGGCTTAAAAGGGCCACGTCCCGGGGTCAGATGAGCTTCTGCATTAGTTTCCCACAGCTGCTCTTACAAATTAACACAAACCTGGTGGCTTAAAACAATCCTCATTTATATTCTCTTACAGTTCTGGAGATCAGAAGTCTAAAATCAGGTTCATTGTGTGACAGTCGAGGTGTCTACAGTGCCATGCTCCCTGTACAGGTTCTGGGGCAAAATTTGTTTCTTTGCCTTTTCCAAAGAGTGGAACTGCATTCCTTGCATTTCTGGCTCACGGCCCCTTCCTCCATCTTCAGCAGGGTAGCATCTTGCTTGAGTGTTACATTGCCTCGTTCTGTGTCAAATCCCCCTCTGCCTGCCTCTTCTAAGGACAATTGTGATGGTATTTAGGGCCCACTGGATAATCCAGGGTCATCTCCCATCTCAAGATACTTAATCACATCTGCAAAGTCCATTTGGCCATATAAGGCGCTGTTCACAGGTTCCAGGGATTAGGACCTGGGTAACATTGGGGGCCACTCTTTAGCCTCCCACAGTGTCCTAACCAGAGACCAACCACAAATGTTGGGACAGGTACAGAGTTTCCCAGCCTCTTCCCTCCTGATTTCCCAGTGGGGATTCCGTCCTTTCACTTGACTAACAGAAGCAGCCTCTTCTCACCTCTACTAATTCCTTTCCTGTGGGCAGGGCTACTTGTAAGGAAATTAAGCTTGAGGCAAATTAAGCAAATACGCTGATGCTTATGTTTATAACATTTGAATTCCCTGTCTTTTGTGTACTTGATTTTTCATTTCTGGTTTATCATGTCATTGTATGTGGTTTGTCTGTGTGAGTTGCCTCAATCTGTTGTGAAAAGAGATGAGTAAAGCTAATAATACAACTTCCATATGAGAAGGGGACCCTCCAACCAGCGGGACTGCGGGCAGAGCTGCAGGCTGGGTGGGCCCAGAGCACCTCTTATCTTCGTGCGCTGAGCGCATCTCCAGGGGGCTCCGTGGCTGTGCCATCGTGAGGCTCAGTCCAGAAGTCATGATTGAAGGAATTAATGCTTAGGGTGCAGTTTGGGGAATTTCATTTTTCTCAACATGTCAAGCTTGGAGAAAGCTATTTCTTTCTAAAAACTATGTAACCATTGAGCTTGCTTTCCATCTAGTCATAATTCTAGTGCTACTGTTTATATACAAGCAGTGTTTTGTTGTTGTTTTTTTAATGTAGTTAATTGCATAGAGCAGCTTTTTGGTTTTGGTTACGGACTATCCAGGAATAGGGATTAAGACATTAATGCACCCATGTATTTATCATTGGATACGTTTTCTTTGTTCAACAAGAATGGAAGTATCTCCATTTTGTTATTAAAAACTCTTTCTGTCTAAATTTCTTATGACTGCCACCCCTGCACCCCTCCCAACTCCATCAACAAGAGCAAATGAAAAACAAACCACCTGCCTCATGGCTCTGGATAGAAAAGTCAAAGTCAATATGGTCCTTACAGCTTTTAGAGTTCAAAAGTTTACAAATGATGGGGATTTTCATACATTTTAATAATGTCCATACAGCCCTGCTCTCAGTGGAAATTGTTTAGATTGCGATCAAAGTGAGCCGTGTCCCCCTACATAAAGCTTTGCTGAAAATCACATTTTGAATTTATGAGGACTCTGGTCGTCCTGGGACTCTTTTCAATGGGGAAACTGGATAAAATGTTTTGACAGTGCGTCAAGTCTTCGGTTTCGATGCCAGCGTAACATAGTAATGAATTTCAAACTGTTTGCTATTTCACTGTGTGCTGAGCACTGTGATTTTAACAACTCAGATAGTCCATATAAGAGTAAGGATTTAGTCACAATATTGTCTGTCTGTGTGACAAGTTTTAATGGAGAAAAGGTTACATTTGCATACTCTCCAGTTACATTAACATTTCTAAAGTGAAGCCCAGTAACAAATGAGAGTTCTGGGTTTGGCTTCTGTAGGATATTGTAGATGGTTGTTATTTCTTACTCTTCTCTTCTCCATCTAGTTATGTATAATGCCTGACATTCCTAGAAGGCCCACACTGTGTGCCAGCTATTGCTCTAAGGGGTTCACATATGTTATTTCTAATCATCCCAACAACACTCCAAGGTAGGAATTATCATCTCAACATGACAGGTGAACTCAGTGCACATCTACTCAATGCACACCTCCCTGCCAGCCAGGGGAGATTCAGCAGCGAGCAAGACTCAGACCTGAGGCAAAGCCTGCAGAGACGGCTACTGGTGGAGCAGGATTCTGACCAAGTCTGGCTGCATCCAGAGAACTTTGCCCACTATAGCACACTGCCTCTGAAGGGAAGTTAGGAAGAAAGGAAATTGTTTCAAAATGGCAAATTTTACTATAAGCTAGAGCAATGTGTCACTGTACACTTAATGGTTTTTAAATAATGTCCAAATGAGTACATATCAGTAAAAGGTTATGAGGTTTTTAAAAAGGTAAGTGGTACTACATAAATTTTAGAGAAAAATACATTCCTTGTAGCAGTCTTTAACAATTACTAGACTATATCTGGTTCTTAATAGTTTACGAAGGACTTTCGAGTATATTATGTTATGTTGTCATTTAAAAAGAAATCCCATGAAATAGGTGGTAATATTCTCTCTGTTTGATCCATGGAAACCAAGGGCAGCAAAGACTAAGGGACTATCCTGTGTTCATGGGATAGAAGGACACAGCCAGATGTTCAAGTTCTGAGCTCTTTGCCAGTTATGCTGATACTCAATCCTGTGCTCATTGTATTACATACAGTAAGCAAGGAGGGAAATATCTATAACAAGCTTGCTCTACAAAACTGATCAAACACAGGACATGTTAGGGCTAAGGCTTTTCAACTCTGGCTCTCAGGATATTTGGGGACTGATAATGCTTTGCTATGGGGGACTGTCCTAAGTGCTCTCGGGTATTTAGCAACATCCTTGGCCTCTGCCCACTGGATGCCAGCAGCATCCAGGTGTGACAACAAAAATGCCTTCAGGCATTGCCAGTTATCCTCTGGGAAACACTGTTTCAGACATTTTTTAGACATTGTATTTTTAGAAACCACTGTTTCAGACATTATATCAAGAGAATGATCACAGCAGGCAACATAGTTATTAATACATGGTTAAGTTTATGACTTCGAAAGCAGACAACTGGAGATTGTTTCAGCTCCACCACTTAACTTCGTTGACAGCTCTGAGTTCTTCCCCCTACAATGAAAATAAACCACACAAGGTTTGCTAAGGATTAAAGAATGAAAGTGTGTGACTAGGGATGCTTCATAACTGACATTTAGTATGTGCTTCTATTATTATTTAAGATGATTATTCTGCCTGCTCTATAAGTCTAAACAAACGTAAAGTTCCTTAGATTTCTTTTTTTCAATACTACATCCACAGACCAAGTCCAGATGGTTTGTACTTGAGTGCAGGCCCTTTCAAGATCTCATGCCAGACTTGCTTTTCAGCCGCCTGTCCAGCTGTCCTGGCTTCCCAGGCAGCCTCCTCCCTGCAGCCCGGGAGCCACGCCCAGGCACCCCGAATGGCTCAACTTGCCCAAATAAGTCTCCTTTTTATGACCTGTGCTGTTCCTCCACCGGTATCTGCCCTTTCCAGAGCTGTTTTGTCTTGCAAACCACGCCTTGTCCTTAAGGATTAGAAGCTTATGTGAAGAAACCATGCTGTAGACTGAATTCTGGTCAAAATGAGTCAGACAGGTTATTTTCTCCAAACCTCCCACTATTTCCCTGGGGTATATCTCCATGATCAGCAAAAAATTTCAAACAGAATCTCATCTCAGTGAAACAAAACTGTTCTAGTAAAAGAGGCTTGGATATAAATCATTCCCCCAAACTTGCTGCTGGAAGGTGCTCCTTTAGCATCTATTTTGTGAAATTGAGGAGAGTATTTGAGAACAGTAGTATCCTCTTAGCTGGTAACTGCTGCCCTGGGCAAGTCCCGAGGGACCAGCAATTAGAATAAATCAGAAGCAAACTGCCTGGAGATGCAATCAACTCCAGCCCCATTCCTGGGAAGCTGGTTTAAGGCTAGGGGACAATTAAGTCATTTTGAGCACTAGCTTCTTTTTGTCTTCTGATCTGATCTTGCTTTGTCATCTCAGCTTTTTCTCTCTCACCCCCTTCACTCTGCCCCAGAGAAACCCCCATGAATGTTCCATCTTCATGTCACCCTCACAGGTTTGTCTGAATGCAGTGGGGAGCCACCACAGGGTTCAAGCTGCAGAGTTATAAGATCTGATTGATGCACAGGGAAGACTGCTCAGGAGAGCATTGCGGAGGATGACGTGTGTGTGTGTTTGTGTGTGTTGGGGTGGGCATGTTAGGAATGACCATTCGGCAAGAGCAAGGACCATTGCTTTTCCAAGAGTCACCCGTAGAACTTCAGAAACACCCCCTACCCAGGCCCTTTCTTCATTCATTCCTTTGCGCCGTCATTCTTTCAAAGCACATTCGCATGGTGTCCGTTATGTGCCAGGGAGTGTTGTATGAGCCAGGTAGCAAAGATGACTGAAAGATTTATGGCCCTGGCCTCACAGAGCTTACCAGAGTCGGGAGAGACAGTCACCAGTCATGGTCCCTAACATGACTGTGTCATCAGTGCTAGGCACTGCCTGAGGAAGCCACAGAGAGCCCCCGGAGGCCTGAATTTGAGTGCGAGGCCACTGGCCAGGTGGGCCAGGTAGCTGGAGCAGAGGCTGGAGGGAGCAATGTCCACAGGGAGCCGACCAGGCAGGAGGGGGTGGGTCCAGCAAGGTCTCCAAGGCCGTGGGAATATCCTGGTCTCTCTCCCAAGGACAGTGGGAGCCACTGAGGGTGAAGCAGGAAGGTGGCACAATCAAGTTTGCGTGTCTGCATGCTTAGGTGACCTAAGTGGGAAGAGTGGTGAGTGGGAGGTGGGAGGTGACCTGCAGGGCCAGCCAAATGAAGGGTGAGGAACTAGGTCTGGGAGGGCAGAGGTGAGGATGGAGGGGATGTCTGGGATTCCAGAGGGTTGGATGGGGGAAGGGGAAGAGCTGGCAACAGCCTCTCTTTTGATCTGTGAGCAGGGGACTTAGATTCCTCAGGACTCGTGATTCTTTGGAATGTTGATCCCTCCAGTGTGACTTTGGGGTGTTGGGTGTGTGTGTGTGTGTACACGTACATGTGTGCATGCACATGCATATATGCAAAGGGTCCCTAAGTCTATTCCCTAGAGCTTTTGTTCACAAGGTGCTGTTGACATTAATATATGCCGTATAGGTTATTGTCTAATAGAGCAATTACTGTCTGGTTAATAAAATAGACTGAAATGAATTCTTTGCTAATCGCTTTCCAAAACCATGGGCTTACCTGAATCCATTTTAGCCATCCAGCGTCTTCGCACTTCTAATTTTAATTTATGGGTATTCGGTAGATTTTGATTTAATTTGTAGAAAGAATATAATTCTAGAGGGCTACTCCTGTAAGAAGCACTGTGCTATCTCAGAGTCGCAGACATGGTTTAGAAGTATTCAACAAAAGGAAATTAAATTAAAAAGAAAAACAGGCTTCACATTTTAAAATCTGTAATTGTTTTCTACTGTGATCACATAGCCAAGAAGCATTCAATAGTTTGTCCATTATCAGCAATCACTTAAGTATGTTTCTTAGCAAATGTATTACTGCTGTACTATATGTCTTTTTGAGAATGTGTCTATAGCTGCCTAAAATTGTATGCAAATTAATGAAATACTTCATGCTCATTAAATCGAATGCTTTATCTTTCCAATGAAAACTAAGCCACTTCCAAAGGTGTCCTAGTTCCTATTGCCATATTGCATTCAGTTGCTCTAAAAGAAGCACCAACGTGTTTCAAGGTTTGCTCGACAACCTCTACCAGTTGTGATAAAGGAAAGATAAAGAGAAGAGGTTAGGATCTACAAGGAAACTTTTAACCTTTGTCTGTTTCTTCTCCATCCCATTTTTCATGCCTCCTCTTCCCAGATGACAGCATCGACCTGGCATCAATAGGATGTACATTTTTGAGTTGTGTCACCAGGGGTAGAGGGTGATTGTTGCAAAGCCATCTCATTTCTCTTCTAGCCTGTCCGTCGGATAAATAAACCCTTTTGTGGCTTATAGGGTCAAGTTTTTGCCAGTGGTCTCAGAGGTTGCTTTTTTATTTCTCGGTTAAAAAATGGCTGCCTGCTACAGGGATAGAATCCCAGTTGGTCCTGTAAGCACCTTGGTCTAACTGTTTGAGCTGACGGATTTCATAACAGAATACTCACTTGCATAATTGTACAATGAAGCTTCTGTTTTAGAATGGACTTAAATATTTTAGAGAATATTTCCTAAGATTAAATAGACAACCAGTTTCTTAGAAGAGCTCAGATACACAAAAGAGGAGACAAGAAAAAAAATGCACAATGCGTGAAAGTTATCAACATTGTGTGAATAAGCCTAGCTCTTTAAATAATTTCCTTTTGTTAATATAAAGTCATCATGTTGCTATGCATTTATCCCCAAAGATCATGTAGGGAATCTATTTTTTAAGAAGAAATTATAAAAATAACAACAATAATAAAAATAATAATGGTATCACAACATTTAGGATTGGACCCTTCCAGTTATATTTTTTCTTGTCTGATAATTTAACTAAATGCTGTACCTGAAACAGACTGTTGAAATAATATATTAGAATAAATGTGACTCTATAAATTATCCATTTATGCTCAAATGAAAACTGTATATGTTAATAAAATCATGTGCCATTTTGTTATTTTTGCATAATCTTCATAAACATGTAAGTTAAGTTGATAGATTTAAGATTATCTGTATATATAATCTACATAATCAATATATGTATGTGTGTACATGTATATACTTAAAAACTATTTACTCAAGGAAATCTCTAAAATCTTCTTTTAAATGGATCCATGTGTAAGAAAAAAAAACAGTGACATATTGCCTTGTAAACGCTGAAGTACGTTTCCTAAATGAGTTAACCTTGTGTTAACAGCATGGTAGGATGTCTCTCTCATGTTCTCCTGCCTTCCTTTTCTTCAGAGAATTTGGGTGGAGAGACCCAGAACTGCCTGAAGTGATTCAGATGTTGCAACATCAGTTTCCTTCGGTCCAGTCTAATGCTGCAGCCTATTTACAACACCTGTGTTTTGGAGACAATAAAATTAAAGCTGAGGTAAGTGCTACTTGGATTCTCAAATGAATGGGGGCAGATTCATAAGCACTTAGATTTTCTAGAGGAATGTTGAAGGGGAAAAGAAGTAGGAAAACTAAAGTTATGTTTTTAAAATTCAGATCTCTATTTATGACTCAAACATAGCACTTTTCATCTAATTAATTGGCATGCCTGTGCATACCTTTTATATATATGTGAATACTGAGGAATAGAGGACGAACAATACATGCCAGTGTCAACAGAGGCTGGATTGTCAACTGCTCTACTTTGAGTGTGATTTGTCCTCCTTTTCCCAGTTCCATGTCTGGGAGTCGTCTCTGCCCCAAAATCCTAAAGAAATACAAAGCATCAATTAGTATCTCCTCAAATTATAAAAAAAGTATTACAGTCAGTAGATGCTGTGGTCTTCCTGGAGAACTCATTGGTAGGATGGAATGGAAACTGCAGGTAATAAACTGGTTTTGTGTTATAACCAACTGTTTTAAGCCATTTACAAAAGTAGTAGTGGATGTAAAATGGATATAAGTGCTCCACTAAAGAGACTGTTTTCTATGTTCATCATGTAAACAACTGTTGACATTCTCTGTGTTTTTAGAATGCTATAAAGTGCATACATCATGGTGTGTGATATTTCTGGAAAATCACAGTGGTCAGCACAGCTAACTGATATTTTTTTAGACAAGGGATAAGCATTTGCATATAAGCAGCTGAGTAATCGAATTTTTAAAAACAGATTTTATAAACTATAACGAGTCATCTTCATAGCATGTAAGCAATTTTGAGTATGAATCTAAATTAGTTTAAGAATGGAAAGAAGAGATTTTAAGATATAATTGCAATTTATTATAGATTTTGCTTGCTTGCATTGGGATGGATATAGCCTAGTGGCTTTTCATCTTTTTTCTGTTTCTCTTCCTCTGGGGCTGCAAAGGACTTGGTCCACACTCATTCTTATCAAGAAAGTCATATTTCTTTGTGGAATGAATATAGAACCGTGGTTCTCAATCAGGTGTGATTTTTGTCCCCAGGGTACATTTGACATCTGGAGACATCTTTGGTTGTCACAACTTGCAGTGGTTGTGGTACCACTGTCATCTAGTGGGTAGAGATCAGGGATGCTGCAAAACATCCTATAAAGCACAGGGCAGCCCACACAGCATAGAGTTATCCAGCCCCAAGTGTCAATAGTGCCAAAGTGTAGATATAGAAAAGTGTTGTCCATCTAAGAAAAATTTAAAATGTGGAAAAATACCAGCTGTTAAAATGACCTAAAAACACATTAAAATTATGTGACTCCTGTCCCAAATGGAAGTTATCTTAATCATTCTCTGTTTTTAACAGAAAATAAAATGTCCATGCAAAATGACGGGCAGATTTCTGATTAGGGGATCACATATCATCATTTTTTGACTTTGAGGATTTCTCTAAAGGTCATGAAAGTATATCATCCTATCGTTGGCATGAACTGATGCAGGAGTGTTGGGGTGTCCCCCCAAACAGTGGGACAGACCCTTATGCAAACTCTGGCTCTAGCGTGAAGACTGCTGACATCACTCTGCAGCAAGAGGGCATGGCAAGGTGTGTTACTCACATAACGAGGCTTTCTGGGGTGAGCAGCATGGCTCCCAGGCAGGCCCAAAAATGCTTGAGAGAACTTTTGGAAAGGAAACTGGCTTGGGTTTTTATGGTTGCTAGGGAATGGGTTCTCACCTGCAGACAGGGCCTTGGATGGTGTGAACCTCCTGCTGGTGCCAAAGGAGGAAGCTCCAAGCTTCCTTATCAGCTTGCTCATGTGTAGGGCAGAAAGGGACGAGGGAGAGGTAAGGCTTAAAAGCTGTCAGAAGTCAAGCATCAGGAAATGGAGTCAAACTCCTCGTTACAATGGCCACCTGGTCAGGCAGTTTGGGCATCGTGGATCAGGGGATTTGAACCCACTGGTCTAACTGGCTCCATGCCCATGCCTTGTGGACTGGCCTTGAGGCCTCTCATTAGCGATGCTGCCCAACACCAGCCATAGACTTAGCTGTGGCTGTGTCAGAATTGCCCCCAGTGCCCTGTGGTGATGAACGAGAGGCCACGCAACGAAGGGGCCACCAACACTTGCATCATGTCAGACAGATGAGCTTCCAAGGCCAGCTTCCCTGCTCCCCAGCTGGGTCACCTTGAACAAGCTGATTGTCCTCGGGAGCCTCTTTAATTATCCTTAAAATAGAGATGCCAATACCTTCTTTGTAGAGTCTCTGTGGGGATTAAATGACTTAATGTATGCAAACTGCTTAGTGGAGAAATATTCATCCATATTCTTTTTGGCCTGGAACACAGTTAAGACACTAAAGTTACTTGTTTTATTTTATGTATGTGTGTATATGTCAGTGTGTGTATCCATCCATGTGTGCACATGTATATATGTCTGTGTGTGTACCTGTGTGTATGTGCCTGTGTTTATATATGTATGTCTATGTCTGTGTGTGCATGTGTGTCTATGTATATATATGTCTGTGTATACATAAGTGTATGTGTATTTATCTGTTTATTTTTCTGTGGGTGTCCTCAAGGTTGCCTATGTCACCTCTCACTGGAGTGTCCCCCACACACTGGCACAGCGGTCCCCGTTATCCATGGCAACCCTCCACTCCACCTCCTAAAGTCTGCAAACACTGCCTGGCCCATGATAATATTCCTGGGGGACCTGTGGGGCTGGGATGAGAAGGAAGGGAAGGGTTGTATAGAAATGAGGGTACATCCTGGTCCCAAGCTGACAAAATGAGATAGAAGTTGTTAAGTGTTAGCCAGAGGGACAGGGACAGTGCAAAAGGCCAAAGTACTATACAGAGTAAGCAGTCGGGAGTTCCCTTGCTCTCTCCCCCCCACTCACAGAGGGAGGTGTGCACATGTATGTGCATAAACACACACACATGTAACCTCAGGTAAGGATTCTGCACAGACCTATTTTGCCCTCTCATCCTTACTCAGAGCCCAAAGTACTGGTAATTGGTTCTCCTTTTGTGACGGATGGCTGCCCGTCATGTTTTCATATACAGGTATTGATTTTTGTAATTACCTGTTGTCCAAATACTAATCTTGTGGGCACTAGCCTTTCCAAATTTACTCAGTCCTCTAGTCTTTCTACTGCATGTTATTGAACTGATTTAGCCCTTCAGTCCACATTTCATTATTGGTATTGACTTTGCTCACACAATGGATAGGCCACTGGGCAAAAGGCAGAATTAAATCTTCCGTATGTGCAGGGTCATAAATCATGCCTTTTGCATTCCTTATTACTGTGCTCCGTACGGTTTCATATATTGAAGCCAAGAAACTCAGTTTTGTTCAAAATGATGCTGGATCTTACAGGTACAAAGTTGAGCATTCACTTCCATAACTCAGCAGGTGAAAGTTGCATCCCATCCCTAACTTTTCCAGGGTCTAGAGAACTTAGGTTTGAGACAGTCTCCTGGTTCCCCTCCTGTCTGGGAGGTGGAAGTGAGGGCAGAGGGCTGGGTGGGTCTAGCTGGGCAACCTCCAGGGACTAGAGTAGAATTTGCATCCCACTGGGAGCCCTGCCCCCCACATAGGACATTGAGTTATAAATACTTTGAAGATCAACGAGTGTCCAAAAATTGGGATAGGAGATAGTTCAGAGCCAGATTGAGATAAGATCAGCAGTTGAGGAAAAATTAGAAAGGGTGGGGGAAGATGAAGGGGTAAAGAGAGGGTCCGGGTAATTGCCACAAACACACAGCAAGTGCGTATGGTTCATTTTCGTGGGCTAATGAGTATCTGGTATGCAGCGAGGTCCTCCTGCTTTAAAGGGCAGAGGCGTGATCGGTAATATTTGAAGTATGTCTGCCATCCATGCTGTCCCTTAAATTGTTGGGAATGTCACAATAGATTAAGCTTTAGATAGAGGAATTATTAGACTTGGAAACTTCCTCAGGAGTATGGACTACAGCATCTTTTGGGAGGCACCTAAAAGCTGGTAACTTTTGAGCACTTTTCATAAATCTTTTCTTCATTCTTTTTGGGAACTCCTCCTCAGTTAAGAATGTTAAGATTATCCCCATTGATTTGGGAATAATATGAAGTGCCTTTCATGGGTTGTAAGGATTACAGTTTATTCATGCTCCTCCCTCCTGCGTTTTTCCCCATTGCTCCCTGTGCACACACTGGAGTAGGCACCCAGGTGGCACCTTTCACACCTGGACGGTCTGCACTAAAGGGAACCTACATGCATGTATGCACTACACGATGGCATTCAAGGTAATCTATCTCCTAGAAACTAAGAAGTATTTATATATCTTCAAGGAACAGATTTTTTTTAATTTTCAAATATTTTATAATAAATCAATAAAATTTAATTTAATAAAAATGGAAAATGTTTAAATAATTTAAAAATGTATTTTCTTTTAAACATAAGACCAATCACTTAAACAACATACATTGTTTTAAAAACTTGAACTTTTAACTGATGTTACATGCAAAAAGGATTGACTTGTATTCATTTCTTTGTGACAGAAATGGCTGGTGACTAGCACTCATGAAGATTTAATTTAAAATATTGACCTGATCACTTCTTATTCTATAAAAAATTAGCTTTAGATATCAAGTATGCAACTGAAGTGTTTGAAGTCTTACACAATAAATGTACACAGTCCCAAGATAAGAACTATTGCTCTAGGAAACCAATACTGATTTTGTTTTCCTAACTACCAACAAATTCTTCCCAATAACCTTATCATCCAAACTCCTATTAAGCATTTTTGTTTTTAAAGAAATGGAATTTTCATCTCTAGTGGGGGAAAAATGTATGTATTGATAGTCTGCCTTGTGTTGGTAGGGGATCCAGATATTAGTAACATACAGATCCTATCTTTAAGGAATCCACCACTTGCTGGGCAGACAATATGTAAGGAGGACATTAAAGTATCATATGTTTAGCACAATGGAAAGGTAAATCCACAGCCTGTGAGATACTTACAAAATGTTTAAAACCCAGTCTCGTGGAATCAGGGAAAACTGCCTGCTTCTTACAGTGATGACTAGACTGAATTTTAAATCATATACTGCAAGAGAAGATGCTATCCATCTTTTCAGCTGAATACCTTTGAATCATTTCTTTTCTTTCCTCCATCATAAATTGTTCCACATTTTGTGAAAAAGAGCCTGTATTTAGTTGCTAGGTATCAGTAGACAGCATACTGTTGAGCTGATGGCAGGGTCTCTGGAGCCAGACTGCCCGCATTTGAACCCTGGCTGCCATACTACTTTCTAGCTCTGTGACCTTGAACAAGTTGCTTTACCTCTCTGAGCCTCAGTCTCCCAGACGATGAAATGGTGTGGAGACTGCATATCCCTGCAGAGAGAGGACATGTAGGGCACCAGCACAGAGCAAGTGGTGAAGGAATGTGAGTTATTATTAGTATATGTTATAGATGTAAATTAAGGAAATCTCTTCTTAATAGTTCAATGTAAACCCAATCTCACAGTTTTATGTTTAAAAAAATACTTGTGTTGTCCATCATTCCCACTTTGAGATCTGCTATTGCCGGCTAAGGCAAGTTGAACACACGCGTGGTGCATGGCTCTGAGCTGAGCCACTGTTTGAGCAGGTAGATTCAACCACCGCCCTTTAAGAAGTCAGAATCGAAGAAGGATTCTCACCTGCCAACGTAACAAAACACACAGACACATCCAAATCCTTAACATACTGATATTCTGTGAAAGTGGGACTAATGCCTATATTCATTCACAGATGTTCGTTGGGCAGCTATCAAGTTCCAGGCTGTTTTTGGCCTCAGTAATCCAGCAGTGAGCAAAATAGACCCCAGCAAGTAGGAGGGAAGCGGGAACAGGCAGGCACAGCCATCGTCTGCAGCGGTGATCCTGGCTGTGGGGAAATGCAGCACAGCACGGGGGGTGGAGAGGGGTGGGTGGAACCAGAGAGGGGGAGCTGCCGTCCCATGTGAGGGGTCAGCAAGGTCATCTCTGAGAAGAGGCTTTGGAGTGGAGCCCAGAGGCAGCTGCAGAGGAGAGAGGTTCTGCAGCAAACCAGGGGGTGCTGGTTTGTGCATCAGGATTGTGTGCACTTCCCAGGGCTGCAGTCACCGAGTGACACAAACTGGGAGTCTTAAAACAGCATGGACTTATTCTATCACAGTTCTAGAGGCTAGAAGTCCAAGATCAAGGTATCAGGAGGGCCGTGTGCCTTCTGAGACTGGAGAGGGAATTCTTCCTTGCCTCTTCCTAGCTCATGGTGGTGGCCGCCAATCCTTGGCATTCCTTGGCTTGTGGATGGGTCAGTCCAATCTTTGCTTCTGTCTTCTTGTGACGTTCTCCTCTCTGTAGCTCTTCTCCTCCTCTTATAAGGATGTCAGTCCTATTGGATTAGGACCTATGCTAATGGTGTGATTGTAACTTGATCACAGGGGCTAGGGTGTCAACATATCTTTTGGAGGGACAATATTGAACCCACAAGAAGGAGTAACAAGGAGAGTGGCTGGAACCCAGCAAGTGGGGGGGTCGGGGGTGGGAGGTGAGATCAGACAGGTAAGCATCCCAGGGTTGGGCCAGATAAATTAAACTGTGTAGGCCAATGTCTTATTATCAGAGGGGAGAAAGCTGGGCATGCTTTTTGGCAAGGTGGTTTGGAAAGTGACACATCTTAAGAAAGAATGCTTGGAGGGATTGTGGAATCCATTCAGTGGTCAAAGGAGAGGGTAGCTGGTGGTATAAAGGAAGATGAGAGAAGCTCTGAAGGAGAAGGCAAGTGGATAAATGCAGTAGGTTGGGCCAGCCAAGACAAGAGGAAAGTCCAGACTACAATGCATTAAGACAGGGCATTGTCTAGAAGCCCAGTTGTGCTCTGAAGAGAGGGAGGGGAGCAGGGGTGTTTACGAGAAAATCACAAGGAAGCTAAGGGTGATTAAAGGACTTGCATTGAAAGAATTATTATTGTAGAGGCGGTTGGCTTAGTATATGAGTCCTTAGTTCATTGGTTATCACTGCTCAGGAGTGGTAGCACAGGTGAAATGCAGCTGTTTTCTAGGATGTGGTGGTTGTTGCAGTTTGGCCCAGTTCAAAGGTTCAAGGCAAGTTCCTCTTTTCTTTCTTTCTTTCTTTCTTTCTTTCTTTTTTTTTATTTATTTTTTTTTTTTTTGCAAGTTTTCAGGACTTGCAGACAGTCCTTCTTACAAAGGCTCCGGACTCCGTTTTAGAGCGCTGAACGGGATTGACACAATTTCATATATCACATGTCACAGTAGGATTGCCCAGAAAAATGAAATTGAAGCCAAAAAGGGATGCCAGGTAACCTAGGGTAGGGTCTTGTAGTGATCTCGCAATGACTGAGAAAACGTGCTGAAAGCAGCGTGGTTTACTGATCTGAAGGGGACATGGGTGATTCTGGAGCACGCGGCAGCTGTTGTTAGGGGGAAAGACTCAGAAATAAGAGAATCTCAGTAAGTGGGAGGAGTTGGAGGGGCTTTGACTGTGGAGAAGGTCCTCGAGCTGCGAGACAGCTGAGGGGAGCCTGGGGGGGCCCCCACCCCAGGGTCGGCCACCAGGACTGAGGAGGCCGTGCACACAGCCTGCAGGACACAGCGGGTGACACCGGACAAGGCAGGTCTGCATAAAGAAAAAGAAGGCAGGCAGTGACTGTAACCAACAGAACTGCAAGTCCTGTTTCCAAGAAGATACGCGGTCTGGTGGTGTTTAAGTACAGTCAGGGCACAGGGGAGAGAGCGAGGGCTGCGGTAGGGGCCAGGGTGGGGCCGCGGCTCCGTGGAGAAGGTGGGGCTTCGGGGACCATAACTGTGAACACAGCACCGGCGTGACGTGTGACCCACCGTGGGCGCCGTCGCAGCTGGAAGCTAGCACTGAGCAAATGAAGAAGACGGCCCGGTGTATTTTTTCCATTTTCGTGAAGGGTTGATCCTTCACGCCTGAAGGATGATGGACGAGGCAGAACCCAGACTTACTGGGCCAGCGATTCCAGCGGAAAGGGCCACGGGCCGCCCTCAGCGAGGAGGGAATAAGTAGACAATGTTGCTAACAGGCTGGGACCGAATTACAGCTACAGAGGACAGAGATGATTCCATCTTGTTGTATATCAACCTGGAGGGTAAGTCAGAATCGCGGACTTATGGAATATGGGGAATGAAGCACAGGAAGAAGACACCAAATTGATTAGGTCCTGTTTTTACTTAAAAGTAGATGGGACTGGTGCCACTGCTTGCTGTATGCATCTCCTTCTCGCACATTTTACCGCTCCCTCCTGTCTCCACCACCTGCCCCTTTTAGCTCTGCATTCTGCTCCTTTCCTTCTGCAACCTGAGCTGGTCATGGCATTCTCTAGCCAGCCAGGGGCTGTCCCTGGCCTCAGTGATTTTCCCCAGGGCTAAAGAGACTGAGGCTCCTCTGGCAAAGGCCTCTTCCCCCAAATGCCAGGGAAGCATCAGGTATCAGCATGACAATTCTGTGAGAGGGGCCAGATGAGTGCTGCTTCTAGCTCTGGAGATCACCGGATAGAGACTTCAGCAGATACAGCGCCTCGTTAGAAAACGAGTCAGTGATTGCCAGGACCAAGTTCAAAAAGGGCCCAGTTCTTGATAGAAGACCTGGTCTCACTAGGGGTAGTAGAGACTTCCCTGGTTTGGTGGCCTCTTCCATTGAGAAATTTAACAGGTGAACCGGGAGAGGAAAGGAAGCCGCATTGGGGGGAACACTGGACGTAAGGATGGGAACAGCCCTGAAAGTTTGTGGGAGGCAGCAAAAAAGGAAGACTGACACCTTCTCCCCCAACTGGCTGTGCCCTCAGTTTCTGAGCTGGTGACTTGCCTTGTGCTGCCAGAGCACAGGGGAGAGGTCACGAGGGAGCCCGTCAGACCTCGTGAGCAAGGACTGTATGCCCTCAAGTTCCAAGTCCCTTAGGGGAAGATGGACCGTGGCAGGGTCACAGGGGAGAGAACAGACTCGCAGTGGAGGGGATGTAAACGTGTTCCTGCGGGACTGTGGCAGCAAGGGATGAAGCCAGGTGTGGGCATCAGAGATGCGGAGCCAGGCTGCCCACTGCAGGCCAGCACAGAGCTCCAGCCCCTGGCCGACCCCTTCTAAAGCTCACGAGCCACCAGAGGTGACCCACAGAATGGAGACGGTGGCCTCATGGCCTGTCTTTGTGTGAGGACACACCTCTTCCTTCTCCCTCCCCCAACAGCAAAGCAGAAAGAGTGGGAAGGAAGGAGGCTGATGGAGGAGCACACCAGGGACACCTGCAGCCCGGCTTGGGAGGGTGGGTGCTCGACATGGGGAGAGGGCGAGGATGGAAGTTGTCAAATGGACAGGCTTATTCTTTGTAACTGGAAGACCATTTTAATAACCAGAAGTGAATGACAGTTAAGGAATCAGACTGATATTGCAATGACATGCAGCTACCGTGCCTCGAGTCGAGACTCCTAATTAAAACCACCAGGTACACAAGGTTCTCTTTGCAAAACAGAGATGAGTCAGAGCGATCTCCTCAGAAACCGGGTCATGACTTGCGAACAGTGATGCAGCAGGTATTTTTTGAATCTCTCTGAAGTTTCTTTGCTGGGTTTGCTAAATTTCACTTTGGGTTATTTTTAACTTCATTTCTTCTTGGGCCATGCTTCCCTCCTATTGTAATAGGTCTCCTTTTTATCTGCCCACCCCCCAGAATGGTTTGTCATCTTTCTAGAAATGAGGAAAAGAAACAAATGACCTGTCTGCATGTCAGTCCATTCACATCCGCATCACAGGTGGGGGCCCCGGCTCTCACCTGGGGATTTCCTATGTTGCTTCCTTGTTTCGGTGCATTTCTCAAGGAGGTGTCCTAAAATCATATTTTAAAAAAGAAGGGCCATACCTGAAGACCTAGTCCCTCCTTTAGGAACATAGTTCAGCTTTATATCCAACCTAAATGTCTTCAGCTGGCATTTTGGTCATTGCTTTTTCTTTATTCTTTAGGGGAGGTGGCAGAAAAACCTTGGCCTCTCTCCTCCTGGTGACACTTTGCTTCTTATTGCTGCTGACTCTCCACCCTTAGGCCTTATCTCCAAGTGAGAAATCTCTAAATCACTGGACCAAGGAAGAGGCATCTTGTTTATCTGTCATCTTTTTTATTTTTCCCTGCCAAACATTCTCCAGGTTTTCCTAGAGAGAACATTTTGTCAAAGAACTGATAGAAACAACACAAGAAGGCTCCATATCCTCTTCTGGCCATGCATAGATTATAAGACACCTTCTCCTGTTGCAGATTTTGTCACAGCTTTGAGTTTTCCTGTATTTCTGCAATCTCTGTTTCATTCATCCTCCCTACGTAAAGGTTCTTGGACTCATCCCTTTTGAGCCTTTGACCACCCTTGCAACGTCTCCAAGGTTATTGTTCCATTTCATTCTGAATCTAAAGAGTCAGACCTCCTCAACCTGGTAGCACTGCAAGCGCACAGTGACCCTGCCCTCTGGGCCCCTGCGAGCCCGGTTGGAAATGGTTAACGCAGTGGCAGGGAGGAGCCCCCCCCCCCCCGACTTGCATAAGAGACTCCATAGACTTAAATTTTAAATGTCTGCAAATTTGTGGCTCAGCCACATTTCAGATGTTTAATATCAGATTCTGATTGGAAGAACTTTGTCTTTGTGCCAAAACTATTGCACAGACAGTTTGTCACCTTTCTTTCCTGTTGGGTACACTTCATCATTAAAAATGTTTTTTAAATGTTTCAAGAAAAACTATAGGTGATCATTATATGATGACTGTTCTGGTATGGGAGCCTCAGTGCTCTTTTTAAACATGCCCCAGATGTAAATAAAAGAAAAAAAAATCTATTTTGCTCAGAGCTCTTCAAAACTCAAATTGCTCTTCTGCACTTACAATGCTTCTTAATTAATTTGCCTCTTCTAGAACAAGTAAAACACTGAGTTGGCATTAACTCTTTTGTTATTTGTATTTAATTATACTTATGGGATGATTTCTGTGTTTCCTGTGGATCTGTGAAGGCTGTGATCAATTTCTAAAGATTGTTTGAAAGAAAGAATCTTGTGATTGAAATGTATTTTCCCTGGAAACAATGATATATAAGCAGACCAGGCTCCCAGGCAGCTCACAAAAGTCTTGTTAAGCCAAATGTCCCTGAACTCCCGCAGTGGGTGGATAATACTGTGATGTCCAATCTCTGTGTGCTCGTGGGGACAGGCAGAGTGTTCTAGTAGGGAAGCTGGGAGCTCATCCCAGCACCCCACTACACAGAAGGCACATTCCCCACACAACGTCCCTGCGGGCTTTGGAGTGGGATTGGGGACCGTCCTTGCTGCAGACCCCAGGGGGCAGAATGTGTGGTCTGGGTCCGTGGTTCAGGGAAAATGCAGACAAATGAAAGGAGCAAGTGACAATGACAGTGCTGGAGTTAGGAGGGCTGGGAGCTTGGGGACTCCAAGTGTGAGCTGAATGAAGGGAGCAGGACTGAATGCCAGAAACTGGATTCCAGGAGGTGGGAAAATACAAAGATGTGAGGGGTAGGAGCTCCCGTCTGCGTTACCCTTAAATCCTAAGGAAACATCGTCTCAGACCTCATGGACCGTGTGGCTCTCCCTTCATTGAAATCTGCTTAAGCTAACGACTGTTCTTTCTGCTGCCACCACCCGTGACTTTTCAGCTGGTTTCTTGAAAGAAGGCACAACCTCTCAGCTGTTCTCTATTCTTTTGCATGTAATGCAAACACACTGTCAATTTTGATGTGTCATGTAGATTTTTACCATCTTCACAGGTGATGGAGAAGCATCCCAGGAATTGAATGTTTCCTTCGTAAATATCACTCTTCTTTCTCTTGTATCTTGAAGACACAAATAGTATCACATACGAATGATAAAATGGTGGCTCAGACATTGGAGCAGGAAGCTCGAGATTGTCTTACAGAGTCCCCCTTTCTAGATGGAGCTGTGGGGGGTCCTGGTGAGAGGCAGGAGGTGGAGAGGTGGAGTGAGGACTGGGCCCCCTATTTGCAGGCTGGGATAACTCTTCTACCCTGTTCTAGGAGATGCTGAAATTGGATCACAGAAGAACAAACTCTATCGGCAGAGACTCTGACCTTTCAGTGCCGAATAATTTCCATCAAAGTTCTTTTCCTGGGCTAAAGTCAGGGTGTCATTGGGGCCGTGCTCCCTCCGGAGGCTCTAGGGGAGACTCTGTTCTTTCGGCTGTCGCAGCTGCTGGTGGTACCTGCAGCCTTGGCTCATGACTCCTTCCTGTGTCTTCAAAGTTCGTTATTCTGACCTGTTTCTGACAGCCCATCTGCTCTCTCTGACTCTGCCCCTCCTGCTTTCTTCTTCTAAGGACTCTTGTGATGACATCGGTCCCACCCAGGTAATCCAGAGCAGTCTTCCTATCTTAACTTTCTTAATCACAGTGACAGAGTCACAGGCTTCAGGGATTAAGATGTGGACACCTTCAGGGGAGGAGAATGACTCAGCCTACCACATAAGTCCTTGTCCACTGATAAGAAAAACTTAAATACCTTGGAAGAAAAAAGAAATCAGAACTGATATTCTTCTCTCTCCGGCAAGGTTCTGGAGAATTTGAAGTATTTATGCTTAACTTCGCTGATCTGAAAAAGACCCTGATGGAGGCTCAGAAAGAGATGAAACATGGCGATCTCGGAAGAAGATTTTGATTCAACTCATGTAATGGCGGCAGGAGCAGACCGAGGTCGGGGAGTCACAGTGGAAGAGGGGTGAGGAGGGGCAGCCAGGTGACCCTGCTGCATGGGGGAGAGCTGGCTTACTTCTGCCCCTCCCAGCCGGAGATTTGAGGCCACATGCTGAGGCCAGTGATGCCAGTTGGTTGGGAAGCCACATTTCCTGGGCATAATCAACGTAATTATACCTGGTCATTGTACTAAAGAACTGGAGGTTGCTCGGAGAGAGGATGGAGAGGTGGCCGTTCAGAAACAAAAGGCCTCTTCTCATATCCAATTGGCCCCAACACACCACATGTGCAGGCCACAGTGAGTTTATACCTGAGGGGGCAGATTGGTGGAAAAAGTGGCAGATGCCAGTTGTGACTGTGCACAGAGAGCCCCTCAGCCAGCCAAGATGCAGCAATCCTAAAACAAAAACAAGACATATTTCCTGGCAATTTTTATATTACCAAAGGAAGTCATAGAGATTGGTCTCCCGGCTTAAGACACCTCTCTTTACAAATAACTTATTTTACCAAAGCAGTCAGTCAGCTTTCCTGGGTTGAGTTTATAGATTATTAGGGTCTAAATGAAGTAGTACTCCCTGTGACTTTGACAGTGTTCAATATAGTCCAAGCTAATAAGGAAGCTTGGTGAGCACCGGGAGTTTACAGTGCTGCCATCGATCTGGAAAATTCCTTTTTTTTTTCAATCCTAGTTTCTGAGAAAAAGCCAATCTCAATTTGCCTGAGATCATAAAATGTATTTTAACAGTTTTCAGAAGAATATGTAAATTCCCTTACCCATGGCCCCAAAACTTCTAGGAAGGGATCCAAACTTACTAACGATAAAAGATGCTTTCATATATGACTTTGATGATATAATGATTATCTGGTTTACAAAAGAGAAGGCTGACAGAATTGGAATCAGCACGACTCAGATGACAAGGGGAGGCTGGCTTGTCAATTCTGTAGCATCGTAAGGGTGACCCAACAGGGGAAATTTGAAGAATCAGGGATATTTCTCAACTGATAAAAAAATACTTCCCTGATGCCACCTGAAATGAAGAAAAAACAACACTTGGTACAACTCCCTGGATCCTGAAGAAATCATACCTCACATTTGGGGATACTAATAAGTGCCATTTGAAAAAAATGAAAGAAAAAGAAATGGAAAAAGGACAGAAAGAAAAAGAGAAGGAAGGGAGGGAGAAAGAACAGAAGGGAAGGGGAGGCAAGAGGAGGAGGAGGGGAGAAAGGGAAGAGAAAGGGAGAAGAAAAAAAGAAAAGAAAAGAAAAGAAAAGCCAGTTTTGAAGGTGGTCCCAAACAAGAAGAAGTATTATCTTGTATTCTTGAAGTCAGAAGTCCAAAATTGGTCACACTGGGCTGAAATCCAGGTGTGGCACGATCACGTTCCTTTCTGGAGGCACTAGGGTAGGAACTGTTTTCTTGCCTTTTCCAGCTTCTAGAGGCTTCTCACATTCCTTACTTCACGACCCCTTCAGTCTTCAAAGCCAGCAGCAGCTGGTTGAGTCTTTCTCACACTGTCACCTTTCTGGTTCCGCCTCTTCTGCCCCTTTCTTCCACCTTTAAAGGAAATTTGTGATTGCATCAGGTCACCCAGATCACCCGTGGTAGACTCTATTTTAATACCAGCTGATTAGCAGCCTTCATTCCATCTGCAACCTTAATTCTCCTTTCCATGTAACATGGCATATTCACAGGTTCCAGGAATCAGGACATAGACATTATATGGGATGGAGGTAGAAGGATTATTCTACCTACCTCAACCTAATAGAGTGAGTGAGGAAAATGACCTCCCAGCACTTGGGAGCCCTGGGAAGCTGCACCTTTGACTCAAGGATGCCACATTATGTGCTGTTCTGCAGAGCTGGCTTCTTTCAGATGAAGTTCTGGATTTTTTTTGCCACTAACAGAACATCGTTCTCTTGACTAGTTGATTGGCTTTATCACGTCAGTCCACTCCATCTTGACAACCATATGGTCCCAACAGCAAGTGCATCGATGACACGTTAGGCAAGTCCCAAATCTAGTTATAAAGATCCCCTTTCGAAAATTTCAATGTAAGTCACAATTTCCTTGATTTGTCATTCAAATTTGCCATTTCCCCACCCATGCAAGCATATCTATATTAATAAATACCTCACATTTTTTCATATTATCTCTCAGAGTTTCCAAAGCTAACGTTTTTCCTCTTTTTTGCTAGTCTTCCGGGCTCTAGATTGAATTTTTCCTGCAATGAACACACTAAGAAAGGAATCAATAGATGATAATTTGTTTTGCAATTTAGATTTTTCCATTTTAGTGTCTTAAACCCTGAAGACTGACAGAAGAATGTGAAGATTTTGAATTGTGAATAATCTTCCTTATTGTTCTGACTTTTATCTGTCTCTTCACCATTTAACCCAAGTTCGTCTAATGGAAATTGGATATTCAGCCATGGGCCTGAGTGCTACACTATTTCACATGCTTTTATATACTTTTGCATTAAGGAAAACAAGACATCTGCATATCTATAATTAGGTAATATATTCAGCATTGGCTCCTACAAACAAGATGCAGGTGTACATAGTGCAGAAGTACTTTATACATAGTGTTGGCTTTTTCTTGTGGGGAAAACATTACTCTCACTTCATGCAATGAGACGATAGAGTTATAAGAAAAACATTTTTAAAGGTGCATAATGTTTGCCAGACCAGTGTCATTATATTCACGGTTATGTAATGTTCTAAGGTTCTGTGCTATCTTCTTGGGCACCAGAAGTCTTTGTTCTCAAGTGTGAATTTGTTTGACATATGATATTTCTCCTGAAGGGGGAACTGTGCCAATTGGCCTTATTGCAAAATTTTGAAGTCCATAGTCAGAGCTGCATTCAGTCAAAAGATAACGTGGAGTATTTGCTGGGTGCTGGGCATTCCTCGCAGCCCTGGAGACTCAGCGTTGAGCAAGTCAGGCAAGGTCTCTGCTGTCACAGCGTTTACATCCCTCTGGGTGGGGGTGGAAGCAGGTAATCGAGCAATAAGCACACGAAATATACCAGATGGTAAATGGACGCTGGGGCAGAGTCTAAGAAGGGGCGGTGGACCAAGAGCGGTGCAGGTGGACGTGCCGTTCTTGATGGCTAATCAGGTTGAGTGCACACCTGCAGGACGGTCAGCCAGCCACTCTGCAGGCTCTGGGAGGACATGCCAGGCGGCTCAGGAACTTCAAGAAGCCCAGAACAATTGAAGCCAAAAGTGAGAAAGAGACACAATGGGAGACAAAGCAACGAAGCAACAGGAAGAAGGGGCAGTTTACACAGATTAGGCCAATTGTCTGAATGTGACGGGAATCATTAGGGGACTTGAGAGAGAGATGATCTGATTATGTATATTTTTAAAAACAACTTTTACTACTGTGTGTGCAGAATTTAAAGACAAAAAAATTATTTCCCAAGGCCTGCTTCCGTAGTCCTCAGCATCTACCAGCCTACTAAAGCTGAGTATAAACATTGCCTTCCTTCCACTATGGAGAAACATTTTGTGCAATAAAATGCATAATTTGTTTGAAAATTCTTAAAGAATTGAAAATGCAAAACAAGGTAGCTGGTATTCTTTTACATGTGTAATTAGAAAATCAGTAAATGAAATAGAAAATAAGGAAACTTAATTTTTTTTAACCTGCAATTTCATACATTAAAGATTATAAAAGAGTTTATGGAAAAACCATGCTGAGAACTAAACTCTGAAAGTAGAGTAAAATCAGAGCATTTTATTATTTATAATTGGGGTTACAGACAGGGAATCTGGTACATTCCAGAACTGAAAATCTTTGAACCGAAATTATTAAAGAAATAACAGTCTTCTCAATCTCTAGCAGCTGTTTTATTTATTGGAAGGTAGGATACCTGCAGGCAGGTTCTTTGAACCCACAAGTGATAGGTTATAAGAAAAAAAGAAAGTTAATGCTATCAGTTTTAGATGAGAAAAAAAATATCTAAAGAACTGAATGAATCCCATTTTGGCAGGGGAAGGAGGAAGAGACCTTTCTGAATTATTTTCTCTTTTAAATATACACATTTATTTATAGACATATATTATACATTATTGTATATGTGTAACATACTATATATGCATGTAAAATTATAGATGTGTAATTTAGTACTACTAACTTTAAAATTACCAGGAGAGTTGTTATGCCATCAGAATTTCTACAGTAACCTTCCATGTGACACCTAGGATAAAGTCTCCTTCTCCGTTAGGTTTGGGAACCATTTCTTTGCACTTGGTGGGATTTCTCAGGACAGAATTTTTAAAATTTCAAAGGTCATGGATGCACCAAACAAGTGTATTTTCTTCTGCCAAGATCCAAGTGTCGTATAAATGTTCTGCTTGGGCTGATGGACAAAATGAAGAGTGAGTAGTATTTAATCAGCTGAGCAGCGCCATTGAATAACTCATACTTCAGGATGCCTTGTTGCAGATGGATTTCCCTGGTAAAGGTTTCTTTGTGTTCAGTAGAAACGTGAGAAAATAAGGTTGACATGTTCCAGTTTGTGGATTCTTAAAAGAGCTGGTCACAGTGGTTGAATCTGGCAGGCTTCTACGAGGAGTTCCAGGGAGCTCTGAGGGGTGGAACTTACGGTTTTCCCTTTTGCTCAGCCTCTGGGATCGCGGCAGCCTCCGCCCTGGGACTCTGGGGCAGAGCTCACTGGAGATTCCTCAGATGGGCTCCGAGCTGGGACTCCGAGCACAGAGCTATGGAAATAAAAACATCTAAGTTAAACAAATGACTGAGAGATGTGGAAACATCCACATGTATGTTACACCATTTATAAATTTCTGGATGTCAGGAAAATGGTCAAGAATGCCTAACATCTGAGATAAACTTTTCCATGACCCATGTGCTTTCCTTTGAACCATCTCTCAAATTCCTTCTCCAGCCTCCGTTCCATTGTCACAACTTCCCATGTCATCCCTGTGCCCAGGGACTATGTGTGGGTCTGCACATCCTGTCACCGCCAGTATTTTCTCCTTTACATGGTTTTCAGTGCCGGGTCCAGTCTGGTCTCTCCCAGCATCCCACACTCCCTGCATCCCATCTCCCGGAAGGGCTCTGTGCAAGGGGGTAAGGGGGTGGGCAGCAGGCACCTCCCGTTCCACCCCCCTCAACCTTCCACTGCTGCTCTCCCTGCTGGGCCAGCCCTCAGCCATGTGGAGGTATCAGGGACTATTGGCCAAAGCAGCTCCCTATAAGTGTGCCATGCCCTTAAATTCTGTGCTTTTTCTTTAAAATTCCCACTAATCTGGTATTCCGCTCCATAAAGTGTACAAGTCTTTATTATTATAAAAGAAAAAATAATGACCTCCCCCCATCTTTGGGCTAATTTAAGGGCCAAGAAGATGTGCCATTGTCTAAGACACTCAAGCCTACCTTTTCTCGAAACCCTACCATATGTGTACCCCACTTTAAAAACCATGGACCTACTGCACCGCAAGCATTTTAGAGTTTAACCTTGTACTACACTGTATGGGTCGCCAGTTTTCAAACTTCTAAGAAAGCAGTTCAGCTGTTATTTCTTCCAGAAATAATTGCCCCATCCCATGTCCTGAGAGGCTGGTTTTTTGGCTTTTCAGGTGGCTTCATAGCACCTTATTTGTTCTGTGCATTTCTCCCTCACTAAAGCATGACATCCTCAAGGAACACGGATGAGTGCTTAATAAAGATCAGTTGAAATGAACAAAACTAGAATTCTCTTCTCAACCATAGTTTAGTCTGGTTAAGTATTGGCTATTACTACAACAAAAAGAAATATATGTTCAGAACATATAGGAGACTTCATGACCTAAAATAGAAAGGAAAAAAGACATGCGTACCAAGAAAACACTTTCCATCATGTAACTCATGTAATAAAGCAAATTTTATATTCTATACAATTTTTGTAGGTTTAATAAAAGTCTTACTTGAAGTGATTTAAATTTTTAAAATTGAGATATTTTTAATTTAAAAATTAATTTAAAAATAAAATACATACATTGGAAAGTTTTCTCTGCATATCTATCATCACTCTTTTTCGTGGAATATATTACTTTTACTTTAATACCCATTATTGGTAATAACCATAGGCTACCTAAGACACAAAACAACTTCTCTATTATATCTGTGTCTATACTTGGCATAATTTTATATTTTAGAAAAACGTTATTTTCCATTTTGCATGAACAAAAGAATCACAGTTTTTAAAATGCGTGCTTTTGTAATACCAATAACATAGAAATTTAAATGAGGGTCTGTGTCTTTCATAAATGCTTTGCCATCTGTCAGTCAACCCCAAGCTACCATTGTGATGATTGTCAACGCACTTGTTTATTAGAAGTAAGGACCAAAAATCACAGTCATTTCCAGATTCCTTTCTTTTGGTTCTACCTGATGTTTCTGCCCTCTCTGTAAAACAGATCTGGAGTTTGGCTGTTTTTTAGTGCTTATACTCCTGTCAACTGGATCGAACGAAAGTTCTATATTTCTGTCACCTGGGCAGTGGCAGTGGCCCTACCTGATAGTCAGTCTGTCCTCACAGGGCACATTCAGTAGTCTTGAAAATGACGAGTTAGGGCAATTCAAATTCCAGTCTTCCTCAGAGTAAACCCCACACCCTGCAGCACGGTGTGGCAGCCTCCTCTCACCTCCTTCCCTGCTGACTCTCCCCTCTGTCACTCCTGCATGTGACACTCTGCTCTCATGTCCCCTGACCCAGCTGCCTGCAACAGCATTATCCACCCTTTTTTCCTGTTCTGTCTGTAAGGTTCTTATCACTCAGAAGGACCCAGGTGTTGGTGGACCTAAACCTTGTATTAATACAATTTGGCAGAAGAACACAAAATAATGACTAAAAAATTGCTAGGTCCTCTACCAGAAAAAGCTGCCTCTGTTTTTCACTGTTGAAAGGCTCCTATTTGCTTCCTTGTTGATCTCTTTACTTAATTTCGGGCTCCTCCGCAGGCACCTTGGCTCCCTCGGGGAGGGACGTGGCCACTCTCACCCTCCTCCCAGCCCAGCATCCTGAACAGACCAGGCCCCCCAGACGCATTTGCCAAATGAGCAACAGCCCCATCCTTTTAAAAAGCGAAAGCTTTGCGGGTAATATTTATGGGCTTCTTATGTTCACATTCTGAGATATTTTAATAATTTTCACATAATTAAGTTCTCTACCTACCTTTTGGGATTTGTGTTTCCACAATTTATGTGAGCTCATCTAAAATTCTCTTTGAGATGCTAAACAATATGGGAATGTAGCTTTGCCACACCCCAATATGTTAGATTATATCTTTTCCAAATGAAGAGATAAAATATGAGATTAGTAATTGTTAATCTAAAAAGTAGATGTTTGTACTCAAAGGAGACAACTGATTATTTTTAAAAGTAAGACCAGAATTTGAAGAGTATTTTTTTCAGTGAATCTTATATCTTTATTTAAATTCTCTTTATAAAACTATTCACTGTCGCATGCTAGCCTCATTGTCTGGGGCTCTGGTGGGGGAGGAGACAAAAGAGGAAGATAGAAAAGGAAGTGACTATCTGAACCATCTGTTAGATGAAGATGCGTCCTAACTTCAGTATGTCAGCGTGATCCTCCGTGAGCATGTAGCAAAAGTATACTTAAACTTCTAAAGTCAGTTTAACTAGAATACTGAAGCCGGAACAGTATTTTATATCTGTATACAATTATTATTTTTGGAAATAAATAGCTTCCATTCTTGTTTGTGTTCAGGATTCCTCATTCATCCTTGAAATCATAGATATTCACCTACCTTTGCCTTTATTTGGTATATTTAGTTCTTAACTCTGTGGAATGTATGCAATGTATCATCAACTTTCTTAAGACCTTCCTTATAACTCAATCCTTCAACACTGGCTAGTAATTCTATATCACGCGTTAGCTGCTAAATACAATTGGCTCTGTTTCCTAATTAGCCATTCTCTTCTGCTGAGCCATCTTGACTCCTACATCAGTACCACAATTATTAATTGTTGAGACTTTATGTAATATTTATGAGATAAAATAATTTCCCCCTTATATTCCACCTTATTGAAATATTCTTACTTTTTATTGCTTGCTTAATATTATAGATGAAAGTTGGAATCATTTTGACATGTTCCAAAAAATCTTTTTTGAATTTTGATTGAAACTGTGTTGAAAGTGTAAATAAATTTTGGAGAATTTATAGGCTTTTCAATATCCACTCTTCTCATGCATTAACAAGGTATTTCATGATATTTATTAATGCTTTTGTTTATATTGCTCAGTAAAATACTCTAATTTTCTTCATGTAGATTCTTTACCTCTTTGGTGAAGAGTTTATTCAAAGATTCAACCTCACTAGTAATCAGGAAAATGAAAATTCAAACTAAAAAGAGCATTTTGCATTCAATAGATTGGTTAAAGTAAAAGAAGAATTTAACAATGCCAAGTATCTAAACTTTTTATCTATCATGTTCATAGCCGATCATTTTTCTATTAATAGTTCTCTCCTCTCTACTTCAGTTTGTTGATACTGTGTGCATGTGTCAGTCTTTTTTCATTAGGACTGGCTTTTGCATCAGCCTTAGGTCTTCCCAGTAATATATAAACATCCATTTGTATATGCTCCTGGGCTTTCTTGTTTTATGCTTCCCATTCACATTTCTAATCCACCTGGAATTTACTTCATGTCATTGTGAAGAAATCAAGTATCATCTATTTCCTCTCACAGTGAGCCTGTTTTCACCAATTCTAGGTATTGAATTCCCACTGCTTCATGACGATATCCTAAACTCTTGTAAGCATGTGGATCTTTTCTGGATTTTTTTCTTTTCTTTCATTGTTGTCCATTGATTCTTGGGCCATTGTCATATTATTCTATGTATCGGTGCTTTAGAATATGTTCATCTTTCCGTAGGTATTTATTTTTCCTGTGATTTGTTTCTTGTGTTTATTCCTCTAGATGAAGCTTAGTGTCATTATGTCCAAAAACAACTCTAAAACATAGTAGGTTTTCACTTGGAAAAGCCTCACTTTTTAAATTAATCTGGGGGGGTCAATGGAAATCTTTACAATAATCAAAGAAGGTGGTTATTCCATTCACATTTATTCACATCTGCTTTTATGTGCCCCAGAAAATGTTTGATACTTTTTTTCATACAGAAATTTGTCAATTCTTATTATGTTTATTTTCTAAGTGTTGAATTTTCTTATTAATTCCAAAAGATTTTTCAGTTGATTTTGATAATTGTCTTTTTTTTAATAGACTTACTTCCTTATTTCAGTTTTTGGTCTTATTGTACTGGCTATCACATCCACAACAAAGTTAAATAATAAGGCTGGTAACTGGCGTCCTCCACTTTATTCTGGGTTTAAAATTGTATCATTCTAATGTTAAATTGCTTAAGAGCCATGGTAGTGGATTGTTTTCTATGAGTCAGGTCCGACTTCAAATAGTCTGGTCAGTTAGCTGTAAAGCAAATACTCATAAAGGCTAAAGTTAACAACAAAGGCTAGTTGTGGATTTGGAGTCCAGACAAGGAGGCTAATGAGGGCCCCAAAGGGGACACTTTTGCTTGATCAGTTGGATTGGACAACGGCTGTCCAGTAACACCCAAAAGAAGCCAGAAGGATCATAGTTCAAAGAATTGGGAGAGAAAGGAGGTGTCAGCGCCGTCCATCCATGTTTAAATATTTTAAATGATGTCCACCTTTAAAGACAGTGAATATTTGTTTTAGGCTATGATATTAACTATGCCATTGATATAATCAACTCAAAATGTCCAATAGATTAAATTTCCTACTGTGAAATAGAGTATATTTCTGCTTGAACATACTGTGTGTGCAGACCTGCAGAGTGAGGGCAGTAATCAAAAAAAAAAAGAGAGAGAGAGAAATTAAATGTGTACTTTGAACCTGAGCACATGGTATTGGGAGGAGAAATCTACCCCCCCAACTTACACACAATTATTTGCCTCCAAATGATGATATTACAAAGTATTTCCTTGTTATTCAAGGAAAGCAGTTATTCAAGTTATTCAAAACTCTGGAATGATGTAGGTGCTTTCTAATCTGATTTCATCAACACTTTCTAACTTATAAAAACATATTAAAACCATGGGATTTAATATGCAACATCTAAATGTGGAAATAGAAAGTAAACATTAGTTTGGAAAGCAGTAGGGGAGACTTACTAGAGTCAGTCTTTGTAATTGCCTACTGCTTTGTGATTTCTGTATTCAGCCTCTACAAGGACAGCTCAAAACTTACACCAGGTGATAGAAACCATTAGGCTTATCCGGATCACCTTTCCTGAGTGATGTCTTTAGAGAAGGAACTTGCAGAATTACTTGAAATTTTTTTCTTTTTTTAAAAAAAAAGGTAGGGGCTTTTCCTGGATGTGCTTACCGCTTAAAGAATAAAGTTGAAACTTGTTTTGGTGTTCAGCAGTTCTGAGGACTGACAAGTGTTTGTGGAGGGTGTCAGCTTTTAGCTGCCAGATAAAAGGCTTTGAGGCACATTTGACCTCCATGTCTGCTTCAGTCTCAGATGGGGTGAGTGTCCAGAAGACTTCACTGTTCATGATCACAGTTAGCAGGAGAGTAACAGAAGGGCCGGGCATGTGGTGCGTGTGATTCGTGGTGATGCACGTGCTCCGTTCGTTTTAAAGCATCTTGTAAAATGCATCACTGTGTGCAATCATGATTCACATTCAAACCAAAATAAAGGGCTTTTTTCCTCCTCTTTCCTTTATCTTCTTAAATGATGAAACCATGAGGGTGATGAGAACTTGAAAGTTTGAACTGCTGTGAAATAAAGCATTTTGGAGATTCTTCATGCAGAATGGTTTTCTCCAACTACAGTTATAGACAGAACATTTTACTAATACTTAATACAATATCAACTGCTTCTCTTAAATTGGCAATAGTTAAAAAAAGAAAAAAAAATGTCAGATTCTCCCCCATGAGATGTTCATTTTGTTATATGTTCAAGGATTTACCTCTGTGATGGTCAGATCCAACTTCAGTGCCAGCTGAAGGAGGGCAGGTTCAAGGAGGTTTTGAAATCTAAACAGGGTGACACACGTTCTAGACATTGTGGGGGCTTTTAGATTGGATGCTGAGACAGAAAGAATAAGAGAAATGACAATAATAATGGGTTTGTAGACTTCTTTATCCTTTGCATATGAATCCCAATATGTTGTTCCATTTTCCCTTCTTAACAACTCTGAGGTAGGCAAGGCAGAAAGGCAGACTTCAAAACCCATATAGCTTTCTGCTAGACATAGGTGGAGATGAAACCCAAACCTGCCTATACATCCTATTCCCTGGATGAGCAGCATCTGGGAAAGGCTACGTGAAAGTAGAACCTTCTGAGTCATTTAGGTTGTTACTGGTTGCATCAGTTGCTACTTGTTTCATTTTTTCATCTGTTTATTAGAATCTACTTGTTAATAAAATCAAAAAATGGTCCTTTTCTCTTTTTGCCTCATAATACTCTGTATTTCAGAAATGTATTTCCTCTTTTTCCAAGAACTAGTATTAAAAAATGTTACGTTTTTAAATGCCTTTTTTTTTGTTTTGGTCAGTTAAATTATCATACCAAAAAAATTATACTTCTTTTTAAAATAGAGTATAGATTAATTAATTTGTCATGTCAGGGTTCAGGGTCAGTATTCTTGTCTGTTCTCAGTTCTTGGTATGCTCTTGGCCAAAGAATGACCAGACACACCAAAAGCAGAGTAAGCACAAAACAAGGTTTATTGAGGAGAGAAAGATAGGATTACAGAGCAAGAGCAAGACATAAGTTTACAGAGTACGAGCAAGATACATTTGCCGCGGTTCAGTGAACCGGCCTCTTGTCGTAACAAAAGGGCCTTGGTTATGGTCTGGGTCTCGTTTTATAGTGTCTGGATTGGGCCCTCTTGGCGGTTCAGACGTCATCATGGAACCACTTTGATGGACAGTTGGGAGTTACAAGACCTGAGTCTTACTGCACATATGGATCTCCCATGAGCCTCTCTGGAAGCCGATTTTGGGGGTGAACGACAGTGTAAATTTAAGCTAATGACATAATAATTAGACTTAGGTTGCTCTAGGTCACCTTCCAGACTCTGTTGTACCTATGCTGCTTGGCCCATGGGCTAGAGAGTCCTACATTCTTCTGCAGTTGGCAATCTACCATACTCTACTGGTATGGTAGATTCATAGGGCATTCCCTCCTCACCCCGGTGTGGCAGTGGCTCAGGACACCTGCCTTGTCCCCAGGTGGGGTCAGAGGTCCCTACCTGTCTACCTAACAGTTGTACTTGCCTTGGAAATATATCTACCAATATATCTCATTGGTGCACTATTGATACAGCACCCTTTGTAGTTATTTTTTAAATGACCAACATGATTTATACTGTTCATTTTAGGATAAATCTATCCTCTATTTAATCTCATTAGTTATACACTAGATGGGATTCATGATCTAATAGATAATATATGTTTACATGCTGAATCTAATTTATGAAGTTATACCTCTGGATTGTATTCCTTTCGCTGACTATCATATGTTACATCAGCATATAATTTAATTAATTCATATTTTGACCACGTAATAAGTCAATTAAGAATAGCCTTTAACAAGCTGATACAGTGACTAGTTTGTGACTGATAATATTTACTGAGCATTTTGTTAAACTATTCACATTTGAAATCTCATTTAATCCTGAAAACAACCTGAAGTAGGTTCACATTTTGTTTATGTTTTATGACATTTAAGTAACTTGCCTGAAAGGACACAGGTTTTAAGAGGAGGAGCTGTGATTTGAACCCAGGTTTAAATTCAACACCCCTAATCACCACAATATACCCTCTCCCTAAAACACAATTTAAGAAGAAACGTAACTCCTCGTGGCTCACCTACTGAATGGGGAAAACAGGCCACTTTGCACCACTGTAGAAAACGAGAGATTAACTCTCAAAATTCTCAAAAATAATTTCTACCATAAAACTAAAAAAGATTTTGGCTTTTATGAAGTATGCTTCTATATTACTCAGAGGCAACTACATGAACATACATCAATTCCAATTTTGTGGAAACATTGATTTTTAAACTGGCTCTACAATAAGGGTAAGGTATAAGATTCATTGAGGTAAAATATATCTTTTACAAACTGATAACTTTGCATTATTTACAATAAAGTTGAAAAGCAAGATTAAGTTACCTCTGGTTAAGCCTCTGGTTTTGAATCCACAAACCTTGTATCTCCCAGTAGCTTTTAAGCAGAGAAAATTATTTAAATTCTTAATTTTAATAAGGATTATATAACAATTATATCAATTTTTTTATTTTTTTTCAAACCAACATTTCAGTGGAAAAATAACAGTTAATTGGAAATTTAGTAAAATCACCAAGTTAAAGTACTTCTTTTTAATTAATTTTTTCTATAGACCAGTTCCTCAGACATTGTGACTTGAGTTTTCATAAAGATCTTAAAAGTTTTTACTAAAATTTTATTTAAATAAAATTTATTAAAATTTACCTTTAGTCTCAGGTCCAGCCTTGTTTCTTTTAACACTAACCCAGAAGCCCTAAGAGATATTCAGTTTGCTTAAAATGAAAGATTCCCAAGGAAGATAGAAAGGGACACCCAGTTCCTTACCTGTTTTGAGGTTCTTATCTCACCATCCAGTAGGTTGACAAAAACTATTCCTGCCTTTTCTCTCTTCTACCTCCAGCCCCAAATCCCTCTGTGTTTCAAATCCAGAGCAGGTGAGCAATCTCTTCTGTTGCCCCGAAAGCCTAGTAGGTCATGCCCTGAGGGTCTCACTATCTTCAAAGCAACTTGTCTTAATAATTTTTTTAAATGAAGACAGGTACCTCCCAAGAGGAATTCTGTTGCAAGCTGTTAAAGTAATTTTTAAACCCACTATACATCATCATTATCATTATAATTTTATGAAGACTGTCAGGAGCATCCCAACACTGCTGTAATTGGACATGCTATAAATTATTCAGAGATGTTGATATCAATTTAATGATAATATCTAATTCATTGGTAAATATATGTTATTCTCAATAACTGCAGATTATGTTAAGAGTAATAAGTCCATTAAGTGGTGAGGCCCCATTTTGGCAGTGATATTGCATTACTTGCCTTTTATTGTATTTAATTACCTATCCGTTTGTTTTCTGATTTAAAAAGCTTAGTAAATATATTCTGCCTTGTAAGGAAAGGGCAAGGAAAAACCCACTGCATTCTATTCTAGTGTGATTTTTAGATACTCTTAGTTCTGGAGTTTAAATTGTAAAAAACTTCAAAATAGTAGATTGTATGGTGAAGGCATGGAAGCTGTTTTCATTCTCCCCTGGTGCAAACTGGAGGACTTCTCTGGGGTGTGAGTGCATCCCAGCGCTCATTCCCAAGAGATACTCCACTTCAGGTTCCAGAGTACCCTCACTGTAAACAGCCTAACAAGACAGGCAGTAGGGCATGGTTTTGCTTTGGTTGGTTGACTCACTTTTTATTTCCCCTGGGGACGGGGTTGTCCAGCATCCACCTTCCTTACCCCTTGTGGACTGCTCTCACCATCTCCATTCCTGAAGTTCACACCTAAGCAGAAAAAGAAATGTGAGCTATTGACACAGGCACAATTGACTGAAGTTGCCGTCTCTCAAAGAATCACTTAATAAGTGAGTTTAAGACTGTCTATTCAGGTTATGTATGAAAAGCCCTTTCTTTTCATAAAAGTAGCAGATATGAGATTTGTTCAGTCCAGATCCAAATGAAATTACCACTTCTGTATATGCATTTTAACATTGTTTGTATTCAGTCATTTGTATTAATGTAAACAAATCAGAATCACATAGGCAGTCTTAAAAGAGAAGGAAACACAATGATGAGGTACCACACTACACACTTGTCAGAATGGCCAAAATCCAAATACTGACAACACCAAATGCTAGTGAGGATGTGGAGCAACAGGAACTCTAGTCCATTGCTAGCAGGAATGTGCAATGGTACAGCCACTTTGGAAGACAGGGTGGCGGTTTCTTACAAACTAAAGATACTCTTATCATGTGATCCAGCACTCACCCTTCTTGGTATTTATTCAAAGGAGTTAAAAGTTTATGCCCACATGAAAACCAGCACACAGATGTTTGTAGCAGCTTTGTACGTAATTGCCAAAACTTGGAAGCAACCACGATGTCCTTCAGTAGGTGAATGGATAAATAAACTCTGGTACATCCAGAAAAGAAAATATTGAGCACTAAAAAGAAATGAGATATCAAGCCATAAAAAGACATGGAGGAACCTTAAATTCATATTACTAAGAGAAAGAAGCCAATCTGAAAAAGTTACATACTGTATGATTCCAACTGTTTGACATTCTGGAAAAGGCAAAATCATAAAAACAGTGCAAAGATCAGTGGTTGTCAGGAGAGGGATGAATAAGTGGAGCACAGAGGATTTTTAGAGCTATGAAACTATTCTGTGTGATACTATAATGGAAGATACACACCAGTACACATTTGTCAAGACCCATAGAGGGAACAGCACCAAGAGTGAGCCCCGTTGTAACTTTGGACCATTGAACTCTATGGACTTTGAGTGATAACCATGTGTCAGTGTAGGTTCATCCACTGTAACAAATGTAGCGCCAGCCTGCAGAGTCCGGGCAGAGCAGGAGGCTGTGTCTGGGAGGCGGGGGAGAAAGTACATGGGAATTCTATGCTTTCTGCTCAATTTTGCTCTGAACCTAAAAACTCTCTTAAAAATAAAACTGCTCTTAAAAATAAGGTCTATTGAAAAATAGTAAAAAAAAAAAAAAAAAAAGAGAGAGAGAGAGAGAGAGAGAAAGAAGGAAACTAACGTGATAGCCAACTGCACCATTCTTCCATTCATCTGATACTTATTCACTCTCTGTGACAGACACCCTTCGAATGCAGTTCATTTCATTGTTACATCTAGTATAAATATTAGATATAAATTAGCTGGTATTTTATTGACTTTGTTTTATTAATATTAAGCCTAGAACATTTCAAGATTTGACTTTTAAAGAATTCTGCACGAAGATGATTAAGGAAGGAAGGTGAGAAGGTAAAGGGACCTGCAGTGATTGTGTGTCAGCAAAACCCTGGGCTCAGCCTGCTAGAAGTGGGGTGACTTATGTGGGGGATAAATCAGAACCAGATCACTCGCCATTGAGTGGGAGAGGAAATAAAGGTGCATTTCGGAGAAGGCAGTTTCCCATGATAGTTTTTCAAAAAGTTATACTTTATTAATGTTTAAAAGAGGTTTCTTTGGAAGCTTTTTAGAAGGGTTTAAGGTTAAGTACAGGAAGAAACTGGAGGGTTGGGTACTTGGAGAAGCTGGAGGGAGGCAGCTCCAGGAACAAAGCAAAGCAGCGGGAGGTGTAGAGACAGCATGGGACCATCCACAGCCGCCCAGGAGTGTGGGACTGAAAGCCACCGCAGGGCTCCCTGGGTCCTGTGGGGAGAGGGGAGGCAGCAGCAGGAGGAGGAAGAACCACAGGCCTGGCCATCCCATTTCACCAAGGTGCATATTTAAATATTAACTCTGAATAAAGTTTGGCTTCAGAAAACTGAAGTGGGAGTCTCACAATCTTAGACAAAATTCAACCCCCCAAAACCCAAAGTTTTTAATACAGATGATCTGGTGACTCCAAATAACAGCAAGAGAAAAGAAGTTATTGTCTTATTTGTGTTTCTCTAAATAGATTAAAATAGAACTTAAGATCTCATCATAAATTTGGGTGTATGTCATTAATTAGGGTCATAACAAAAACATTGTGTTCTCTTTATAGCATTAAGAATTCATACTGCATTCATTTTGAATTCATTTTCCCTTTTAATGTTGTGGAATAATATTTTAATAGCTTAATTCATTAAGTCATATGAATGGGAAATGTATTATCATAAATTAAGAGTCTTAATTATAATATCCAGTATAGCTAAAATATATACATATAAATAAAATAGATTTATGATACATCTGCTTTTAACGTATAACTGATGGATTCACTGTAAGAATGGATTTATTATCTCTTTTTTAATGGTTTTCTCATTATTCCAAAAATTAAACCCAGAGAATTTTGAAGTAAATCACAAACATGCAGATACACACACATAGAGAAAATGACGTTCATAGTTTAACCTTTTTGTACAAGTTGAATATCCCTTCTGAAGTGCACGGTAAAGTGGGTGTGGTTATAATCCGGGTGTATGTGTGTATAGGACACATATATATAGTGATACAAACTTCATTTCTCTTGGGTCAGTGCCAGGCAAGCTCTCAGTAAAACTGTAAGTTGGGAACGTTGTTTTCCGATCCTTTTTCTCTTTTTTAAGTTAACCCAATAGGCCCTTGAGCCCCCTTCCCCAGGGGCTCTCACCACCCCCACCCGCAGGCTGTGCAGACATGACCTGCTCAACACTGTCCCTCTAAGTCCTTCCTTCTCTCTTCCCTGGTCCTGTTGTCACAGGAGGTGTGACACATGACACACTGCATTCATGTTTTCCAAATTAGGGACTTACTGCCTGTGAGTTCTCTGAGGACTTCAGCTTTGTCTGCTTTGATTTGTTGATGAATGAAAATAATTCCTCCAGGCCTGTTGGGAGTCATCAGCGGTCCACCCTGTATGAATGAAGCGTGCCCTCGTTTGGTTTGCAAAACAAACAAAAGGAAGAGCCTCTGGGATGAGCCCGCTGGATACATTCTTGGCTGTTCACAGCAGGGTTTTTTTTTTTCTTTAAAGAGAGATATTATTCAATTTGGAAAAGCACTATTTAGCAAATCTGAGAAACCATAATATATTAATTAGGCCTCCCTGTAACTTCAACAAATATTTAGTGAACATTTATTATGCGTGTGGCATTGCACTCAGGATAGGAATAGGGATATGCCAGTGATCAAAACAGAGACCTGCGCCCCCAGCACACATGAGTTCTAACAGAAGACAGACGATAACGACAAACATGATGAGTAAGTTAGAACATGGCAAGTGCTGTTAAGAATTCTCTGACAGATGAAGGCAAACGAGAATGCTGGCTTAGGAAGGGGGTGTGGTTCACATTGCAATTTTAAACAATATGGGTAGAGTCACCTCTTAGAGAAAGTGACGCTTGAGCACCATTGAAAAAAGCTGAAGGGTTTAGCCATGCACCCCAGCACATCTGTGGGATGAATGAGTTTCTGTAACAAGAAAATTAAGTAGAGAAGGTGCCAATCCTTCCATCCCTGAGGAACATTGACGTGTGAAAAAAGGAAAAGAGGAGGATATTGCCTAGTGAATCCTGTTATGTTTCCATATAAATGCAGAAGTATTCCGACGCAGCTTTGCTAATGAAAACACCATGAAATAGTCTGTATTTTAACTAACCACTTTATTTTGTTTCCAGTTTAAATTTTTAAATTGCTGCCGACATCAAAGGGCAGCAAGAAGAAGACGCATCTGGAAATACACTGCAAAAAATTATTTTGCATTTACTTATAAAAGATTAAAATTTTCTTAGGGCAAAAAGAACACTAAAATTTAATGTGTTTTTTTGTTGTTGTTATCGATCAAATACCTAAGTCTGACATGGCTTGGCAGAGCATGTCCTGCCTCTCATGTGAGCGACGTTCTTATTTTCCCTAGTCTCCTGAGATAAAACTTCTTGTGTCAGTTCTTCCAGTCTCTCGCTTAGCTTCTGGTTCCTTTGAAATGTTTGGAGCATTTCCTTATTAAGCATAATTTTAACATTTTGTACATCAATTCTGTAGCTCCTTAAGACAGTGGTTAAATTTAATAAGTCTAAGGAATGAGGATCATTCTAATGCCTTTTGCTCCTTCATCTGCTTCCTGCCACGAGT
>CM052439.1:169885878-169912695 GCA_028533085.1 Varecia variegata
TGTGGTATATTTTTATAGAGAGAAATGTCTGAGACACCCATTAGGAAGTTAAAATCACCTTTCCAAAATTGTATAGCTTGAAAGAAATACATTTGAATTTTTATTGGTAGGATATTAAAGCAAGTACAGACAATAAAATCCAAGGAGAAGACTTACGTGTTTTCTTTTCGCTTTTTTTTGCCCTAATTTAGTTCAGTGCAATTAATTGTAGCAAATACTTCATATGAAAAACATGTTTTGGATGGTGAAACCTTACACTCTAAGGCAAAAGTTGTGTCCTTTGCTCTTTCAGATAAGGAGACAAGGAGGCATTCAGCTCCTGGTGGACCTGTTGGACCATCGGATGACGGAAGTCCACCGTAGTGCCTGTGGAGCTCTGAGAAACTTGGTGTATGGGAAGGCCAACGATGATAACAAAATCGCTCTGAAAAACTGCGGTGGCATCCCGGCCCTGGTGAGGTTACTCCGCAAGACCACTGACCTGGAGATCCGGGAGCTGGTCACAGGTTAGAGTCATGAGTGAATTATTACATTTTATCTCAAGATAAACCTTCCATTATCCAGCATAGTAACAAATGTGCTAACCAAATTTCTCAGTGTGCTAATAACAGTCCTTGTATGTGTATTCAAATGAGTAAATCAGTGAATAAAAGCGTATGAAGTATACCACACATGGGTAGATCATATTAAATAATTAGAATCCAATAAATGTAACCCTCACTAAAATTCCATGATTTTAGAAGTAGTTGAGCATCTTAAAATACCGATGGGCCAGCATGATAATAACATTGATAATAAATGATACAAGGACAGGCATGTGAGCTATTGGTAATAAGGTGTCTGTTTTGGTTTTTGTAGTGTGATTAACAGCAGAGAGCTTGTCATACTGAGCGGCTAATTTCCTAAATAAGATATTTATGCTTACTAAAAGTCTCAAGGTAATATTATTACTTATTATAGAATGTTTCAAAAGTGAACATGACAGTCTTTCCATTATCATAGAACTTTTATGTTTTATAAAATAGTGATAATTATAGTGCCCACCTTGTAGACTTATGAGGGTTTAATGGATGAGACCATGTTAAGCGGTTGGCACATACTTTCATGGAACACACGTGGACACAGTAAACATTAGCTGTCATCCCTCGTGTTTGTGCAGCTCTCCTTGTTGGAGTGCTGTTGACATAGGTGGCCTCAAGATGCGCTTTCCAGCTACTCTAGTGCTTGCTCTTCTCAATTACACTCACTGCTGTGCTAGGGGATATTTGATGTTTGGTTCATCAAAGTACCCCTAGAAGCAAGTATTTGGCAAACGGATTGCAAAGTTGCCTTTGCAAAAAGATCTTTTAATCATCCATGATTATCCAAGATGAAAAGATGACTGCTGTTCTGTCTCAACTCTCAAATTTCCTTGTAGCTGTGCTGATGAAGTGTATGTAATGTGTTTATTGAAGATAATACATGGCACAAGCTAGAGAGCCATAAATATTTGTTCAGTCCTGAATCAAGACTTCCAATTTCAATGTATTTTCTTAAATTCATACCCTTTAAGATTATTATCACATTTCTTTCTCACTCTCAGCTAAATTAGAACTAGACCGAAATTATTTTTTTCTCTTTTCTTTTTTCTTTCTGTATGTGGAGAACTGTTTTTATGGAACAAAATAATTGTTAAGTGTTACCATGTTATTAAAGTAATATTTCACACCAAACTAATATGGGGTGACATGGGCCAGGGAAGGTAAAATTATTATTATCCACAAAGGATGTCTAGGATAGTTTTGGGGTGAGTTATGTAACTGAAAATATTCCCTGCTGTTGTGGTTATGAACACCCATCCTTATTTCTATGGGTTGTGTTTAAGTTGGACATGCCTGCAAGAGAAAGGGCTCAGTGCCTGTGATGGAAGCATGATGCTTCTGTGCAGTAAGATGTTGCCAACTGATGCATGAAGCCACCAGAACTGAGGGTCAACAGAGCACATTCTGTACCCATTCATTTCATGATTTGAAAAAAATTAGATTTTACTAAAATTTGAATTTGCTCCAATTGAAAACCCTTGTCTAGAAACACCCTCTGTGGTACCTTATCTCATTGCCAAAGAAACTTGGCCACATGCAAAAGGTCGAGATGAGTGATGGCTTAAAACAGAAAGGAGATGCAGTGCCCCTGTCACATGATATCATCTGTAGCAACAGGCCCTGTGCTCCTGCTGCTATTTGAAGTGTCTGTAAAGGAACTGACTGCCAGGTACTTCGTCGCCTGCAGTACTGCTCCTGGGTGTCACCCATGGTATGCCCCTGGGCAGCGTCAAAACTTCCTGTGTGAGCCCCATCTGGACACATCAAAGGCAAATACCCTGTTGTTTCTTCTCTTGGTGAAACTTGGGCTGTAGGAAGGATGCAAGTCCTTGACATACAGAGAGGACATACCTCTTATTCCACTTCTTTTGAGAAGAACGAGGTTTGGACTCCCTGCGATGTCATGACCCTGTGTGTTTTCATGAGTGTGTGCTGGAGTTGAAGCTCTCTCCACATCTCCTGCTAGAAGAAATGCTGTCTTCTGCCGTGATAGCCAAATAGATTAAGAGGGACCATGTTTGCTACTTCAGTAGATGTTTTCTGCATTTCTAGAGGGAGAGTCCTACAGTGCTTGGTTGAACTTCAGGCATGAATTTCACCTTTCTCAAAGAAAATCATATCAAAACGTTTCTATAAAAGCTGAAGTTCATGGTTTCTGAAGTTGCCGTCATGGATACTTTTGCAGACTTGCAAGTCCCTTGGCCAAGCTTCCACTCTAGAGAAGGAGATAGGAAGAGAGCATTGAAGAGAACATTCCAGTGTGGAAGAAACTGCTTACTGTGAGCCAGTCTGTAGTGACAAAGACTTCTAAGTTTCCACCCTGGCGGAAATCTGAGGGCCCCTGGAAACCTGCCGGGCTCAGCTGACTTCCGTATAGACATTGCATCACTGATGCAGATCTAGCCAAAGCTGACTCCACTGCCTGAAGCAAAAGTAAAATGAAGCAAAATGAATTGACCTCAGAGAGCCCTAGAGAGACATTTTCATATTCAGCACCAACCCTGGTCATCTGCCAGAGTGGGCTACGAAAGCTTGAATTCTGCTGGCTCCTGCAGAGTCTTGGGAATCCATTATTTTAGTACAGCTAATCCAGTTTCACCCCAAGGTCATCAAATCCTCCATTTCTCTTGTCTTTTATTCTTTTTCCACTCTTTCCGCCTTTGAGACTCTTGTCTCTTTCCAAATCTGATGAACTCTTTAGCAGGCCTTCCTATGTGAGCCTGAGCACATCATTCATTCCTTAGTCATTCATTCTCAAATACTTTTGAATTTCTGCAGGCGCCAGGTGCGGGGCTACGCCTTGCAGGCCCTCGGCCACCACACCAACACCCACTTCCCTGGCAGGGCTCTGTTCTGAATGGTCAGCACCCATGCAGAACTGGCTGCTAAATATTTAAAAAGACTTCTGTAACCAACGTGTCCACATTTCAGAAACTTACTAGATGGGCAACAGGGGAATGGACAGCTCTGAGAGCTGGAGTAGGGTGTAGCAGAAAAAAAGGCTCACTTTGCTTCTGTTGTCACAAGGAGCTGCCACGAATCCATTTTGGAATTGGGTTAGATACCCATGCATGAATTAAACAAAACAACGACTTAAGTGTAACATTCCTTTGCACCTCTCTAGAAGACCTAATCCAGCGCTCAGCAAGGAGTAAGGACTCAGGACATTCCAGGGTCCCCGCTGCTATAGGGGAGTTTTTTCTCATGCATTCTCTTTCCTACCCGTTAATTATCTCATGCATGTGAATAAATGTCTCTTAAACAATTATAGGTGGAGGGAAGATGAAGTCCCCGTTAAATTCCTTTCTAGATATTTATAAACTAAGATGTGTTGTGAACAAATATTCAAAAGAACAATTTTAGTGATTTTTAAAAAATAAAGCCTAGTTTGTAGACCAGATTTTAGATTAGACCTAGCTATATATCCAGAAGGACCTATGGTATCTAGAGTGCCAAATTATAAATGGTAGAAGACTGAAAGGAAGAAACAATCTTGCAGAGCTCTAACTTATTTATTGAATATGGCTTGGCAAACTGTTTGAACAATAATAAAATGTTAAAATTTAGATATTTACATACATTTACATTCAACACACATGCTGAAAAAAAACCCAGCTGCCTGTTTGCACTGTGGTATCTATTAACAGCAGAATATATTTTGCTGCCTGTTAGGCCTGGCAATGAATAATTATCTTCCTATGCAATAATTACTATGAGGTGATGATCAGAATTTTATTTAAATCCACTTGAAGCTATTCTGTGCTAGCCATTACTTGAAATGCTCCTAAGCAAATGAACTTTGATTAGAAATGCTACATGTCCTTTGGGCTTGACTAATATAATTTTTCTCTCTCTAAATATGGAAATAATCGACCTAAAGTTTAAAATGCCCAACTAAAGATTTCAGAATGCTTTACAAATCATAATAAAACAGTTTTTATGAAACCATAACACTTATAATAAGTTTTATTTTGGTTGAAAACAAGTGTCCTTGGGAGCACTACTTTCTCCAAAAGCAGAGTGTATTCTTCTATCTCGTGCTTCACAGACTCGAATGGTCTTTTCTTTTAATGAATGAGGCAGGCCACTGACTCACCCTTGTCTGTGATTTCCATAGTTACTGATTCCCTCTTTTCTCCATAATCTCCCTCCCTCTCAGAATCTTCTGTCTTGGGACAGATTTGGATGTTGCTTCTCTAGACCTGCTGCAACAATCCTGAGAAATTAAAATTTCTGTCTCTTAGTCCCTATGTCTTCTTCTCTCTTGGTTTACTCTCTCAGCAGGTCCTAGAAAGGGATACCTGGTAAATTAAATTCTGAAAAAGTCCATCTTGAACAGTCACAGGTGATTGATATTTACTAGATATGGAATTATGGATAGAAAATTATTTTTCTTGAATATATTTTCTATAATTTAATGTTAACCTTGACACTATAAAATTTTCTGACGATATATCTTGGTATGTGCCTTTTTTAAAAAAAGTTTATTGGTATTGAACATTTTCAATTTAAAGAAGAGTCATGACCTTCTTCAGTGCCAGAAAATTGTTTGTTTGTTTTTTAAATAATTCCCACATTTCCATTTTCTTTGTCCTCTCTTTGTGGAATTAGTCAGATTTTGAACCTCTTGGCTCATTATTCTCATATTTTCTTATATATTAATAATTTGGAGTTTTTTGCCCTTTTATCATACATTCTGAAAGATTTCTCCAGTATCCCACATCATACATTTATTTTCCCCAATCTATCTGGGAGACTTTATGGGTTTTTTTGTTTTGTTTAGTTTTTTGCAGAGTCCTCAAGGGGATATCATCTTTTTTTTTTTTTTAATTCTAAGAATTCTCTTTTGTGGTTTTTTAAGGGACTCTATTTTTGTTTTATGAATGTAAACTATTCTTGAATTTCTCTAAAGATATTATTTAGAACTAAGGTTTCTTTTTTTTCTCTTGAGCATGGATTATCTCAATTTTTTCTGTTGTCAGTTTTTCTGTTTTCTTTTTTTGTGACGGTAGGCTTTCTCGTTGGTTTTGCAGACTTGCTTTAAATATGTGGTGGTCCTCGGTTTTCTGCTTATTTGTAAACTGGAAGAAATACCGAGTTTGTCTTAGCTCTGTGCACATTAGCGAACCTTGTGGACTGTAAGCTTGAGTTCAGGGCGAGCAGGTAGGAGTGAGCTATTGTCTTGAGGAGCCCTTCAAGAATCTTAGTGAGGAAGGCTTTTCTCTAAGGCTCAGATTTCCATGGTAGCTTCTTAGTTCTCCCCAGTGCAATCTCTTTGGAGATTCTTCCGATCCGTTTGTTTTGTTTATTTGTATGGCCTGGAGGCAGGGGACAGGACTTGCTGGTGCTGGGTGTTCTCTCCACCTAGGTGGGAGTGGAGAAAGAGAGGGTGGATGACTGTTGCCTTTCAGTCATTCACCCCTTTGGAGCCTCCCTCCTCACATCTCCACCCTGCCTGCCTGCCTTCTCTGAGTGTGAATCTTTCCTAGAGCTCCACCAGGCCAGTATCCCTGGGAGAGAGTCCCTTCTGCGTGTCCCCTGGGCTGTGCTGGCTTCCCCTTCAGCTCTACCTGCCAACTCACCTCCGTTTTGCATCTTGCAGAAATGTGATGAAATTTCTCATCTGATGAATTACTCGTTCTGTTTTCTTCTTAATTCCATCACGTCCCTAATAAATAACATCTTCTACCCTGCATGGGTTCTGAACAGTTTGATAAGCAAAACAAAGTGTAAATATTGCTAAATATTATCTCGGTTGCTGATAGAAGCCGAGTTAGAGGCATTACTTTAGGTCTGTCAGACAAGTGAGCTTGCTAATTCAAGAGATGTCTGGAGCATAACGTTAATTAAGCACCCTGCATGGAAGGGGACATTGGAACAGAGGGGAGACATTTCTCCCATTAACATCCCCCAGCCTGTTTTTCTCTTACCGTCTTTGTTAGATTCACCCAGAGGTGTGGCTCCTCTCCCCAACGCAGGAACTAAGCAGTTTGTCAGGAGAGTTTCCTTCCATATTCATGGCACTTTGTGGGGACCACCTGGAATTCCGGGTGAGCAGTTTATATATTAAAATACTACCCCAGGAGGCACCAAAATGGGCCAAAGGAGCAAATTATTTAAATCAAATTCAGGGTCACTGTGTTCCCAAGACTTAAAATTAAATCCCAGTTTTATTTCTTATGCCAAATAATGTTCAGCTATGTTGTCCAACAAAGCAAATCAGAGGTCCTGTGAGAAGATTAAACAACATCACAAAGGGAAAAATGAATAGAGACATTCCAATAATGAAATGCCAGCAATGTAGAGATGATCCGAATTTTAATATAAACCCCACCAAATATCAAATTCCCAAGGAGAAATTAAAAATCAAAGTTTAAATCCACTTTCATGTTGAAGTCCAAAGACATTAAAGTTCAAAGGAATTAAAGTTGAAAAATCAATATCCCTTGCCATTGTGTGTTAAAGTTCAAAGTCCACAATTCTTAAGCCAGCTAGAGTGTAAAAACCATCCTCCCCAACTTTTTATTCTGCACAGTCCCGGCCAGTTGGTTTCTGATACCTCTGCAGGGTCTGGGTCCTTCGGCAGCTGAGTCCTGGGCTGCCTCACACTGGAATTGGCAACTTTCAGGTCCTCAGAAAATGCAAGGTTTCATTGCAAACTGTCACTCATCTCACTGTTCATGGGTGTGAGCGCTGGCCCTCTGCCCATCAGATTTAGAAAACAAGCCATGGTTTTCTAAACAAACCCTAAGAGAAGTTATCCCAGACACAAGTATGTGCCCGAAGCCAGCCCTTGCCAAGGCTGTGGCAGCCGTTCGGTGAAGTCTGTATCGGTTGTTTACTGTGCTGTGACAAATCACTACACATTTAGCAGCTTGAAATGATGCAGATTTACTACCTTACAGTTCTGGAGGTTAGAAGTCTGACACAGATCTCACCTGGCTAAAATCAAAGACTCAGGGGGGTGGGCTGTGTTCCTTCCTGGAGGCTCCGGGAGACAATCCATTTCCTTGCCTTTTCCAGCTTCTAGAAGCTTCTACATTCTTTGGCTTGTGATCCCTTTCCACTGACTTCAAAGCCAGCAGCACTGCATCTGTGATGATTCTTCCATAGTCACACTTCCCTCTGATCACCACTGAGAAGGATTCTCTGCTTTGAGGACCCGTGTGATTAGATTGGGCTCCGCTGGTTAACGCAGGACTAGCTCTGTGATAATCTCCCCATCCCAGATTCCCTACCTTATCCCACCTGCAAAGTCCCCTGTGCCCTGTAAAGGACCATAAGCACAGGTGCTGGGGATTAGGGTGTAGGTGTCTTTGGGGGACTGTTACTCCATTGACCACAGGGTCAGGGAAGGTGAGCACGTGGAGAGTCCTTGGCTGTAGTCGGTGCAGGCCAGTGTCCTGGTACCTGGCTTTGCGGTTCCATAATCTGTGAATTTAAACTGAATCAGGTGAAAGAAGTCCACGCAGCAGTTACTTTTGACATTATGCGTTTCCCATTTGAAGGGAGATCCATCCAGGCCTATTGTCTGTAGACATTACTGCCACCCTGCGACGTTGCCGCTGAGATACTGGCAGTGGAGCCAGCCCCGTCTCCAGCTGCCTCATGTTTGAGCAGGGCACAGAAGCACGATGGGTGATGTGGACGAGGGGATTTATCATCAGGATCAGACCTGACGTCGCGGTGGGAGCTGGTGAAGAAGTCTGTGGACGGCTTTGCCTCTGTGTCTCGTGATGGGCCCGCAGCGGGCGGGCCGGCCGGCAGCAACAGGAAGAACAGCCGATGGGAAGCAGGAGAAGCCAGGGCCAACCAGCACCCGTGGGACAAAACGCACCCTCTTCTCCCTTTTGCTGGCTGGGAGTCAGCCACAGGAGTGATACACAAAGCTGGCACCCTTTGCCCCAGAAGCCCCATGTGAGCCTGGCCAGGACCCAGGGAAATGGAAAGAGGTGGTGTGGTGGGGGCTGGCAGAGCTATGGGCTGCTGCCCCCCACCCAAAAGGTGGAACAGCAGCCAGCGGGAACTGCACACTTGCAGCAGCTCCTCGTGCCCTCTGCCTGCAACCCTCAGGGCTCACTGCTGCACCTGCACCTGCCAGACTTCTTGCAGAGTTGTCCATGAACAGCCTCAACCTGGAACCAAGTAGGGAAGGACATTCTGGGAAGCGTAGTTCCAGCTCAGCTAGGTGACACAGTGCAAATCCAGCACTCTTGGTCTTATGCGAGGTGACTTCTTTCCCTTCCTGTATATTTGAAGCTTTTGGTTTTGAATTTCCTCTTTGGGAGTGGGGTCCTGGCTCTCCAGTGCCACACAGGGGAGGGTATGTGTGCTGCCTGGTGACACGTCTTCCACAGTCCTCCAGCTTGTCAACGGGCATTCCTCAGTCCTGTGCCGCAATAGCTATTTCTCTGCTTTCCACTATGGGATTGATTCTCTCTTCCTGTAAAATCACCCTCAGGAGACTCCGGAATTGAAGCTGCCCTCAACCTTGCTGCAGTGTGTTGCACCTATGAGCTTAGCCTTGCTCTGTGCACCTCAGGTCGCTGTCTCTGCTTGCTCCCAGGCCCTGAGAACCATGTCTTTCCAGAACCTCTTTCCGGTGCTGGGATGGGATGTCCTTCTGCAGTTCACTTCCCTCTGCAACTCCGTGCAGATCTCAGGAAAGCTCTATTGCGTTTCTCACTGTTGTACCTGCTTCTTCAGTTGAACACTTTGCTTTCTAGCATGTGTAGCAACAGCAGGGCTTGCTGAAATTGAGTCCTGCCTGCCTTTTCCTTTTCCTTTGCTCTGGAACCCAAAAGCATGGCTCTAGATGCAGCATGCTTTTCTACCACATTCCTCTAGATTCTAGAACAGGAGTTGGCAAACTTTTTCAGTAAAAGGATAGATAGAAAACATTTTACTTTGCAGACCCTAGGGTCTCTGTTACAACTACTCAACTCTACCTACACTGGGTGAAAGTGCCGTAGGCAATCCGTAAACAAATGGTTGTGGTTATGTATCAATAAAATAGAAGCAGGCAGCCAGCTCTCAGGCCCGTAGCCTATCAGCCCTCTATTGCACACTCCCTTCCACAGCCACGTTCTGACAAAATAAAGAGGGAGGCCACGTTATCAACTCATTACTGCTGGGGGTCAGGTTGGAGGCCAGGCTGTAGGCTGTGATCCAAGTGGGTTTGCTCATAAAAAATCCCCAGAATTCACTGTACTTATCTATCATGGCACAGGTAGCAGTTTGTCAGGGCAGCATCCCTCCTCCTCTGCCAGTTTCCAGGGAAACCAGCGTTCCCTGTGGCCACTCATTCCCAAGAGGAGGAAGGGCAGAGCTGGGCCAAGCCATGCATGCCCACTGATGCCTTCCATAAATTCCTCCACCTCCCAGGGGAGGGGTGACTGAGGGCTTGGGAGAGTCCTGTGTCACGTTAATTATGCTCCATTCACAGGAGGGAAACATCAGGCCTAGGGAACAATCTTTCCCTACTGACACACTGCAGTTGATTCCAATGGATTGCTGAGGGGAAGAGAGGATAAGTTTTCGTGTTTGGTCTACCTCTTGACCACAGGCCATCTCTGAACCAGCTTGGGATCTCACACATTCTTTAAAGAGATATTGCCTGTTCTTCTCTCTTGTCACTTTGACCATTATGGGATTATTTCTCTGCAAAGGTGAGCCCAGTAATACGTACAAGCAAAGGACAAAAACTTACAACTTTCTGCACAATTCTGTTTCCTAATTTCCTCCCCAACCAGGATGACTCTAATCAAATTGGGGAATCCACACCATTAACTTCATGCCCACCCCACCCTCAGTCTTAGAGACTGAAGCAGCTCTGTAGATTGTGGGCCTAATTCATTCATTCATCAAACAAATCATTGTTGAGTGCCTACTATAGTTGACCCTTGAACAGTGAGGTGCTGACCCCTCACCACAGTCAAAAATTCATATGTAACTTGATTCCCGAAGACTTAACTACTAATAGCTTACTTAACCAGAAACCTTACTGATAACATAAATAGTCAATTTACATGTGTTTTGTATATGTATAATATTATATACTGTATTCTTAAAATAATGTAAGCTAGATAAAAGAAAATGTTATTAAGAAAATCATAAGGAAGAGAAAATATATTTATGATTTATTCAGTGGAAGTGGATCATCACAAAGGTCCTCATCTTTGTCATCTTCATGTTGAGTAGGCTGAGGAGGAGGAAGAGGAGGGGTTGGTCTTGCTGTCTTGAGGTTGGTAGAGGCAGAAGAAAATCCACATGTAAGTGGACCCACTCAGTTCAAACCTATGTTGTTCAAGGTCAGCTGTAGATGCAGGTGAGGAGCAGGAGCCCCAGCCACCTTCTAGCCAGACACCAACCTTCCCTAGCATATGGCTTTCTTCTCAGTGGCCAGGAGCATGGTGCCTGTTTTTCAGGGAGTCGGCTAGAAGAAGGGAGAAAAAAAGGAGCACCGTTGAGAGGGGGCTTGGTGTTTCCGTTGATTCATTTGTAAAGGAATAAACCACATCGAGACTGTAGTGAAATTTCATAATCCATTAACAGGACCCTGGTGGAATGTCTCAGGTTTACAACTCAGAGACCAGCCCTCCTAGACAAGGCAGAAAACAAAGCAGGACAAATACATCTGTAATTGCAGGGAACAGCAAGTGCTATGAGGAAAATCACGCAGGCTAAGGGGATTAGAAAGGATGGGGATTTACTACTTAGAATGAAGCTCGTTTTGAGGGAGTGAAAAGCACCAAATGCTGTGTTAAACTAGATGGAAGTTCCTGGTTTCCTACGTGAAGTCTGGAGGTGAGTGTCCTAAGGTGATACCACCGCTCTGTTCCATAGAGTCTTCAGAAACCCCAGCTCCTTCCAGCCCTAGCTCACCCTTCCCTGTGGGACGGCTCTCTAATTAATGACCCAGATGGTATCACTGATGTCCCAGTGACCGAGATATTTCAATATAAAGTCCTTTTAAGGGAGTCGTAGTTACTTGTGCTATGGTAAGATTAGACTCCTGACATCTGTGTTTCGGTAAGTCAATCTCATATCCCTTCTTTATTAACTACACCACAGAGTAGGACATGGTAGATGTTTCTAGAGCCGATATGTCACATTATTTCCTGAGTCTTACATTCTTATTGCTTCCCAGTGTGCCCAGCCTGAGCATCAGTCCCTACAGCCTGGGAAAGCACATATTTAACAGAACCCTCCGATGGTTCCTGTGGTCAGAAGGCCAGGAATTACAGCAGGCTGCGGAGTGGTGGAGGGTTAGGAGACAGGGATGTTTTGCGAAATACTAGGATAACTTGCTGCTAATAGTAGCTAAATATTCCAGCAAAAACATGTGGTCCATTTATCACTTTTGCAAATTAGAACGAATTTGAGGTTACCTCATATTCCAATGTGCTTAGTTGAGTGAGAGAGAATAAAAATGGAATAGCTTCTAAGGAATACGGCAGAAATTGCCGATGTTATCCCTGTAATTTACAGCCAGCACTGAGCAACTGTGTTTATGGCTTTGGGGTGGGGCTTGCAGCTGTTGTAGTCCTCTCCTTCCCGGTGAAACTCTTGGACTGTCATCAAAACCCTCCGTGCACCCATCAGGAGGGTGTTTTGTGACCGTGATACATTTTACATAGTCCTGAGGTAAAATGTTGGATGTTCCAGAATCGTCTGAGGTTGCCTTCAAAATATTGATCACCTCCATGATCATTAGTGCTGGTTACATGAGATGTATCTGTGCTTGTCTACAATTAAATTTCAGAGCACGCCCGTATTGCATAAAGGTTCAAAGGAAAGTGTTGCTGGGGCGTTTTTGTTTTGTTTTGTCTATTTGCCGAGATTGAAATGTACTGCGCATTTTCACTTGTTAGGTCTGACAATGCGTAACTGATTTGTGGCTTTACTGTGCGACTCACGAGTTACAAGTTAATTAGAAACACTTTTCCCTAATTATATTTGAGAGTTTGCTCTATTTGCTCTACAATTATCACAAAAATTACATTAACTAGTGTTAACTAACACAACACAGAAACCCCCGCCGGATCCCGGAGGAGAGCGGCAAATTACAGAATGTCGGCATTCCTTGCCCAACACCTGGTTTCCTTTACAACAGATGTTCCTATTTGTAATTCCTGGTGAAATGTTCGAAACAAAGTTCCTTCCTGGTTGTCCCTTAGAGGGTGAAACTCAGCCTAGCAGAGGAGAAGCTTCGGTGTTGCACATGCTAAACTATTTTCACTTACCGACTTGCTCTTCCAGTGGGCTGTCCATCGTGACTGACTGAAGGCACCTTTGCTGTCACAGCAGCTATGTGCCACCAACTATGTGCCCTCCAGGGGAATGCCAGGAGAAGAAACGCTGTGAAGTGGCTTCTTAGCATAGGAACCTGTACCATAAGACACCTGTAACCCCAGAGCAGTAAGGAAATTGTGCCTAGCACTTGGCCTTCCCGTGTCTGCCTTCCCCCTTCCTTGTGTCCCCACTATATGTCCGAGCAACACTACAGTGAAGGTGCAGCAGACAGTGTGGAAAGGATACAGATGTGAGCTCTATCCTCGAGGAGCGGTCAGTTGAGTATGAGAGAGGGATGGATAACTGTTCTACAAGACAAGCATGGAGAAAGGGCCAGAGGAGCTTAGAGGGGGAAAGAGAATCCTCAATTAAGGAGATCAAGAAAGACTTCATGAAGAAAGCCATATTTGAAATGGGTTGTAAAGATGGATATGGGTTTGGCTTTTATGTAATGGTAGCAAGAGAATACAGTATGAGTCAAGAAAGTTGTGAGGGCAAACTTCCCCATACACACTGCTTTAATGAGAATGAATTGACAATTGAGTCATCCCTGTGCATGCAGGGCGAGTGCGTGTATTCTTGCACACATGCTCGGACTCGTGCCCAAGAAGTCCCAGGCAAAGTAGGTCCCTTCTGCAAATCCACTCACCCTGCTTCAAACAATCGGCTCTTCTCTCTCCATTCATATTTGCTTTTAACCTAGTATTATCTTGCAATTCCTGTGCCTTTGGGTGAAAGAAATAATGAGGATGGAGCTTTCAAAGTCTCTGCATAACTCAATTCACTTCACGCAAATACTGCTAGGAGTACTCCCAGAGTCAACAGTGTCCTCTTTGATGAGGGAAAAAAATTGCACAGGCTGTTAATTCACAATAGTGAACAAGGATTAATCTACTGTGCAAATGACAGTTGGCCAACTTAGAGGTTTGGAAATTTTTTCAAGTAATTTACAAAGCATGGAACTTTGAGCATAGAAGTATTCAGTACTTACAGCAGTCTATAAGAAACACATTTAGTACTTAAAATAATGATACATATTAGTTAAAACAGCCATTTGCCCTGGCTTTCATGCATGTTGGATTTTTCTGAGGAAATTGATTTTAATTCATAAATTCAATTCTATCTTCAACTGGCATACCTGCTATGTTCATAAATGTAGTTTCTGAAGCTTATCTGTGCAGCTATTTAATTAAAAGCAAACATGAGCACACACTCTTATCTGGTTTCCAGATATCCTTAACAGTTAACCACATTTTGCATTCACAAGTATCCATAGTGAAAAAGGCTACTTCCATTCCTCACATTTTATGTTGATATTTTTGTTTAGATAAGAAAGGATTACCCTCCATCCTTTATTCAAAATCATTCTCCTCCATAGTTAGTGATAGGCAATAATATGCTTGGAAACCTAAGGTTGAGAAACACTGATTCCAAGGCATTCAGAAAACATTTCTGCTAATAAAGAGAAACCTTGGACATTAACTCTAGTGTATATTGTTTTGTTTCATTTCAGTTCTTTGTTTGCTTTTTATGTGAGTTCATAATCTTGATGTAGCAGATGTTTAATTTCATATTGATTCTAAGCATGCTCAGGGCAATGAGAGAAAAGAGTTTAAGACAGAGAGAGGACACAAAACTAAATATATTTGCTCCTGTTTGTCGGTGGAGCCTTGGCTTCCGGGTATCTTTTGCCATCCTCTCTGCTTTTGACATTTGGGGTGTTTTCTGATATGTGTCATCTCTTATAATATACGCCCAATCACATACATCTTTCACTAAGGCCATGTATGGGTGAAATGGTATTAATGTGCTTTACCTTCTATGCCATTTTTGGAAGACTTCCTAATGCTTTGTTAAATTAACAGGAGGTAGAAATTTGTATTTAACACACAATTGTGGTTATGAGGTGAACATGGATCATTTAGTATTTTCAAGAAGTTTGTCGATTTAATAATTTTCTGCAGAAGTGGCCCGGCTATTAACTTAGTTATCAGAGTGTGTAAACACAGATGTGAAATTTTATTGTCATGTATAAACTTCACATTGAGCATGGCTAGGTATTTATAACTTTAATCTAATGAAAATGTGATTGAAAAGAAAGAAATGATCGTGTGATCCCAGACTTGGAGCTTTCCCAAAAGCAAGCATGAAGTCTGATTAAATAAGCCTCACAATAAGTGAATGGAAGGGAATACCTCTCTAAAGTTTGCTGATCAACCTCCAAATACTAGGATCTTATTTAAAAAGTCCCTCTACCTCCAGGGGGTCCCCCTTGCCATCTCTAGGTAGCTTTGCTAAGGCTTCCATTAGGACTGCAGTGTAATGAAACACTAGCTAAGTTGCTATGGAAACAGATATATCTATGCAAATTACTTTTTAAGAAATCATTACTCTACAGAGTATCTGTCCATCAAATAAAATTTTCAAGGACTCCAGCCCACAGCTACCCTTGGCATTGTTTCTCCCCTTTAGCTGTTCCCAGTTTCTTTGGCTGTATCTGTTTTCTACAAAGACATTATTGCTGAATACTTGGGAGAGGTCACCAGCAGGAAGAGTTAAGGGTGGGAACTTGAGGGCTGTCACCTGCAGTAAGAGTTGAAAGCATCTGTGTGTCGTGGAAGAACAAAGCTACCTAGACATGGATGGGGAAAGAGAGAGGTTGAAGTTAAGGCAAATGTACTTAAAACACCAACTGTCTCCTATCCATTCCTCTCCTCCAAAAAGTAAAAGCCACTGTCTTGCACACACAGGCAGGTACACATAAGTGTGCATACAGGTTCACACACACATGCGCATACATCGCGTGCAGGAAGCCTCTGGGTCTTTTGCTCATTTGCATCCCTTGCACAACTGTTGCTCTGGAAGGACTGCTGTCTCCGACTCCTTTTCTGTTTTTTTACTCGGGGCTTGGCAGGAACCTCCACAGTGCTCCTAGAGAGCTTGCAGTTCTCCCCCGCTGGTCACCGCCAGTCCCCTGGGCATGATGTGCCGTCTCACCTGCTGCTCCCTGGGCAAAGCACTCCCCCAGGTGTCTGCCCTGAGCCCCCAGGAGGCTGTAGCTATGAGGTAGTATGTGACCCAGAGAGAAAGAATGGCCCGCTGCCCTTTGCCTTACAGTTTGTACTGGAATCCCTGAAGAGTGCTTCTTATGCCCCCAGGCATCACAGAAACAGCTTTTCCATCTTTGCCTCTTTCCCTGGCATGGAGACATGCCGTTCTGGTTGCTGGGCTGGGGACAGAGTCGGGAATGGCTCCTACTCCAGTCCTTGAGTCCACCCTCCCCGTTGCTGCCCCTGCTCATGGTACCTGGAGGCTGGTTTTCATTCACATCAGTTGTCTGCTAGGTTTTCCTGCCCCACCAGTCAGGCCACTGCCCAGCCTGCCTGTCCTGCTGAGATATGTCCCGGTCCCCGACCGCACAGGCTTGAGTTCCCCAGAACCTCCTGGGCCCGCATGCTGGTGGCCTCTGTCAGCTCCATGTCTTCAGGCTACTGAGAGTGCTCAGCCTGTCTGAACTCGGCAGTGGACAGAGGCATCAGGTGAGAGCTGGCATCCCTGCTGCCTGTGAACAGGGAGTTGCCTGTTTCCGTCATTACAAATACATATACTTCAGTTTGGTTCCCTAATGAGCCAGGTCATGTTTTCAATGTTTGCTATGAGGTAGCAAGACCAACAGAGTGTTGCCCAGCTATTGGGCAAAAATCAAAAAGGGACCAGTGTTACTTGCCTGTCCCCAGCAGGCCAGGTGAGGTCACTCCCTGCCCTCCATCCTGCCTTGGGGTCAGACGCGTTAACAGACCAGCCCACCCCCTCTCAGGCACCACGATGCTGAGATCCTACAGTATGTGAGGCTCGCATGCCTCACTCCTGCTTTCAGTGTGTGAAATTTAAAAGTGAGCTCTCAACCAATCACAATTATCTTTTTTTTTATTTTAATGCTTTAAATATTAATCTAGAATTTTGCTTCCAAAATAATGTATTACATTTAAGGCCACATATCCCTACTTTCATTGCTAGTTGCAGAATTAGTGCCCTAGGCTCAGCCTTCCCTCAGTGAAGGTCAGTGCTGTAAGTTATCTCCTCAAAGAGCAGAACCCTTACTTCATTAACCCCAGCCAATGAAAAATGTGTCATTGTTATCCTCAGGTTGAGAGGAGAGGGAAGCATTAAAAGGCTAATGCCGTATGTCCCAAACCAGAAGTTCTTCCTTGTTTACAAGGAATCGTTTTAGAAAACAAGTACGTATTTCTCTAAGATGATTACATATATTTTTTTAAATATTAGATAATATCCAGGGGTACCTATTCTGGGAGTAATTTAAGCCTTTAATAAAAGGAGAGGGTGTAAATTAGATCTATTCTCAGACCTCAAACTTACTGTTAGGAGTGGAGGTCAGACTCTGATTTTTTAAAAATCGTATCGCTTATAGCAATCCCCTATATCCTTCTGAAAAGAATTGAAAGTGAAGACATTATAGAATGCCATTGTTACTTACAGGTAAATATGTATATTTAAGGGCATAATGTATATTTAAAATGATAACCTTGTTTTAGGAAATATGGTACAGTGATCTGTTTTATCTTTAAAAATAAACGTCCATGTGATTTACTTTGAAATGTGTCCATCAAGGAGAATGTAGCCTTCTGAAATTGAGAAAATTAATCAAGCTATGAAAAATTGTCTTCTCATTGCTGAACACACCATCTCCAAAATTAAGGAATAGTTGTAAAAATATATGAGTTTTCATCTCTGGAGTAATTTTAAATAAGAATTTTCCAGCTATTGTCTTTCCATAGTCTCCAAAAGATCAGTGAGACATATGTCTTTGTAACAGTTAAATTTAAATATAAGGTCAAGAGCATATTGTACCTGTCTTCCTTGTACACTAAATTGATAACAATCATTACGTTCTTTTCCAGCTTGAAATGATTAAATGTTGTGATCTGATTAATTAGACCTCTGGATCTAATTAATTTAAACAACAAAAATTAATGTACAATAAATTTCCAATTCTATATACACTTTAAAAAGAGTACAATTCTACTAGGCTCCACTGATTTCTCCCATCTCAGATATTCCAGACTTTTTAACTGCCTTCCCCTTCCTTTTGTTAGTACTGTCTTCCATTACGAGGCATTGTTAACCCCCCTTGATAAAACAGATTTTCCATTCAGATTGCATTGCAGATATTTGGTAGAATCTCTCTCTATCAAGAACATTAACCTCTTAGGTCCTTCACAACAGGGGCAGTTCCATAGTCATTTTGTATCTGATTAATGTTTAACCCAGCGTATCATAGGAGTTCCATAAATCCCTCTTAGATTAATTTGTTGAAAACTTTATTAAAGTTTTCCCTTTATTGAACTGCCTATCTGGGTCCCAAAAGCACTCCTCAGCTAACAACCACCATTACATTCTCCTTGAGCTGACTGAAGAGAAGGCTTAGGCCAGTAGCAGAGTTTCTGGTGTAGGCTGATGCTCTTCCGTCTTTGATTTCATAGCGAGACCTTGCTTGATGTGTGAGTTGTCGCAGGTGACAATATGTTAATGTTTCTTTAGGGAATATCGTAATACTGTTGCAGAAATGGAAATGAGCATTGAGGGAATCTCATTTCCATCTCAAATGGTATAAAACCAGCTCGAATCCTAAGAATTGAAGTCGTCTTCTTCAACTGGTCCTTTTCTTACTTCTTTGCCTTCGGCAACACCACTGTGGCCACACCAGTAGCCACTAGGAACCAACGAATGCCACGTTGTATACATTTGTCTGATGTAATCAACTCGATACAGTTTTTCAACTCATTGATGCATGTTTTCTTGTAATGGAATTGAGTATACTTCTTATCTGGTGATACAATTTTATCATCACAAACCATAATTCACTTGAAGAAAAATTGGCACCACTGTTAAATTATTGCCATGAAGAACAATTCAATATCAAAAATCACAAAAGTTTTTGTAAAATGTTTTTCAGAATTTAAATGAATGGTATAAACTTTTCCATCTAATGTTAATTCCGTGTAGTTTAATGAGGATGTATTGTAGCTCTAATAGCTCTGAACAAAACAATGATGCTCCTCAAAATCTCTCTTCTCCTAAATAAGTTTTTAGCCTCCAGGAGGTAATAGGCAATAGCTGCTCTTAATAATTTGCAATGCATATATTTGTACATATATTTTGATTAATTTTTTGTGTTAAAAAACTCTAGAGTCTCAAATAAGTAGTACCCTAGATCCGTGAGTAGACCGAGAATTTGTTTGCTGGGTTTTTTTTTTTCTTTTTTTAAGACCAATGGGAGTCCTACTATAGACAATGTTAGTTATCACCATGTGGTAAAGGTGGAGTTAGTAGGAAACCGAAAACCAAATGCCCTGAATTTTATAACTGAATATTAGTTTTCCTATCTATATACCTAGAAACAAAAGCACCAGGATCTCCCTTCAGTGTAAAGCACAGAATGGCTATGCCTTCCTCTCTTCTTGAAGCCTGATACTTCAATTTATATAGTCCCTGTGGAGAATCTAAATGCATTGGGATTTGTTGAAATTAGCTGAGAAATGTAATACTCATCCATCTTTGCAGGTGTTTATAAACTCTATATAACATTGAACCATAGGATTATATACCTGGACCTTATTAGCTCAGCCCTCAGAAGAGAGGTTATATTTTAATGTTATTAGCCTTACTCTTATTAAGAGTTTATGTAAGAAACTTATATGAAAAACGTATCAGAAAATCCTACAAACTTGGTCTTTTAGGATGCACTCTGTTAAGCTGTTTGGTGTTTGTTCTTAACTCTGTGGATGATGGGGGACAAACAGATGGTTGTGGAGTGGGGCAGTGACACGAATCTCTCCTGCCGGGTGGGAACATTAATCTGACAGCAGTGACACAATGGATTGGAATAAATAGCCTGCCGAGACAAACAGAGGTGGTGAGAACAGGCAGGTTATTGAGGCACAAGATAGAAATACTAAATCAGAATCATGAAAATAAAGTCCAGTTAGGATCTTAATGGATTTTGAGTTGCCATTACTACAAGTTGGGGTAAGGAACTGGTCTTCACAGAGTAGGGTGGCTTGGAGAAAGAGGTAGAAATTACTAGGATGGATCAGTAGGAGCTCATGCCATGAAGGAATTCATCTTGCCTTCAACCATATTAGTGCCAACACCCTCAACCTACAAACACGATAAAATGTATACACTTAGTAAAGTGAATGGCCAGAGCTTTGTATCCTCAGACTCTGGCAACAGAGAAAAGAGTTTGCCATGGAAACTGTGTGTAAATTTTAATGCCCATTGTCACCAATGTATATGTCCTCTAGCTACACATCTCCAAAGCCTTTTTACACATTGTATAAAATGTGTTTATAATAATTTAATCTTGCTTTTACCAGGACACGAAGTGGAAGAATCATGTCAGTGGGAAACAGCAAAGACAAGTGTCCCCTGGATTCTTAAAAATAGGATTAATCGTAGAAAAGAAATGAATTAAAAATGCCATGAAAAGTGAAATATAGGGGTCAGTAGACTAAAGGTCATGAAAAATGAAGATTAGAAAAGGGAAAAATGATTGTGGTATCAATACCAGTTCTGGTACCTTCTAAATTCTGTAAGGTTGCCACACTGTGCAATTTTTAGTGGTTTTACTTATGTGTTTATTCCCATGTATGATCCAATTTGGAAGTAAAATAATAAAATATATGAAATACCGTTTTAAAAAACAACAAGAGGGCAGCTAATATGCTAGTAAGAAAGTTTAATTAAAAGGAATGCACATGGGAAGGTATTGCCACGTTTGCTATTAGTTCTCCAAAGATTCAAATGACTCCTGGCACCCAGTGTAGGTAAGGGGCAGCAAAATGCACACTATTGTGTGAAAGTGTCATGAGAGTTCTCTTTCTGGAGAGCATTTTGGCAATATACCTTAATATTTAAAATATATGGACCCTGCTGGGCATGGTGGCTCACACCTATAATCCTAGCACTCTGGGATGCCAAGGCAAGAGGATGGCTTGAGCTGAGGAGTTCGAGACCAGCCTGAGTAAGCGCAAGACTCCGTCTCTACTAAAAACAGAAAAATTACCCAGGCATGGTGGTGCACACCTGTAGTCCCAGCTATTAGGGAGACTGAGGCAAGAAGATTGCTTGAGCCCAGGAGTTTGAGGTTGCCGTGAGTTATGATGATGCCACAGCACTCTACCCAGGGCAACAGAGCAAGACTCTGTCTCAGAAAAAAAAAAATGTATAGACTCTTTACCCAGGGATTGAAGTGTTAGGAATCTAAATTGAGATGCTATTAAGAAACATCTTCAAAGCAGATGAGTTAATAGATGGAAGGCATTTAAAACACTCTGGGATAACGTAAGAGCCAATGTCAGCAAAAAAAAAAAAAAAAAATTAGAAATAACTTAAAGGTCCACCAGTACACAATTGGATAAAAATTGTCTGTCAAGTAGAGCATTATTACCAGGCATTAAAAATTAAGATGTGGCAAAATGTTTGTTGATATTAGAATATATCCATGACATTTATTGAATGTAAAAAGCAAGTTAACAGACAGCATGTGCACTGAGATTCTATTTCTGTAAAATGACATAAGAGTGTATGATAAGCATAGAGAAGTGTACGAGAGTGTGTCCCCCAAATCTGATTATCTCTAGGTGAATTTTTTTTGCTTTATTCTTCATCCCTTTTTAATAAACTGACTTTTTAAGGTTACCATATGTTAATTTTATAATCAGAGAAAATAACACTATTATCTTAGGAAACTTTAAAATATATAACAAAAACATACTTTTTGTGAACGTAAAATTTGATAAATATTAATTATAATGTAAAATGGAATTTATTCTGTACTTTATATATCCATACAGAGAAATCTCTAATGTCAAAAAACAGGAACATTCTAAAATTTGGTTTGAAATAGAGAAAGCATAAAATTCCAAAGTTTTGGCATAATGGCTCAGTAGAGTTGCCTTCGATTCTCAGGAAACAGTGTAGTTTCCAGAGTAACCTAAGTGCTGTTCAACAGATAAATGCATTATATGTGTTCATCCCATTCAACAATGTCTCTAAAAGTCATTTTATCAGTTTTATAATTTTACCTGAAGGAGTAATGCTGAATGTCACATAGCATTTAAATAAGCAAGATTGTTACTTCTCCTAAATTGTTTTCTGAAAATCCTATTACACTTTACATTCAAATAATAAGAGAGGCTCTGCCGTTATGCATGCTTTGCCGTGCTCTGGTTATGTTGCTATTGCTTTGATTCAGGAAATTCCTAAAATAAGTGTTTTTATCCCCTCCTGCCATTTGTTCTGCTCGTAGTCACTGAATACATGGCATTATGATCAACTGGTTAACTTGTTTTTATTTGTCCTCAACCAGCCCACTGATGGTCCTAAAACAGATGCTTTTAAATGGGAACTGAAGGTCTGATTTTTTTTTATGAATGTGCATAATGAAGCTAGAACTTAAACTTTCAAATTACCTGTGATGTTAAGAAGATAATTCTCAGCAGCTAACAGAGAAAAGTGTCAGCTGATATTCAAGAAGAGAAAACTATCCCAAAGTTCACAGTTTGTGCAAATTTTTTGTAGTGCTCCTCTTCTTTGTGCCAAACTGCCGTCACCACGAGACCCTTAAATGTAGGCGGGCTCAGGGCACGCATGCTCTGGGCTGGCGGCTCTTTATTTGAACTCTATTTCCGTAACTTCATCCAGTCCCGAGGCTTTAAATACCACCTAAATGTTGAGGACTCTACGTTTCTATCTTTAGTGTCATGCTCCAGACTCCTGCACCCAACTGCTTCCCGATACCGTTGGAGGGCTAATTGGCATCTCAAATTTAACACATCCCAAACGGGAACCCACGATTTCCCGCCAGACCTCTCCCTCCTCCAGCCTTCCTCACCTCCATGCTGAAGGCCAGAAAGTCTCCATTTGCCTCCACCCCCACATCCAGTTGAGCTGCCAGCCAGACAGGGTGACATCCCAGTTACCATCCAGACGAGACCCTTTCTGTCTCTGCGGAACATTTCTCCCTGGGGGTTCTGAAGTAGCCTCCTTAGCCCGTCTGCTCACTTCTTACCTCGTTTCCGCCTGTTTTCTGCGGAATGCCTCCAGAACCCTGTCTTCAGAAACCCATCCTTTTGGGGTGATGAAAATATCTGGGCAGGGGTGACACTGGTGCATTATTGTGAATGTACTGAACGCCACAGGATTGTGCACGTTAAAGTGATTAATTGTATGTTATAGGAATTTCATCTTAATTTAAAAAAAATTAAAAATGGGTTACACCCATGTAGCCGGATGACCAACTAAGAATTTATCTTGTATTATACTTTGTTATTTAGCTCTGTTGGCATACCACGAAGGAATAAAACATTATAAAACAAAAAGAAAAACCCAGTCATGACAGTTACCTGCTTAATGATGTCCCACTGCACCTCTGGATACAGCTGAAACTTTTTATGGTGGCCTCCGAACCCTTTTTTTGAATGCATCCCCTGCACACCAGCTGCCATCAGAGTTCCAGCCAGACACAAAAGGAACACTCGTCTGGGATTCTCTAGAGAATCTGATGAAGGAACTCTTTTCCAAGGTGTGGGCAGGGCCAGTGGACTGATCCAGGGGTGGCCAGGCAGCTGGGGATGTGTCAGTGGGACATCTGGAGATGTATCAATGGTGTCCTAAGAGCCCAGGGAGATGGGGAGCCGTGGAGGGGGTGCTCTAACCTTGAGGGTTCCCTGCTCCACCGGCATAACTGAGGAGTGGGCATAACACCCTCAGCTCTCTCTCCTCGTGTCCTCTGACGTCCCACTTGTTCCTCCACTCTCTCAACCCAGCTGCATGCCAGAGGGCTTGGGTGCCTAGGATACTCAGCAGAGAACACAGTTGATACTTTTTAAAGGAACAATGTGAGCCCCAACTATAGACAGTGTTAGACCTCACAGTGTTGTAGATACGGTGTTGATAAAAACCTGAAAATTGAATGCCTTGAATTTTGTAATTAAACATCAGTTTTCTTATCTAGACACCAAGAAACAAAAGCACAATGACTTCCCCTGGGTCCCAAACCCATACCGCACTCTCTTCTTGGCATCTTCACTTCAGCTGTGTGGTCCTTGGTAAAAACATAATTAAGTGTGGAGGGGGCCAAGGGAGTGCCTGACACACCTCTCCAGCGCTGTCCCACTGTGCGGCCCTTCCTTCCTGGCCTGAGTGGGCTGTGCTCTCTGCCTGGCTGATTTGCACTAGCCCTTGTGCCGGCCCGGGTGGTGCTGCGTGGCTGGGCCCTGGGTCCTCTCTCGGCAGCATGGCCCTTTGCATCCCCTGTCGGGGGCAGGGCGGTCTCTCCATCTGTAATGACACACCGTGTGTGTTTGCTTTCTTGTTTAGTCTCTCTCACCCACGGAAGCTCTTTGAAGCTGGAAACCACTTCTCTCCTTTTCCCATCATTCTCTCCCCATCTCTGCAGAGAAACTGGACCAAAATGGCGGCATGTTTGTGGGATTGAGTCCTCAGGTGGTTTGCTCACTCCAAGGCTTGGAACAGTTCTGCGAGCCAAAGAACATCCTGTTTGCTGAAGGGGTGGATGGGTGAAACAAATGCATAAATGAATGAGGTTGCTGAGCCACGATGATGTTACAGTACAAAGATCTCATATATGAAGCTCAGTAATCACTTTCCTGTAGTCGTGACTTGTAGTTTTTCTGTGCACATCAGAAGGAAGTCACAGGGGAAGAAGCTGACACTGGGGAACTCAGTGAAATTCAGCAGGACTAAGATAGAATACCTTCCAGCCACAGTGCTTCCTCTCTCTGGCTACTTTTTTGAAAACAATTCTGGGTGGCAGGACCCATGCACATCACTTACATCAGAATTTCCAGAGGCAGAGCCCGTGCATAGGGATCTTTCTTAATTTCCCCGGGGTGGCCCAGATGAGGACTACTATTCTAGTGTAAGACCATGATTGTCCGAATGATAAGGATCCTTCTGATTGTTGAGAAGTGTGTTTTTTTTTTTTTTTTTTACTCAATGAACATTTTAGTTGGCATCTACTAGCAGTGGTCCCCAACCTTTTTGGCACCAGGGACCAGTTTCATGGAAGACAGTTTTTCCACAAACAGGGGGTGGGGGGTGGGTGGACCAACGGGGAGCAGCTGTAAATAGAGATGAAGCTTCGCTCACCTCCTGCGGTGCCCCCCCATTCCTAAGTTTCATGGGAGACAATTTTTCCACAGAAGGGGGTGGGCGGGCAGCAGAGCTCTGCAGCCTGGTCCCTAACAGGTCACGGACCACTATGGGTCCATGGCCTGGGGGTTGGGGACCAGTGCTACACAATTAGGCCCATACTCATTAACGCTATTATCCATTACCCATTCTTATCTGCAAGCCTTGGCTGTCTTTCTTGACACCTGAAGGTTTTTCTGTCATTCTGGCTAATTCTGTTCATCCCTCAGGGCCAGCTCAAGACCCCTCTCTCCCGTAGAGCCTTCTGTGATTCCCTCCCAGGGTGATCTTTCATTACCTGAATTTTCTTGGCACGCCATCTCTGCAGTTAAGGGGTTTTAGCATATACAACTCTATAGAGTGAGTTTCATTTTCCACTGGACAAGTGTACTTACTTTTATCTCCTCAAGTGGACTCTTGCTAATAAACTGTGTATTCCTCAGAGTACCCAAAAAACCTTACTTTGATAGGCATTCACAAAATATCTGCTGAAAAAACTAAAACCATAAGAAATGGCACAAGGAAATAGAAGTTTCCCCAAATCTCTAATTTAGGGACTAGGCTAGTATAGGGAATCTGAGGGGAAAGAAAATATGTTCGGCAGAAAATATGCAATAATAAGTGTCCACATTTTGAGTTATGAAAATGAAACTCAGAAATATAAATTTGAGCATTATCAGTAGAGATTATAGATGAGTCTTATTTTTATTATCCACTGTCTTCATATTTTCCATGAAAAATAACCTCTGAATAGAGTGTCTCTAAGAAGCGACATAATTTGGAGTGTGAGAGCCGGGGTTCATTTCCCAGCTCTGTCATCTTGTCTGTTACCTATTGGTGGGAGATTTTTGTAACCTCTTTAATCTTTAGTTATGAATCTGTGGGATGAAACCGATAGCAGTACTTCTCTTCTAGGGTTGTGGTCAGGGTTTACTAGTGCATGTCACATAGTAAAAGCTCAGTAAATGAGGACTTATGATTCTCATTGGTAGTATTGATGGTAGAGCAACAATATCAGACAATTTTGATTTAACTGAAAATAAGACCTAGTTTTGAAATTACTGTGGTTGACAGATGAAAGATCTAGTTTTAAAATTACCCCTCATCTCAATCAGTTGCTTGTTAATTTTTTTCCACGGAAGGTTGTAGCTGTATTTTTTTAGCAGAGGTCAGCAGAATTAAATGTTTGCAAGAAAAATTATTTGTAAAAGTAGTTTCAAAACTGAGTGTTCTTGTTAATTAAGTAGGTCTAGCCATTCCTCAGTGTATATATACTTCAGAACCTCATGTTGTACATAATACATAAATACAATTTTATCCATCAATTAAAAAAACTAAAACTGAATGTTCTTCTTTCTGTGAACTCAAATGACTTCTTGAAATTTCTCAAGCTACATTACCTGAGGCTAAAAGGAAACTGGAAAAAGATGAAAAGCAGAATATTCTTTTGTGTTCATGTATTCTACTTCAAAGGAGAGCAAACCACATCACCTCTTTCCAATTTCAAGTAGCAAATTTATGTGCTGACATTTGTCTGATTGTTCATACGCATCACAGTCAAATGCTTACCTGACCTTCATTTTCCCCCAAAAGTCGAATGACTTTGACAAGTAACTCAGCTTCTCTGTATCTGTTTCCTCATCTGTAAAATGGATTTGGTCAAAGGTTTACGTGAGTTAATACATGCAAGGTGATTAGCAAAAAC
>CM052439.1:169913195-169946531 GCA_028533085.1 Varecia variegata
TTTTTGTGTTTTTTTTAATGTGATCTTATTTTAGACATCTAGCTCAGCCATGCTCTGTGATAGTTTGAGGTACTTACACTTTAGCATCATTCGTTTACTTGTTCATTCATTGGATTATTTATCCATTTATTAATGAAGCCCTATGAAAACATAAACCCTTTTTTTACCCTATGTGTGAGAAAGTAAAAATCAAAACATCAGTCTTTTATTTCCAGCTGTCACTCTTTTTACCCTGCCACCAGGGGAGGTGGCATAGGAACCAAGGGTGCTCTTTGAAATGGCTCCAGGACAGAAGAGTTTCTCCAGTTATCCTCTTTGCAGAGATTCTTAGGTGAGAAGCTCCCACAAGTTCAGGTGGGGTCCTTATGTTGACACCAACAAGACAAAGGAGGTGGATGTGCTACTTATAGTATGAAAAAGAAACCCTCAAGGCAACAGCCATCCCTAGCTTTGTACAAGGTCATGTCATTTCATATCTGCCTCCTCACTCTAGACCGAGGGAGTTTGGAATGGCAACTTGAGACCTTGCCAAGGTGTAATTTCTGGGTAAAAGTACTTAACAGAACTGCAAGCGCTTAATACCTGTTGTCTTACCCACAGGTAAGACGGTAACTATGGTGATTGCATCCCCTGCACAATCGGGGATTTGCCAGACTCTGTGTTTACCAGAGATGACGTTAGCTGTCCACCCCGTTTTCAGTGATTTATATGGTTTGTCAACTGTCAGCTCCCCAAAGACTGCCAGAAAAACCTGTTGATCGACAAAGCTAAATTTATCAGACTTACTACAGTAAGCATTCTATTTTACTGCAGAGGGTCTAAAGTGCTACCTTGAAAGAACCTTAATAGTGTCAAAAGGGAAAATTGAGGTATTTGTAAGGCAATAGGTCCTTGGCTGGGTGATTTTCAGGTGGATATTGCAAGGTGGGGAACCACTGAGGCTGGGCAGAGTTTTGACCAGTGACACAGTGAGGGGAGGGTCTTGAAGCGGGTCTCGACGAGCAAACCATTTCTCCTGATAAGCCAGCTGTCTAGTTCACAGCCGAAACTCCCACGGGCAGGTATGTCCTGGAGCAAGTGCTTAAATTATTTTTAATTAGTCCCAGCTTTGTTTAACATAGGGCTGGGAAAGTATGTCTGTCCCAGTATCATTTAACCCAGGGCCAGAAATTATGATGATTTTACCTCAAGCACTTATTTTTTTAAATCATCAGATAGTGAAAGTATTTGTCTTTGAAATTCTCTTTCTCTCTCTCTCTCTCTCTCCCCCCCTCCCCCTCTCTCTCCCCCCTCTCTGTCTCTCTGCCTTCCTCAATCATGCCATTTATGGAAAAGACAACCTTAAGTTACTTTATTTAATACATGTAATTTGGGGCACAAAATTACGAAGAAACACAACAAAGTGTAAGAAATCACTTTTATCAACACATACAAGCGGATGACACTTGTCAGGTAAAAGTGTATAACCTGTAACTGCAGTGACTTTTAGGAAACGAGTTCCAGGACCACTTTCCAGAGATTATAAACCTCAGCTTGGATGCACTGGTGATGTTTTCTCAACATTCTGGCATGCCCGAGGCTGTGGAAGAAGGCTGTAGTTTCAAGGAAGCCTAATTGTTTATCTCTAACTGTTGATCTCTTAGGAATTGGGAAATATGAAGTTATGCCTTGATTGAAAACATTTAATGGAAGAATTCTAAAGAAATTAGGATATGCGTACTCCAGTTTAGAATGGAAAGAGGTCATAGACATATCTGAGATTAGATTCTTTCATTTTAAAAAAGTCAGTTGTTTATAGTCTTTTGTCTGTAAAATTACTTAGTCTTAAATAAAATAAATTCAGACTCTGAAAACAAAAGTGAAGATAATTTTTTAAACTAATCAAAAATTCAGGTGACTATAGCTTCTTGCAGTATTAATCTATACCAACTTCATCTAAACTTTAAATTTATGCTTCTGGTGCTGAAATTTGAATATGAGAGTGCTACTGGGATCATTTTTGGCTTGAGAACAAGACAGCACCTCGATACTGATGGCCGTGCCTGGTAACAAAATTGTTTAGAACTTTGGGAATTAAAGCATCTCATGGGGACCCAGGTAGATTCAATCAGCTCAAACCAGAATTTGCCTGGTGTTTAATAGCAAAGATCTGAATTACTTTCAAATGTGAAGAACAACTCGCTCCTCATCCATTCTGGAGCTAAACAAACTAGGTATGTATTTTGAAAATGAGCAAGAATAATTCTACGTACTTCTCAGCATGTATGTGTAAGTGATTATTTTAAAAACAATTCTGTGTTTGGACCGGAATAGCCTTATGTGGGAATAGTGGGATGACAGTTTACAGTCATTGACTGTGACAGTCCAATTCTTCTCCCTCCTCACCCCTGCATCCATTAACCCCAGGGCTCTTTCTTCTCATCACCGTCTCTATGAGACTGAACTTCCAAGGCTGATTCAGTGAGTTAAAATTCTAAAAGGATTAACCTTCAGGTAATCCCCTCTGCAAAGGCCACTGCAGCTTCTCTCTTGGAATATTAAGGAGGAGAACTTGGAGGTCATTTGTTCTGGTCAACCAAACCCTGGGATTCCTACAGGAAACCTTGAGGAGTTTGGGCCTAAGAAGCTACCTGTTATTATAGCAACATTTTAGTAAACTTTAACAAGACTCAAGATAAACACTTTTATTTTTAAAAAGCATAAAGTGAGTATGGTATGTGAATCTTTTCTATCTGGAAGGACTCTCAAGACAATCCCAATTCACAGCCATAACTGGGGGTCATTGCTTCTTGGGGACATGTCAAGGGGGTTTATATGCACGCACCCAAATACTCGTTTGTACGCAGATGCACACACACAACACAGCAGCAAGTCAAGGGGGTTTATATGCACGCACCCAAATACTCGTTTGTACGCAGATGCACACACACAACACAGCAGCAGTTCAGGGTGTCCTGGGCCTCTACATTTTAATCAGCCACCCTCTGCCCACCCAGGAACTCAAGGTGTGAATTAGTGGGGGTGGAGAAGGCAGTGGTGGGCACCCCCTCGTCCCCCACTTAGCCCCAACTCTGACTTTTTTATAAGGTGAACTGTTTTTCCCCAGTTCTTCAACTGGGGAAACCCAGTTGCTCTCCCTCTCTCCAGCTATACAAACTATCACTCTAGAAATAAAATAAATGAGGGATTTGTTTAAAATAAATTCTCATAAATACATTAAGTTAATTTTTAATTCACTGATTAATCTTAAATACATTTTTAAAAACATTTATTTGAAATGAATTAAGCCCAACTTTCCTCTGGGCTTTGGTTTGAGCCTCGCCCATGTGGAGGGATTGTGTTTTAGGTCCAGTGACTGGAAAGAAAACGCTGAAAGCAAACCAGGGGGCTGTCGGGAAGCCTGGCTTAGCCACAAGGCAGTGTTGGATTTTATCATTATTTAAAACTTGCTGTTATCAAATTGTGTTTTTTTGTTCATCTGGGTTTTTTTTTCTCCCCCCAAGATAATCTTCATCTCTTTCAGGAAAAAGAACCACAATTACCCTCGATTAAAACAAAGTAAAGGATCAGATGAAAGTAATTAAGATTCTATTAAAGAAATTTTCTTAATCCAGTCACTGCTCATGAATATGGATAATCTCAAGGAAAAGAGCCATCCTGTGCCTGAAATAAAAATAAACTATATTTTAAATATATTTAGTATACATAAGTAGTTATTTAAATAACTACTGAAATAGAGTCTTCTCAACTAAACCTACTATCAAAATTATATTTGGAACAGCAATAATTTTACACTGTTAAAGGAAAGCTATTGAATGAATATAATTAAAGGAATGATGCTCTAAAACAATTTTATTACAGATTATAATCTAGAAGAAATCAGCACATTTTCATCAGGCAAATTATAATGTGTTAGTGACCATCAACCAAAATACTAAAACATTTTTGTGCTACCTTCAGATAAGAATGAATAGCGTAACTTGTCATGGATGCTGAAAACTGGTGAATTCAGTCAATTTCACAGTGTTTTCATGAATTTAAATTTTAGTATTACCTTGGCTAATTTAGAATTACCAAGGAGTTAATATAAGAAAATTATCCAAATGCATCACCAGAGATAAACCTTCTAATGCTAAACTGATTAATGTTTTTCTGTGATATAAATTTTTCTCTACTAGCTAAAAGTAGAATTTCTATAGATTGAAGGTATCTAATCCTATTTAAACAACACTTTTATACTTTCGTCTGGATTTATTATTTGTAAAATTACATCTTGCCTCTGCTATTTTTTTCTTTTAAGGCATCCCATCATTTTGCTAGCACTATGATAGAGAATGTTTGATGCCTGTAGCACGTGGCATCCCACAAGGGTCATGCCAGCCAGTTATTAATTCTGATTTCTATTTAGTGCCTATTTGGGGAACGGCTCATGTGTGTCAGAGCTAATTCTGTGTGCTGGGGATTCTGTGTGCTGTGTGTGCGCTGCATACGATGAACACAGACAAGTGTCTGCTTTCATTTCATGGTTGGGGACCCTGTTGTGGGGAAGACAGTGAGGCGGTGACAGAATGAGTCAGTGATAAGGTCTCTGCTGAAAATTAAAATAGGAGGTCTGACAGCAGGTGTCTGGGGAGGTAGTTTAGGTTGATCCATACAAGCCTCTCTGAGTTTAGCACATTTAAGGTGACACATGAATGGAAGAATGATTAGCCATGGAAAGATCTAGGGAAGAATGTTCCAGAATGAGGCAGTAGCAAGTCCAAGGGCCCTGTGACATAAACGACCTTGTATGTTCAAGGAAAAACAATAGGCCACAGTGGCCAAAGCATAGTTATGGTGATGCACAGGCCGTGAGCACAGAGATTTTTTGTTTTGTTCACTGATGTCTCCACTTTGCGTCAAATAGGACCACACACGTAGTAGGTCCTTAATGTGTATGGGAGGATAAATGAATGAATGGATCTGACTGAAGATGAATTTAGAGATTTAGGGAAAGACTTGATCATGAAGCTACCGTAAAAAGTTTAATTTTATTTTAAGCATAACAGAACATTTTTGAAGGGATTTGTGGTAGATTGACTAATGCCCTCCTTCAAAGATATCCATATCCTAATTCCCAGAGCCTATAAATGTTACCTCACGTGGTGAAAGGGACTTTGCAGGTGTGATTGACTTAGGGGTCTTGAAATGAAGAAATTGTCCTGGATTATCCAAGTGGGTGCAGTGTGATCACAGGTGTCCTTATGCAGAAGAGGCAGGAGGATCAGAGTCAGAGGAGAGATGTGATGGTAGAAGCCAAGATGAGAGGGATGTAAGATCTCAAGCCAGGGAATGAAGGCAGCCTCCAGAGCTGGAGAAGACAAGGAAACACATTCTGCCCTAGAGCCTCCAGAAGGAGCACAGCCCTGCTGTCTCATTTTAGACCCCAGATCTACAAAACTGTAAGAGAATAAATCTGTGTTTCTTAAGTCACTATGCAGTGATTTATTATAGCAGCAATTGGAAACTAATGCACAATTATTCCAAATTAAACAAAGTATTTGGCCACTTACTAAGTTGCAGATATGAAGAATGATAAATTTTAAAAAATGAAATGTTTGTCATTTAAATTAAATTGTATTTTAAATGTAATTAAAAGTTTAGCTGTACCATCCTTCTTATATCTTGTTTACTGTCACAACAGAAGTTGGAAAGAATAAGAGAACAAATGGAAACGGGTAAGAGAGGAGTAACTAGAGAAAAGTGTTGTAGAAAGGCATGAGGGAAAAAATGAGTTGATCCATTGTAGAAAAGCAAAGGGAAAGGAAAGGGAAGGAGAAAGGAACAAAAAGATTGTGGGAGTTTGAGAGAAAGGTAAGGTATACTATCTTTTAAAAAAATTATGTTTTGTAAAACAAGTTACTCCCAAATTTAGCAGCTTAAAACAGTAGATATTCATCTCTCCACAGTGCAATCTAGGAACAGCAGATTTGAGTGGTCCTGGCTCGGGGGTCTCTCATGAGTTTGCAGTCATCTGAAGGCTCGACTGGGGCTGGGGGATCCAATTCCAAAATGGCACTCTTAGGTGACTGTGGCTGAAGGCCTTGGTTCTTTGCCACAGTGGCTCCTCCATAGGGCTGTTTGAGGGTCCTCAGGGAGTGAAAATTGGCTTTCCCTCAAATAACAATACACGAGAAAGAACTTAGAGGAAGCCACAGTGTGTATTTTATGACCTAGGCTCCAGTCACTCGTGGTCACTTCCACCATATTGTGTTGGTCAGAAGTGAATAACTAAGCCCAGTCCCCCTCACTCATGGGGATGAGGATTAGGCTCCATCATTTGAAGGAAATATCAAAGAATTTGTAGACATATCTTAAACCACCATGGAAGAAAGGGAGGAAGGAGTGCAGAGGAATTTAAGCAAAACACCTATTTTCCATTTTTTCAGAGAGGACACCTAGATATTTCCAGTTTTCTCCACTAATCTTTCTCCCTTCAGCCAATACTAATGGGTGTGTGTGTGTGTGTGTGTGTGTGTCTGTGTGTAGCAGGACAGATGTGGAGTTCCCAGCTGTTTCTCACTTTTGATTCCTGCCAGACATATCAACCTTTATCTCAATTTTCCCCAGAAACTGCTGCTTCTACACTCAAGCTTAGTCTCTGTGTCCAGATAAGCTAATCCAAACTCAAAATTTTGAGACTCCCCTGCAACTGGTTTACTAAATTTGCCCCCCTATAAAAAGTTCTGCCACATTACATCCACTTTGCCAAGTTATCATCCAGAGGTGATGAAGTTGTTCCTGATAGAGATTCACTGTAGTTCTGTTACGTTCAGGAAGCACTTGTGGGTTGTGGATATAAATTAAGATAGAAGGTTCAGAGATACGGATCAAGTGCTGTGATAAGTTCATTGGAATGTGACTCACAGATGGAGCCAGCCCGGAAAGGTGGAATGAATGTGAACTTCTGTCCCTGCACGATTCTGAATTAGGTTACACTAATTAAAGAATTAGTGAGAAAGATGAAGAAGATAGAACAGCCCAATAAAGAGATATCTCAGATCACATCTTCTTTTGCATCCTTTTATTTCTTGTCAGATATTAGATTAGGCTTTTAATTTTTCTTTGATTTCCCTGCTTTCCTTTCCCCGTCTCCTTTCTGCTTCATAGAAAACAGTAAAACTAGCTTTTTTTCTCATAGAAAGCCTGTAGATTCTTTTAAATTCATTACATGTAAAAATGATAAAGTTTCTCTTTTGCTACTAAGATTTTAGAAGAAATGTATTATGCAGCAAAACATATTATCAATATTCTAAAGCGTTTACAAGCCTCAGTTTTCAGGTATTTGTGTTTTAAAATCAGGATTTGGGAATGAAAATATTAATATTTTGTTTTTGTATTTTTGCATTATATGCTTGGAAGAACAGGTATAAATGCTTTAACATGATTTTCTCTTTTTTTAATAGAAACTAATGTTTACTTTCCATCAACCTGAATTCCTAAACATGATATTCTTAAAAGTTATTCTCAAATACTGAGGTAGAGACTAATTTCTTTTTAACGTGCTCTTGTAAACTGAAAACTCAATTATTTTACTATAAAAAGATAACATTTTTTGAGACTGCAGATGAATGAAAGTAATCATTTTGATTATCAAAATTTAGTAAGGCATTTCTTAATAGATGAATAAACAACTTTGCATTTTATTTAAAACAAGGCAAATGCATATGTCATATTCCTAGTATTTCAAATCAGTCCAAAACAGAATATATTCTGACCACCTTCTGTGTACCATTGATCAGTGTTTGAATACGCGATTTAGGATACTAAAGGCAATATAACATGTATGGAAAATGGTAAATGTGCTAAAGCAGAATTGGGCAAAATTTTTCTGTAAAGGACCAGATACTAAATTGTTTAGGCTTTGTGGACTGTACAGTCTCTGTCACAGATACCCAACTCTTCCTTTGTAGGACAAAAGCAGACATAAAAATATGTAAATGAACATACATGGCTGTGTTCCAATAAAACTTTATTTACAAAAACAGGCAGGCCAGATTTTCCCTCAAATTAACCCCCTGCACTAAAAGATTGATTTATACATACTGAATATCAAAAATATTTTGTTTCCTTTGTATTCACTTAAATAAAATCCCCAGTGAATGTTATTTCTAAAGACGGTTGAAAGAATTTGTCTCTATGGTAGTCACAATTTTATAGAACTTTATAGTCACTTTATTTTTATAGTCCCTTATTTAGTTATTAACAGTCATATTTGTATTATTCATGCCCTTGGATAGTTCAGCATGTGCAAGGCAAGGAACTAATAAAACAAAATTTTAGAAATAAATGTGTTCCATTTATTCATAACACGGTAGATGGGACAAAATCTCATCTCATTAAAATACATTGAATGCTTATTAAACAAAAAAGCTGAAAGTGCTATTACTAAAGACAACCACAGTATTTTATTTCTAATATCTGCAGTGATGGTGCCTGTTTAGGTTGAGGGAGCATACAGGCTTTCTTTCAAAGGAAAATAGAGTATTGTTCTCTGTTTCTTTTTTCTTTATGTGTACTGTTCTAAACAAAAAATAGAATAATTATTTTAAAAGCATTTTCAAATGACGTTACATATGCAATGCTTATGACCTTTCCTAGAATTAGTCTCATTTCTAAAAATATTTAAAAGCCTAAAACATCATCCGTCCTTAACATTTTGCTTTGCTCTGCCTACATTAATTACTGTTGCACTCTATCTATTAGCAGACAGACCGTCTACTTCCTACTGCCCCCTTTGTCATTATTTAAGGGGGAACATTCTGTCGGCCCTCCATGACCATTGCTTTCAGAGAAAAGCTGACAAAACTGTCACAAATGACAATAAGTTTCTATTGCTTGTTGAGCCCGTCGTCGTCAGACCTGATGCTGGATTCTCATGAGGTCCTACCCTATGATGGCTGTTGTATGTGGAATCTAAGTGAATCAGATGGACCACATGTGCACACTGAGGTCTTGAGTAAAACAAAGATGCTCTGCTAGTCCATTTCAAATAATTTTCACATCTCTTTGGTCTTGGTTAGCTTTGGGGAACTTGGATCCATTATATTAATAGTGAACAGAAGCCTCAATCCAATCAGATCTCTCATCCTCAGTCTGCATGATGAAATAAAGCTAATCATGTCACAATTGCTCTGCTCCCCCATCAGATTTTCCCAGCACCTTCTAATGGGTTCACACAGATATTCCAGAATTAAGGGCAAGCTCTAGGGGGTGTGCCCACACTGTCTTAATCCTTCCAGCCAGTGCTGTTAACTCAAATAAGGAAAACAGTTTTGAGAGGAGAAAAACTAGTGGCCACTCAAAAGCTCTCTTTGTGTGTCTCTTGCAGGAGTCCTTTGGAACCTCTCGTCATGTGATGCACTCAAAATGCCAATCATCCAGGATGCCCTGGCGGTATTGACCAACGCGGTGATTATCCCCCACTCAGGCTGGGAAAATTCACCCCTTCAGGACGATCGGAAAATACAGCTGCATTCATCACAGGTGCTGCGCAATGCCACTGGGTGCCTAAGGTCAGTCCTGTGTCATGAGCGCCTCCTCCTGCCTTCTTCCTCTGGACAGACATTTTCTCTTGCCATGACTTCAGTTGCTGTTTTACTAAAGATCAGACAGACTGTTCTGAAAGGTGAATGTTGATGGCAAGGGAGTGTGAGAAGCTAATAAAAAACGCTTCTAATCAGGCACTAAACAGGTGTAGGCATCTTCCACTCCCCTATACCTACACCAGTGTTTGACTTATTTAACATGATTTCTTAGGTCTAGGGCAAAAATAAACATTTTCATTTCAACCAAAAATAAGTCCTTTTTTTTTTTTTTTGCTGAAAACAGTAGTCCTTGGTAATTTTGCATTATGTTATATCATGCATTAGAGTAAGCAGGCAGGCCAATTGGTTGGGGAGAGTCTCTGATTGATATGTAGGGATGTAGTTAACTGTCACCAGTAGCTATTTTCTTTTTCTTTTAACTCTCCCTGTGACTGTAAGAACCTATTATTCTTAGAAATAGCTTTTTAATAATACCTGTTGTAATTAATGTTTTTTTTAAATAAGAAAAGTAGCAAATGTGTTGTAATTCTCTCCTAATGCATTTTTACAAAAATCACCCCCCAGGAATCTATTGAGATTTCTTAGAATCAACTTTATGTCTTGTTTAATTTTTGCTCGTAGGAAAGAAAGTAATAATCAAGATATAATTCTTCAAAACTCTAGAAACTGTGCTCCCAAGGATGTTGTATTTTGTACCAAAGTTGGAAATCTCTGCTGGATGAAGTTAAATGATGGGCTGGGGGTGGAGGAAGGGTGATTAAAAACACCTAGGCAAATAATCTATATTGTGGAAGTCAAACATACAGGATTGCTTTAGCTAGGCTGGATCAAAACTGCCATTTCTCCTGCAGTTGATCAGTTTCTAGGTATAAAAACCAGTCTCTACTGAGAAGGAACAAATTCACCTCAGTGACATTAATAATAATCATCTCATGAATATTTATAACAATGCTCTCAGCCTCCTGTGGAGAGGGGGCGTGTATGTTTGTGTGAATGTGTGTGCATATAGCCAGATAAGAGCCTACCTCCATGAATATCTACACGCAGTCATGGGCAGGAATGGGAATCCTCTGACAATTCTGCTTTTCCTTCAAGTCACGAAATAATGAACTTTTGACATGATTTCTCTGGCTAGGCTCTACGTAAGACAAATGTACGATTCTCCAAAGCTCCCTGTTGAGGCATCCATTTTGTAACCTCTTAAATTCTGTTATCCTTTAGAAACCTTCTGTCCTACCAGAAGAAATATAACTCTTCCAAAGCTGAAACTGTAGGCCCTTCTGACCTCACATACCTGACTTTTTCTATGTAAGTTATCTGCAGCTACTAAAAGTGTTTTTCCATTCCTAGCATCCTCTGTTTGCAAAGAGTGCCATCATTCCTAGGGAAGACTGTGGTAGAAAGTGCCTCAGAATCAAGTGCAGAAGTACAGTCAGTAAAAACCTGATTGGCTGTCAGTTACAATTCTTTCTGGATAATATAGTAGCATAATTATGTCTTCATGATGTTTGAAAGGATGTAGGCCACCACCTCTGTGAACACACATTCGACATCCTTTGCTGAGAAAGCAGATGAAGAAGCTAGACCAGTGTAGGTTCAAGAGTCCCTTCTGCATGTCATCTGGCTGAGTTTAGGGTCTGGGATGTGACCTAGAGCACAGTTAGGTCAGAGTAGGACTTTATCCACTCATCTAGAAGCTTGACCCTTGCTTTTTCTGTGCTGGCTAGGAGTGACCACATCAAAAAAGGAGGCCATTTGGTTTGGAAAGAGTTTCTTGTAGCCAATTTGAGTTTCCTTAGCCAGGATGCAACCAGGTTTAGTGACTTCATGCTTTTCTGAATATCTCATGTGAGTGACAAATCAAAACCCATCAATGTATAGTGAAAGTTTTTCTCTCTTAATTCATTAAACTCCTACACACCTATGAAAAGAAATATGGTTTTTCCTCCCTTGTTTGAGTTTGTTTATGACTCATTCCATGTTGATGAACAATTTGGACCAGGAGAGGAAGAAAACAGCCCTGGGAAGGGCTGACATGAATTTATCAAAGACTCTGCAAATGAAAGTATTCAAGGAATGTCTACTATTATTCCCCATTTCCTGAGAAACAATGTTGGCAGCACACCAAAACGGCCACAGATGTCTATATCATGATGGAAGGCTTTAAATTTTAGTATAGAGTATATATGCATTCTAGGTTATCCAACAAAGCCTAGATCTTTATTCACATTAAAGAAATTACTTCCTGCGCTGCCCCTGCCTTCCAGCAGTGTTATCCCATGAGCATTTGCTGAGCACCTTCTGTGTGCCAGGGAGGGGCCAAGAAGGTGGAGCTACAGTAGCCTCCACCCTTCAGAAACTCATACCATAGTGGAAGAAATGGCACCCATGCAGTTAGCCCTAGCATTATGTCCTAGTGGCATTTTGATGTTATGATCAGGGTAGTACAGAAGGGAAAACTGGGGAGGGAGTGACTGACTCCGCCAGATTTTCTCAAAAAGGCTTAAAGGATCAGGGGAGATTGGGCTAAGCACAGAACGGACTTCACCGCTGACTGCAGTGGGAAAGCGTTATGGCCAGAAAGAGTAGCCGGCATACTCTGCACAGCCCTGGGAGGACTTCAGGGGGATTTGGGATACATTGTCAATAACGACTGGATTTTTAAATAAAATTAAAGTGTTATTACTCACCAAGTCCCTGTCTTCCCACGGCCTGAAAGTCCTGCTTCAGGTACATTGCTTACTCTCATATGCTTTGTAAGCTCAGTAAGCTCCTGTTTACTAAGTCACGAAGCCAGTGCTTGGCCACACCCTGCCTGTAGACCCAGACCATTCCCACCCTACCACAGACAGGAGACGGGGAGTGATGTGATAGGAGACTGTTAACAGATCTGCACTTAAAACAGAACACAACAACCAACCGACCCATGAATGGGCAGCAGTCTTCTTTCTGTTGGTTCCTTAAATTTGCTTCTCGAGATTTACCAAGTGGCATCCGCTTGGCCAACATCCGTTTTACCTTCAAATCCCAGTTGTCTTCTCCCTCTTCCTTCTTTCTTACTTCTCATTCTCCCATCCTAAAGTCTAAAGTATGGAGTGATTTGGTGGCTTGGACAGAGGTAGTCACTTAGCCCCCCAGAACTCCCTTGTCTTCACCTCCACCTTTAATCTTCCTGTAGACAACCGGAGCTATCAGTGCCCTGTTTTGTTTGAAGATAATACTAAGCTGGGCATGGTGGCTCATGCCTAGAATCCCAGCACTTCAGGAGGCTGAGGCAGGAGGATCACTTAAGGCCAGAAGTTCGAGAACAGCCTGGGCAACATAGCGATACCCACCTCTACAAAAAATAAGAAAGATTAGTCATATGTCGTGGCACGTACCTGTAGTCCCAGATATTCTGGAGGCCAAGGCAAGAGGATTGCTTGAGCCCAAGAGTTGGAGGATGGAGGCTGCAGTGAGCTATGATTGTAGTGCTGCACTCCAGCCTGAGCACCTGAGCAAGACCCTGTCTCTAAAAAAAAAAAAAAAATGAGACTATATTTTAAGGCATATGCTACATAATAATGTTACATTATCTTTTGAGTACTCAGACTCCTCCATTCTTTTATAGATGACTTTAAGATGGTTGATATTTTTGACTTGTTTCTATAGCTATTGTTTCAGGAATATATAAAGAAAAGAAAACTCCTTTCCTAGGATAGTATTTCCTAAACCAGTGTAACTTACAAATCCAGTAGAAGGAGTATATGGTAGGGAAAAGTAAATTTTTCTTCCCTTTATCAGAAATCATTACTCTTGATTTTTGTTCGTAACAAGACTCTGTCTTGTTTATGTCATTTCAGGATAGGGAGCCGAGGTTAAGAATCTAAGCAACTGCTATTCTAAAAAAGATCAAATTTTTATTTTTCGGGGAAAAAAGGCTATTCATGCAAATTATACTACTCTTAAATGTCCAAAAGCTTAGCAGAGAGAAATTTAAGTAAGTAAAATATGCCTAAGTCTTAGTAAGCTGGAGTCTGAAAAGCTGACAATACTTGATCTTTAGACAATTTCACGCAGTCTTAATAGACTCTGTCCAGTTTCCCTGGCCACCCCCTTTGCAGTAGAGGGTGCACGGGCATCGATGACGCCCCCCCTCCACCCCAGGTCCGGACTACAGAAGGAGGCAGGCTCTCGGGGAGCAGGCTGAAGAGGGGAGACAAAGGCAAAGGCCTTCTCTGAGAAGGATGGTAAATCTTCCTGGAAAGATAGCATATCATGTTGACATAGCAAAAATTTAAGCACATATGAAATATAAAATGAAAAGTTAATGCCCTTAGTCCTTTTCCATTTAAAATTCATTTTGGGATAGGAAATGGAATTTTTCAAAAGCAGATCTATCTATTTGTTCCTGAAGTATCTATCTGTCACTGAGGAAAGAGGACAGAAATGAAAAAAATAAAATCTTTTAAATTTTGTTGGAGGCGTGAGTTGATAAGAGTGATGACAGGATTGTGGGACGCCAGGCAGTGTGCGCGGGTGGGGACGGCTGGGCTGGAGCTGCGGGTGGGCAGCACCTGGGGGGGATTCTCTCTGCCTCTGCCTCCCCCACCCCAGACACACGAACGCTCCCCTTCTGCCGAGTTTCTTCCTCTCGGCTACTTCCTTTTGCTCCAATTCTGCCATATTCAAACTTCAGTTTCTCACAAAAACTATTTAAAAGTATGGCCCAAAATAAGTATGGCAAAATGTTGGAAAGGCTTAGGATGTAAGAACGAGTGAGGTTATTTTGTTAGTCTTCTCTTCTTCTTTTTGTGATTAAGGAGTCCCAGGGAAATGACTTTCTACAGCCCAAGTCAGGCTGTTCAGACCTTTAAAGAGATTCAGTTGTGTACTTAATGATCCTTTCATTGTGCGTTGTGTAATCAAATTCCTCTCTGAACCTTTGGGTGATATAATCATCACTTTCAACCAAAAATGTGTACTGATGGACCATGGGCTGAACACCGACCACTGGAGATCGAGCTGGCTCCACCTGTGGACAAGCTCTCGTTGGCTAAGGTCCCTGTGGTGGGTTGAATAAATGTCCCTCCAAAGTTCACGTCCATCTGGAAGCTTATTTGGAAATAGGGTCCTTGCAGATATAATTAGTTAAGATGAGGTCATACTGGATAAGGGTGTGTCCTAAATCCAATGAATGTTGTGTCCCTGTGAGAAGAGGACATACACGCAGAGAGACATGAGGGGCGATGGCCATGTGAAGACGGGGCAGAGACGGGAGTGATGCAGCCACAGGTCAGAGGACCCGGGGATTGCTGCAACTCTCAGAATGAGAAGAGGCAGGGAGGATTCTCTAGAGCCTTCGGAGAGAGGATGGCCCTGCTGACACCTTGGTTTGGTCATGATTTGGCCTCCAGAACTGTGAGAGAATAAATGTTTGTTGTTTGAAGCCATTCAGTTTGTGATACTTTGTTCTGGCAGCCCTAGGAAAATAATATGGTCACCCCAATAAGAAAATGAGAGAGGGCCTGCAAAGCCAGGGGAGCTGCCTGAGGATACAGCACAGGGACAAGAATGAGGTGAATAACACAGAGACTGCCTGTCCCCAGGTAGAGCCACACACTGGACCAAACAAGCAGATAGGGAGTTGTTTTTCTCTGTGCACAAGGCTGTTTCCCTCCATAGCTTAGGTACAAAACAAAACATTGCCTGTAGCAGGATTGAGCTCTGCAAGCCCGGATGTGGCTGCCTTGGCCAAAGAAGGTTCAAGTCCAGCCTCCTGACCAGATGGCCCTTAAATGAGGGTCTCCCGGCATGGATCTGACTTCTGTGTGTTCAGCGCTAATTTACGAGCCAACCTTCCCTTTTCCTCCTGACTTTGAACCAGCTTCCGAAGGTTGCATCTGACACTATGGACAGCCAGAAGTCACTCTCCATTCTTACGCAGGGGACGTGACATGATGTAAGTATCATTTAAGGAAGTCAACTCCCACAGCCTCGTATAGAATGAATGCTTTCTGGATTCATGGTGAAACATGACTACATTTCCCATTTGAAATGTCACAAATCAGTATCCTGAAGATCCCTGTCGTAGCATTACCACCATCTCAGAGTGAGCGGTAGGTAAAGCCTTGCTGAGTGTCTCTTTTTTGTACCTTTTAATCTAACAGCCAGCTCAGTAAGACAGCTTCGCTCTGCATTGCTGTGTAGCTGCGTCTCTTTAGTCGTGGGTACTTAGGACTTTTTCTCCAGCCCAGTATGTGCACGAGGCCGCTCTGCTCACTTCCGCGGCTCATTTCCCAGTGCTGCTGAGCCGTTTATTTATTTTTATTATTCTATTCCCTCTTCAGCATCTTGTCCTGAAGGACAACAATATACAACCCTAATTTTTTCCATCTATCTTTGTGTACACAAGAATGTTATTAAGCCCGTCAAAGTAGCTGCACTGTGCCTTTGCTTACGAGTATAATTAAACTCAGACCCTCGATTAGTCATTTTAACCCATATAACGGATGAGCGCATGGTCCCACAGTGCCACTAATTCTAGAGTGACCTTGAGAAAACCCCGCCACAAAGTAATGTTAATGATAATCACACTCCTGCTGGAAAGCTCCAAGGAAATTTATTTTATCTGGTTTACTCTTACATTAGCCACAGGTAAGAAGAGGAATTACTACTATTTTTATGTTAAGTTTAGTTGGCTGCCAATATTATTCATCTGTTTAAAAGAATTGCTTTTATGTCGCATAATGAGCTCTGGACTAGCTTATCCTACTCTTCACCAGGCGAAGGCATGTGTCACTGAACTGAGCACTCTTTGTCCAGGTTGCTAAACAGGGAAGGGACTTTGTGTGCATGCAGGAACGGGCGAGACGCCCACCGCTCACCCCACTCCCTCCCCACCTTCCCAGCCCTGGTCTCCAGGCAGTGGAAGCTCCTCGCCTGGGCAGCTCTGCACTCCTGATCAGTGTGTCTGATAGGGATGTGATGTGGTTTTGTTGAGTCACAACTCAACAGTGAAGGTCCTCTTCAAAGGGGAGAACATATTCATTCAGTGAGGGGAGAAGTAACAGGGGATCTTAGGAGCTCATCAGAGAGGGTGGCTGGCTGCCCCGCTCAGCAGCTCCCTTGGTGACGAGGGCACAAAGCTCCATGGTGCACCCCGACACTTCCAGCTCACTTCCTCCCGGCCCCATCAGAAGGAGGTGGTGGTTTACAGAGTCATGCATCACCTAACGACACGGTCACTAGGCAATTTTGTCATCGTGCAAACATCATAGAGTTACTTACACAAACCTATATGGTACAGCCTGCTGTGCACCTAGGCTATGTGGTCTAGCCTGTTGCTCCCAGGCTGCAAACCTGCACAGCAGGTTACCGTACTGAATACTGCAGGCAACTGGAACACAGTGGCAAGTATTTGTGTATCTAAATGTATCTAAACACAGAAAAGGTAATACGTTACACTACGTTACCATGTCACTAGGTAATAGGAATCTTTCAGCTCCATTCTAATCTCATGGGACCACACAGTCTGCCGTTGACCGAAACGTGTTATGAGTGCATGACGGTCCTTGCATGAGTTTGCTGCAGCTGCCACAGACTGCATGGCTTACACAACAGCGATTTATTTCTTCACTGTTCTGGAGACTAGAAGTCCGGGAACAGGTGTTGGCAGGGTTGGTTTTCTGAGGCCTCTCTCCTTGGCTTGTAGGTGGCTGTCTTCTCCCTGTGTCCTTATATGGTCTCTCCTCTGTGTCCGGATTTGCTCTTTTTATAAGGATACCAGTCATATTGGATTAGGGCCCACACTAAAGACTTTATTTTAACTTAATCACCTCCTTAAAGACCCCCGTCTCTAAATACAGTCACATCCTGAGGTACTTGGAGTTAGGACTTCAGTGTTTGACTTGGAGGGACCACAGTTCAGCCTCTAATAATACCATATTAATTGGCTTTCACTATTTGTTCTCACTTTGGGAAATAATTTTTAATGAATTAAAGCTTTCTTCTAGCAAGGTCATACTGATCAGTATGAAACATATTTTGATTCACTGTAAAATATAAGGCAAAGCCATACTTACCCTTAACCTACAAAAAGGCTAATGTTGACTTTTAGTCTCTGTTTCCAAGTGGAAGTAATCATACAAATATTCTGTAGAAAATACTCCACAGTCTGACACGTTCCTTTTCTTACCTCCAAGGAGAGGAAGTCACCCACAGAACTTCAGGAAACTTCCTGTCTAGCAACATAAGAGCAATAAAGGCCAATAAATGATTTGGTTCTTGATGTGGGGTTTGCATAGGTAACTATATTAAAGTCTTGAACTGTATTTAAAGTCTTGTCTTAGATTTACCGATAAAATCGCCTAGAAAATCTCTACACAAATCCTACAGAAAATCCTAATTGTTTAACCATACAGGAGAAGACCTTTGATTAGGAATGAGGAAGTCTGCATTTGGGCCCCAAATTTACCACATCTTGACCCCCCGTCCTGAAGGAAACGAGGCTACATTATTGTGGCCACAGGTCCCACGGCCATAAAGGAAAGATTTGGCCTGGACATCCTTCATGCGATGAAAAAGAAAACGTGGAGCCTGGGACGGCTACTTGCTAGCTGACCTCAAGCACTCCCTAAGTTGGGATCTCCAAGTGAGACGTCTCCAAGCGGGGCAGCCCCCTTGAAGACCACAGGCTCTAGGGCCTGGCTTTTGGCCTTGCCTGGTCAGAAACTGAATCTTAAAGCTGCAAGACCATCAGGAGGAAATTAGCATTTGATTTAGCACCTACTAAAAGCCCATTATAATGCTCTGTTTCTTTAACATGCATGCTGTCTAATGTAATTGTCTCAGTAATTGAGTGAGTTAGGAAATTTTATTCCATTTTACAGATGCAGAAGCTGATGCTCACGGGGTGAGTTATACAGGCGGTAAGGGAAGACAGGGAGATGTACATCCCAGGCTGTGTGATGCCGCAGCTGGCTTCCTTCCACTCTGCCACGTCCCCGTAAGACAGAGACTAGAAACAGCCCAAGTACTCATGTGTTTATTTACAACGAGGACAGGTATGCTGGCTCAGTGTGGACCCCCTGAGAAGCAGACACCAAGATGATTAGCTACCTGTGCGAGACATTTAATTAGGAGCAACACCTGAGAGGAAAAATGTGAGGGAACCAGAGGAACTGGGAGAGCCATTAAGCCATGATGCAGGGCTGACCCCAAGTGAAGGAGAGAGGAGAGAATTAGCAGGCGGCAGGAAGGAAGGGAGAGAGATCAGCGAGACAGTGAGTTCTTGAGCTCAAGTCATTTTTCAGGAAGTCCCGTACTTTCCAGGAACGCGTTTGCCGTATCACTGCTGCTGACCGCGGCCACTGGTGGGAGCGTAGGTGGGAAATGAAGGCTGGGCATGAAAGCAGGCACAGTGATGGAGTTCAGGGTACGGCATCCAAGGCCCATCAGTCAATGACACGCACACAGTCAGAAGTCTGAGTGGTGCATTTTCACCGGCAGCTCATAAACCTAATCTTTCACCAGCACTTTCATTTTCTGTAGACTAATCTCATAAAATGACAGTTTATAATCAGAAAGTTGCTTGGTGGAATCCAAACAGGAGGAGTAAGTTATGTCAACTGAAAGTTTTGCTTTCTCAACATTATTCTTTTGAGCCCCTACTTCGTGCCTGGCCCTGTGGTGGGTGCTGGGCTACAGTGCAGAGCCATAGAAGAGCCCCTGGAGTTTGCAGCATGGTGTCCTTGAGTCAGGACAACCCGATGCATCCAGGGCCACATTAGGCTGCCCCAGACTGGACAATCTGGAGTATGTCTTCCCTAATGAACTCCTCAGAAGACAATATTCTTTTTTTTTTTTTAATAATTCCATGGCTGATCAACCTCTCTCTTACTGACACATTCTTTCTCTACATAAAAAGCTTTTTACAGTTAACTGGCTTACAGTTTATATCTTGTAGCTCTTGGGCTTTCTGTCTCTTCAGAATTTCACATCTCTCTTTTCCGTCAGGAAAATTTGGAAAACCTTTATTTTTCAATTATTTCAGAAGGTCTTTCTGCCCCCACAAAAGGACTAACTATAATTGTGCGAAGTTCTTCCTGCAGTTTTTGATCCTGAAATAGTAATGGGAATTATTTCTTCCCAAAAAGTATTTTAAAAAGTGAAAGTATGATGATTTCTCCTTTAATATAAATAATTAATATAAATACTCTTTCGTGCTATTCCCTTTTAAAGTTTTCATCACTTATTTCTGCAAAGTTTGATCTACTTAACTATGAAAATATGCAGGCTCTACCTGAGACTTGTTTTAAATTTTGTATTCTATAATTTGGCTGCAAATATGAGCTTCTTTTAAAAGGACAAGCAAATATTTAATTTTATCTTTTCAGTGTGAATAGTCATTCTTCCTATTAGAATATGAATATTCAGGCTTTTCCATTAGTATGAACGAATTACTTCCTTAAAAAAGATTCAATTGAAAAGTTTAGTTAATTCCCAATTGGTATAAAATGATGTTTAATATTTATTTCTATAAAACACTGGGTTACAGCGTGTTAGCTCCCTAATAAATAAAAACCTGATTCATTCTTAAAATTCTTCTTTTTGATAATAAAAATATAATTTTTCTTCCTGCTGCCTCCCAAATTATATTACATTGCATAAGAAGTAGCTTCCCTGGAGGAAAAGCAAAGAAACAAGTCTATTAACCATAAATTGAAAAAGAAAGAGCTTGCCAAACAGTTTCACTTATTGCTCACATACCAAGCATCTCCAATATTTTAACACATCTATTTTCATGCCGTTTCTCCTTCCCCTTTTCAAAGTGGCATTATGTTATAATCAACAAAGCTGGCATTTACCAGAGTTGGGACAAAACAACCCGTGAGTCCAGTACAGCTCACAGAAGAGCAAGCAGGGTCGGTGTGGGACTGAGTCCCTGTTCATCACCGTTAAATGAAGGTCTCCAGCTTGCAGGCAGGGTTCCTCTTGGCGGAAGGGAAACATGCGCGCTGAGAGCCACAGAAAGCAGGTGGAATGTGCCAGTTCAGAGACCTCACCTCCCGCCACCGCCTGTGCGTTCAGAGTGGAGAGCTGCCCGCTCGAGTCTGCTCTGTGCTGTGCGTGTCTGCGTTCTGTTCGCCCCACTCTCTTTTTCTTGCGTCTGGTTGGTCCTTAATTAACCAGGAAATATTTGAAATAAATTTTAGTTGTTCCTTAGTTGGCCAAGAATATTTGAAATAAAAGAGTAGAAACGTCTTTATGTGCCATGCTGCTCTCACAGGCCTGCTTCCCCAGGTTAAGGACGCATCATGTCCCTGGATGGGGCTGTAGAGACAGACGTCCACCACGATTTACTTCAGGGTGTTTGACAGACGGCTGCGGGGCGAAGGCTGAGCGGGGCGTCCTGTTCCCTGGCTTCCTCTCCATCACCCTGTGGGGCTGTGATGAGAAATAGTGAGGAGTGGGGTCCCTGACCGCTGACCGCTGACGGCGGTGCCGGGTCTCGCAGGAAGCACAGGTGTGTTTGGGGTGCACCCAGGGCGTCCACACTTGGTCTCCTGCAGGGCATCGCGGAGCCCCTGGCTGCCTCTCTGGGATGAGACCTTCATCATTTCATAGTTGCTCATTCTGGAAACAGAGTATTGGGGAGCTACTGAAAGTAAAAATCATTATTCCTTAAGTCTTTTCAGTAGGTTCTTGTTCTAAGCTGACAGAAGCTTCTAGAAATACCCACTCAAAAGTTTTCCTACAGCAGAGAAAAGCCAAAGGGAGGACAGCCCTGTCCACGTTTCATGCTCGGACATGTTTTTGCCTCCAAAATGTTTAAGCGCAGAAGGAATATTTAGTAATAATACGGTGCAGACGGTTGACAGCCTTCCACACTGCGTTTTCAGGACGCTGTGCTTTTCCATCTGTGTCGTAAATTCATTTTCAGTTTTTCAGTCTGCTAAGTAAAAGGACGGACGCCAGGACTTCAGATTAACCCGACGTCCTTCATTATTGTTCCGGAGAGGTACAAGTACATCATTATTCCCGTTAACAAGCACTAGACTGGGAAGGAAGATGTTGTGCGGCTGATGCACTGACTGGAGCTAATGAATCCCAATAGCTAATTACACTTCTCTTAGGTAACTTATTACCAGAAAGTAGCTGCGTTAGCACAAAGATTTTATGTGAGAGTGGCCGTGCCCAGAAAGAGCCGGGCTGATTAATCACCCCCCATAATTCTCCGTAATAGTCCTGTCTGGACTTTCATGTCCAGGCCATCGTTCTTCCCGGGGTTACATGTTTTCTGCCCTTATTTTGGACCAACAGTGTAATTGCTAATTGCGGGCTAATTTATACAAACAAATGAGGCCAACTGAAAGCGTTGTCACCATTACTGGTAGTTACTGCTCACAGAGCTATTTTGTCCAAGTTTGGGTCGGGTGGTTGGAGCAAATCAAGCTTGCTACAAAAAATGATGATTTCAGGTGAGCAAAAGCATCGTGTCCTTTAAAGGCCTGCCAGCAGGCGTGGCGTGTGGCCCATGGCATTGCTCAGGGTCTGCCGGGGCCAGAAGGGCAGCATTTCTTCGTAACAAGTATTAAAGCAGTGCTGGTAAGTTTCTTCCTAGGACATAAAGGAACTTTACTTATTTCTCCTCTGCAGGCAGCACTGTCATCCTGGCTAGCAAACATGATTAAATGTCATTTGTCCTTGACCCTTGTCACTCCTAAGCAGCTGAAAGAGGCTGGCACTTTCTGAATCAGATGGAGCTGCGTGTCCTCAGCAGAACCTGCAGTGAGAGGCTCACAAAGGACCTGATGCCAGGGCTTATTAGGATTTTCCAGGGTTCATTAGTATTTGAGGGGAGATCACTGAGGCAGATTAGGCTCCTGTTTCTCTCAAGCACCCAGCTGGGATCCCCTGTGAGCTCAGAGGGAGACTTGGGAAGGCAACCTGTCTGAGCACCTCCCACCCCACGGGGGCCCAGTGGGGACGACAGGTCAGAAAGGCAGCACCAAAGCACCCTGTGGCCCCCAGGGACAGGGACACTATTGGAGAAAGGCTCTTCTTACTTCTTACCTCACCTGGCCCGTAAGCCTCCTCCTCCTCCATGAAAACGTGTTGAACTATGAAGACTGATTCAGGTGAAGCCCAAGGCCAAGGATCACAATAAACCACCACCAAGATCGGATTAACCTGGCAAATGTGACCAGCGGCACAGAGGAGTCCCTCTACCCAGTGGGCACCTTCTATTCTGACTCCCTCGAGAGGCCCCACCTCCCAGGCATTCCCTTCCCTACTCTTTTTCTTTTCTTTTATTTAGAAACAAATGCATGTACAATTTACATAATGTAAAATCAACCATTTAAAACTGAACAACTCAGTGGCATTGAGGATATTCAACATGTAATGGAAACTGTATCTAGTTCCAAAATACTTTCATCACCCCAAAAGGAAATCCCGTACCCATTAAGCAGTTACTCCCCCTTCCGCTCCCCCAGGCCCTGGCAGTCATCAACCCGTGCTCTGTGTCTATGGATGTTCCTGTTCCGTGTATTTCATACAAATAGAATCATGGCATATATGCCTTTATGGCTGGCGTCTTTCATATAGCATAACGTGTTCAAGGTCCATCCATGTTGTAGCATGTTTTAGTACTTCATTCCTTTTTATGGCTGAATAATATTCCATTGTGTGGATATAGTGCATTTTGTGTAGGCACTCACCAAATTGATGGACATTTGGGCTTTGTCCACTGTTTGGCTATTGTGAATAATGCTGCTATTAATATGCATGTACAGGTATTTGGGTACCTGTTTTCAATTCTTTTGGGTGTGTACCTAGGAGCAGAGTTGCTGGATTGTATGATAACTCTATGTATCGCTTTTTGAAGAACTGCCGACTGTTTTTGTATGCCTACCTCCATCACCTCTTCTGGTCTAGACTCCTGTTTTTCTCACATTATCTTCCTTTTCTTTTGTCCCTTCATTCCAGAGAAGTTTTTCCCCAACTGCTGTGTTACTATGGCCTTTGTCTTCATAGCACTCTCCCTGAGTGCTTAAAAGAAAGGTACTACATGAGTGTTGTAGTTTTAATTTAAAATTCTGAGCACTGGTGTCAACCTGTTTCAGCTACATGGACCATGGTGGCCCAGCCCTCCACGTCACATGTGGGACCCTCTGCCCCTCCTTTCTCGTGTTTGCAATGCTGGCCTCCTTCCTGTTGCTCTATAGACCTGCACACGTGACTCCCAGCACCCGGAGGACTTTGTTCTCTCCTCTTTATCTTTGTATCTCCGCTTAAAGGTCTCCTATTGAGGGACTCGCTCAGCCCTTTGTGCCCCAGGATGCAAGAAGGACGCCAGAGGGGTCCTCAGAGGAAGCGGCAGCCAGCAGGTCCGAGCAGGGACAGCCAGGCTTTGATCAGGCAGCCTGGACTGGAGCCAGAGGCAGTGGGGCTCGGGCTACTTCTCCCCTTCCGAGCCAGCCCAGCCCTCTGTGCCTCACCGGTGTCTCCTCACAGGCTTGTGTTAGGAGTCAGGGGCCCAGGAAACATACCCCTTTGCTCTCCCAAGGTCAGGACCAATTGAAAAATAAGACAAAGTGTAAACTAAGTAGTCTGCTTACTGAGTGGAGATCACAGCTTTCTAACTGCAGCCAAAAGGTAGCATCTTCTCATGGAAGCCCCTTGCCTGTGTAGACCTGGGATGGCTCCTGTAGGAAAGCTGGGATCTGAAGAGCTGACACCGCCCCCCCAGCCAGGATCACTGCCTCCCACAGTCTCGGGTGACCTGTTACAGATCAGCTCCCACGACTGAGATATCTCAACCAATGGATGCCAGTGCTTCATCACACACCAAACAATTCACTCCTCCTGTTGGGGCCTCTCATGGTTAATTATGCCTCTTCCCCCCAAAATTCTTATTTTGAAGTCCTAACCCCAAGTCCTTTAGAAGGTGATCTTATTTGGAAATAGGATCATTGCTTGTACATTTAGTTCAGATGAGGTCATTAGGGTGGGTCCCAATCCAATACGACTGGTGTCACTATCAGAAGGGGAAATCTGGACACAAAGGCACACACACGGGGAGAGCACCACACCATGTGAAGAGGCAGGCAGAGATCAGGGCGGTGCTTCTACAAGAGAAAGAACACCAAAGATTGCCAGCCAACCACCGGAAGTGAGGACAGAGGTATAGAATATATTTTTCTTCACAACGCTCAGAACGAGGCAAGCCTGCCAACCCCTTGATTTGAACTTCTAGCATCCAGAACGGTGAGATAATAAACTTCTGTTGCTTGAGCCACACAGTTTATAGTGGTTTGTTACGGCAGCCCCAGCAAACCAATGCAGGGAAGAAAGTGTGTGGGAAAGTTAGGAAAAATGAAGCCAGGAAAAGATATTCACTTCCTCCTAAAGCTACTGGGGCATTAGCTGAATTAATATAATATAATAGCACTCTGTGCACAGCACTAGCTTCTTTGCAGTTCTTGCTCTTAATCCCTTTGCCCTTTGCTCATGTGCCTGGGTGAGAAAAACTCAAAGGGGAAAGAGGAGAGGGGTCTCGACTGCTGGTCTGGCCCTTGTGTGCATTACAGACTACCTCATCCAGTCCTCCCGAAACACTAGGCCACTTTGCAGGTGGAGGAACTGAGATCAGGAAGGTTACATGGACTGCCCAAAGGCAGACAGATAATAAAAGATTTTAAACTTGACACGGAAGCTTTTCTACTACCTCAGCCTGTCTTATGGAATATAAAATACTTCTGTCCTTTAGAAATAAGTAACAATATTTATAAACATTGTGTTACACAAAACCAGGACCTGCCACGGTAGGGGTGTGGAGCAATTCCTGGTGTGCTCATCGTTCTGGCTCTTCAGGGATCCCCATTGTGTTCAACTGCAAGCTCTCTTCCTTGAAATTCCTATAACGTGCTTGAGATAAGAGTGTTATCTGGTCTGTTTCTAATTTCTTTGTGGAATAGAGCTAAAGAAAGAGCAGGCAGTAGGAGGCTGTTCTATTGCTGGCTTTCAATTTTATATCCTTTTTGTGGCTAGAGTACATTAGGATTGGCATCGTTTAGTCCCTCTGTCTCCTTTTCATTCTAGCAAGTTACCATCTCTTTGACAGGTGTCTTAGACTGTTTTGTGCTGCTATAACAGAATACCACAGACGGGGTAATTTATAAAGAACAGATTTTTTTCCTTACAGTTCTGGGAGCCTGGGAAGTCCAAGGTCAAGGGGCTGGCATCTGGTGAGGCCCTTCTTGCTGGGTCATCCCATGGCAGAAAGCAGACGGTGGGAGGGCAAGAGAGAGCAAGAGGGACCTGAACTTGGTTTTATAACAAACCCACTCCCATGAAAAGAGCACTAATCCATTCATAAGGGCAGAGCCCTCAATACCCAGTCACCTCTTAAAGGTCCCATTTCTCAACACTGTTGCATTGCTGATTAAGTACCCAACACGTGGCCTTTGGGGGACACATTCAAACCATAGCAATGAGCAAAGAAATCATCTGCAAACAGCCGTGCATATTCATTCACAGACCAAAACTGGCCATGGATGAATAAGTGGAACCTTCGAAGGCTGCCTGCTGCCAGCCTGGGATCCCGTGTGCAGACGCAGCTGGCCGGGGGCACCTGTCTGGTTTCTCCTAACCGTATTTAGAGTTTTTCCTCCCTTTGTCAGCTTGCATGGCTGCCTGTTCTTCCTACAGCTTGCTTTCTTGCATGTTCAGACTCAATCTATTCAAAGGCAGTCTTCATTAGATCTATAACTACTCTTAGAATAATTAAGCATCCTCAGAGGGATGCCTTCCAGTGACTGGAGTCTCTAGCTTCTAGCTTTAGCTCCTTTACTCACCAAGAACCATCAAGAGGGAACTCTGAGCACTTAGAAAAGCGGTAAAGTCAATCACTTTAAACATGTAATTATCATTAATTACTCTGACCTTTTCTATTATTGTGTGCACTAACACTTTACAAAATGAAAAAATAACAGTATTGCATGCATGTGGTTTAAAGACCAATCACACAATACAAAAGGAATAAAATGAGTATTCCTCCCTCCTTCACCCTTCCAACCCAAAGGTAAATTGGTTAACTGTTCTCTGTGTGTGTTTCCAGACATTGTTTTTTTGGTAAATCTGGTATGTAACACTTTCAGTCTATCTACATGTTCTCTCCAACACTATACAAAGATGGCTTCTCCTGTACATTGCATGAGCTTTTTGCACAGACTGTTTTTCCAGATCCTTCTTTCCATTGCATGTCCCAAGTGACATCGATAGGTGTTTTGTAGCTGGGAATGAATAAGCTGTCTTCCCTTTCTTCCCATGTGAGTTTGGCATCACACTAGGAACTGGAAGAGTTGGCAAATATAGATACAGATGTCTGCTCAATGCTTAGTTCTAGAGAATCATTATTTGATTGTTACGAGTAAGTTTGAACTTTAATTTATTAGCACATGTAATGTTAGAAAACAACTTGGCACTTGGTTTGCAAAAACAATTATTAGAATGTAATCAGAGAGCATTGCATTCACATTAATCAATAGAAGATGATAATAAATGAACCAGATAATGTGTTTACTTTTTTTTTTTCTTTTGAGGTAAATTCATTCAAAGAAGAGCTCAGGAGTACTTTGAGGACAGTCTTGTGAACACACTTCCTGAACCTGTCCCTTTCCCCTAGACAGGTTGAACGAGGCAGGGGATTATCATATTTTCCTTGGATACCAATTTATGCCCAAATGTGATGAAAAAAAATAGTCTACCCTCCTGTGGTAGGTCAGACCCTCAATGATGTCCGTGTACTAATCCCCCAAAACCTATATATGTTATGTTACATGGCAAGGGAAAATTACGGTTGCAGATGGAATTAAGGTTGCTAATAAGTTGACCTTTCAGTAAGGAGGATATCCTGTATCATTTGAGCAGACCAGTGTAATCACAAGTATCCTTAAATGTGGAAGAAGGCAGAAGAATAAGAAAGTATCAGGATGATGCCATGTGAGACACACTCACTGGGCTTTGAAGATGGGGCAAGCAGCAGTGAGCCAAGCAATGCAGGTAGAAGCTGGAAAGGGCGGAAAAGAGTCTCCTCTAGAGCCTCCAGAAGGAACACAGCCAACACCTTGATTTTAGCCCAATGGACCCATTCCTGACTTCTGTTCTCCAGAAGTGTAAGATAATAAATTTGCATTTTATGCCACTAAGTTTGTGGTAGTTTGTTACAGCAGCAATAGGAACCTAGCACAGCCCCTCAAGCTTTGCTAGTAATGCAATCAAGGATGCAGGTGCCCAAGGCACAGGGAGGCAGGCAGAGGCCTGCACTGCCACCGCAGCTCCCAGGTCCTCCCAGCTGGGTCAGGGCACACACAGACCCAGTTTCACATGTGGCCTCACAGAATTGTGTGCATTCATGTCACTTACAGAGAGGGAGCCTGTGGGTGACAAAATGATGGTCCCCCAAGATGTCTACACCCTAATCCCTACAACCTGTGAATATATTACCTTACCTGGCAAAAGAGGCTTTGCAGATGTGGTTAAGGTTAAGGGCCTTGAGATGGGGAGATTGTTGAAGATTATCCCAGTGGGCCAAATCTAATCACATGAGCCCTTAAAAGCAGAGAATGTTCTCTGACTAGAGTCAGAGATGCAACAGAGGGAAAAGTCAGAGAGATCCCAAGCATAAAGGATTCAATGTGCCATGGCTGGCTTTGAACATGGAGAAAGTGGACCACAGCCAAGGAATATAGAAGCCTCTAGAAGCCTCTAGAAGCTTAGAAAAGTCCTCAGCTGACAGCCAGTCAGGAAACAGGGACCTTAGTCCTACAACCACAAGGAGCTGAATTCTGCCAATAAGCTGAATAAGTAAAGGAAATATTTTCCCCTAGAGCCTCCAAAAAGGAATCTAGCCCTGCTGACACCTTGATGTTAGCCCTGGCGACCCATACAAGACTTCCAACCTGTAAGAAGAGAGAACTGTAAGATAATAAATTTGTATTTTTTAAGCTGCTAAATTTGAGGTGATTTGTTAGAGCAGAAATAGAAAATTGATGTGGAGTCATTTTGGCCATTAAACATCTCCAGTTTCATACCCAAATAAATACCTAACTTGGCTCATATTTTTCATGAGCAATGACCTTGACATGAGGAATATTCTGAAAAAAAAATTCCATAGATAAAGACTCTCTTGCTGCCAAATACCACTGTTTTATTTGCGAGGAGCTCTGTGGTTAGTGTGCTTGCAGAAGATCTGGCCGGTCATCAGTCACCTGCCTTCTTTTCCAAAAGTATCCTTCCTCCCTGCACCAAAGTCAGCATGGATGGCAGGCCTGCAGCTAACTTGTCTTCTTCACAGTTTATTTTGCAAGTGCTTACCTACAAGTACATGGAAATAGTAAACCAAGGCTTAGAGTATTCCCTGTTAATTTTAGGATTAACCTTGTTCTTGGACACAGAAAGACATAAGGAAAAGCAAGGCAGCTCCTGAACATTTTCGGGCCTATGTACCACTAATAGTCTTTTCCAAATCATAATTTCCTTTAGACCATTACATATAGATTCTTGACTAAGCTGGCATGAACAAAATCAGGTTTGTACATTGTATATCAAAGTTGATAAAGCTCCTGCCTTTTAGATCAACATTTCCCCTATAAAATGGAGACAACGTATGTTAATGAATAAGGAATGAACCGTTGAGTAGATTAATTCCTCATATAGTTTCTCTGTCATCCAGCCCCTCCAGACAAATCTGGGGTAAGTGTTTTATTTATGGGATTTTACTGAGATACAATGGGAAGCCTTTTCAATGTGACAAATATTTATCAGACTGTGATAAATGCCAGGCACTTGCGGGTGACAAGAAGCGCACATCCCTGTCTTTGTGGGTTTTGCAGGAAGGAGCCAGTAAGCAAGGATATAACCAGGGTGAGGGCTGTGAAAGGGAGCCTTGAACGAGCACAGAGAAAAGGGATTTAGCCTGGTCAGGGGGACCGAGGACGCCAGAGGAAAAGACGTGGACGGTGAGTAGGAGGTGGCCGAGTGAAGAAGAGGGAAGAGTACTCCAGGCATGTGCCATGGTCAGGACTTTGAGTTTGACTCAGTGAAACGGAGACCTCGGAGTGGAGGACTCACGCTGCACTGTACCTTTTGGAAGAGTCACTGTGGCCACTGTGTGGAGCTTCCCGGGGAGCTGGGGGATGACGGCAGAAGCAGAGAGAACACGTAAGAGACGGGGTAGTGGTGGCATGAACGAGGCAGTGGCCATGGAGGAGGATTCTGGAAATGCTTTGAAGCTGCAGCTGACTTGATGTGTGATTGATTGAACGTAGTTGTGTGGGGAAGAGGAGGGTCTAGGATGAGCGACACACATCTGTCCCCTGAGTTCTGCAGGGTTTTGGTGAATAACAACGTAATCATTGAGAAAACCCCTGAAGCAGGTCCCAGCTAGCACCACTGTTCTTTTTCCTCATTTCAGTCTTTATCTCCTTTTTCCCCTTTGCTTTTTTCATTTTATCCTCTTCTGCATCTCTTAATCACTGTGGCCACAAATATTCTTAGCAAAGGCTTTTTTCACACTTCCTATTCCTGTTCTGTTCATCACCAGTTTAATTCAGGGTCTCCATGGTGAAGAACAACCACACACACACACAAGTCTAACTGCCTTTGTTCATTCAGGCTGCCATAACAAAATACCTTAGATTGAGTAATCTGTGATCAATGGAAATTTATTGCGCACAGTTCTGGAGGCTGGGAAGTCCAAGGTCAAGGTGCTAGCAGCTTCAGTGTCCCGTGAGGGCTGCTCTCTGCTTCAGGGATGGAGCCTTCCTGCTGCGTCCTCACATGGCAGAAGGGGTGAGCAGACTCCCTCAGGAATCTTTTATAAAGCCACTAATCCCATTCATGGGGGCCCCACCTCTTTTATTTTTTTTAACACTTCTCATAGCTTGGGAGGCCCCACCTCTTAATGTCATCCCCTCGGCGGGGTAGGTTTCAACATATGAGTTTTGGGGGACATACAAATATTGAGACCATAGCAGTAACCAATACTAATTTCAAGGCAGGTGCCTCCACCCCCCCACCATGATACATACGGGCCAGGTGGATGGCAGGAGCAAGACTGTGGCCAGTCTGCTTGTGACTGCATGTGACCCACAGCCCGCCACACCTCGCTGCACGGCGGGTGGCCAGTGCTGATGGAGTGTCGGTCATGGGTACACTAGCCTTTAGTTGTGTCCCTGTGGTAAAAAATATGGGGAACCATTGCTCTAAGACAGCAGCGATTCTAAATTTCTTTGGAGTTGGAATTACCTAAAATGATATATTTGATTTTTAGCAACATTCTGTAAAAATATTCCACGGTGAATATTTGTGATTAAAATTAAAAGATTACCCTGTGTTTCTTGGAGAATTTCGGCAAATTATTGGATTAAATGAAGTCATTTAATCCCTGTACTACTAGTCTAGTAGCTAGTGCATTTGTATGATACATAAGGATCCTCTCCCTGCATCCATTTTCTACAGAAATTGCATCTACTCTTTCTGTAACTGCTTTTTTCATTACTAATCAACAGATCTCTAAAACTTTTCCATATTAGTATTAATACATAGAGAAGGATTGATAAGTAATTATATGAACATGAGCCTTAGAAAAATCTTGCATTTCTAGATTCTGTTTTCCAGATTATTTCTATGGGGCGTTGGTACCTTGACATTTCTCCCATGAGGTCATTTTATATAGTTTGGACCAGAGTTCTAAGAATCATTACTATTTACAAGGAGCAGTGAAACTTGAACAACGGTTCTGCCCTGGGCTGACGGTGGAGGGCACACGTCTTCTCTTTTGTTTTCTAGTTATTCTCAGGGTGGCCACCAAGCTGGTTAACTACACGGTTCTTAAATAAAACCTTAACACTCGCTCAAAACAGAGAGTGACACACGTACTATAAGGGAGTAAAAGTCCTCTCACTGCAGCACGTATTTAATGTCCATCCTCGTAGACGACGACCTAACTCTTCATGGCCAATTTGTGACCAGTTTTTAATGATGCTCGGTGGCTCCTGAAAGTGTCTTTGCTAGTTGACCTTTCTATGTAGCTTTATGATTCTTGGATTTTTGAATCATTACTCCCTTCTCGTCTAAGGCAGTAAAAGGAAATCGTGCACCCAGTGGTGCCATTATCCTGTACTCACGCTGCGTGCCAGCCACCTGGTGGTAGTAAACCAAGACAAGCCACTCTTAGGTGTTACCTAGAGTGGGTGAGAAGCTCATTTAGCTCACCATTCTTGCAACGAGAGGCATCTAAAAATCCTGATGACTGCATCTCATCTTGTCATTCAGAGCATCTAAAATGCCCTCATCTGAAGACAAAAAAAAAAAGTTTATCTAAAATTTTTGAAATACTTTAGCCAGAAATGCTAAAATGAACATTTATGAAAAATGTTTTGGTGAGGTATTTTGGGTTTTTTGTTTTGTTTTGTTTTCTTATGTGAGTGTAGTAGTTTTGCAATGCTGCCGTAACAAGTTATCGCAGACTTAATGGCTTAGGGCATCACAAATATATTACGTCAGAGTTCTGTACATCACGGTGGCCACCACTGGGCTTTCATTGGGAAACTCTGGGAGGAACCTATTTCCAGGCTTATTCAGGTTGTTGGCCAAATCAGCTCCTTGCAGTAGACTCAGGGCCCCATTTCGTTGCAGGCTGCTGGCCAGGAGTTCTCAGATTCTAGAGGCCACCATGTCCCTGGCTCATGGCTCCCTTCCTCCTTCATTCCTCATCTCTCTTGCTCCCTCTTCAGCCACATCTTGGTCTGACTCTCCTGCCTTCCTCGTCTGCTTTTAAGCATTCGTGTGATTACATTGAGCCCAGCAGGACAATCCAGGGTAATTTTCCTACCTTAAAGGCAACTGATTGGTAACCCTCATTCCATGTGCAAAGCCCCTTCCCAGCAGTGCCTAGATTAGTATTTGATTGAACACCCAGAGGGCAGGAATCTTGGAGGGATGTCTTCAGAATTCTCCCTGCCACAATGAAGGAAAACGAGTGCAGTCATGGCAATAATGCAGGCAGACAGACTGTACAGGTGCCACGGCAGCTTTGATCTTAAAATGCAAAGGCTCTTTGAGCTGCTGTTACTGACTTTTCCAACATTATTCTTAAGTAGCAATTAAGACCAGTGCATAATAAACTTGAAATACTTTATTGGTACTTCTCTCTACAGGAGCTGGCCCCTGCTCTTATAATAAGTCTTCCAGAAATTTCTGGAGGAAATTTTAAAATGTATTTTATTCATTAAGATTATATATCCTTCTCCCTTTCAGAAAAAAAAAGACCAAGTGATCTTAGTTTTACTGTTGTCTGTATATTTTTCTTATATGAAGTATATTTGTATTCTTACAGTTTTTCTTCCTTCCTTCCATCCCGCACCACCTCCACACTAGATAATTTTATTCTAAAACAAGGAGAGTGGTCCCCAGCATTCTTGGCAATCAGTAACCAAAAATTTCGTTTGTTTCCAGAGTATGGTATTTACCTAGCTAGAGCTACACAATAGTCTCTGGCCAAGTTAATTGGGGTCTGGATTTTCTACCATTTATGATATTCTTTGGCCCAAGTAAAAGATTACTAAGTGGATTGTCAAAACTTCCAAATTTATGAGGTAGGAATTAGCAGAGATGGATACATTTCTAAGAGATGATAGGAAAGTTGGTTTTTATTTTTAATCATGTCTTTCCAATCTGGACATGGGGCTTAAGCCATTTT
>CM052439.1:169947031-170182218 GCA_028533085.1 Varecia variegata
CAGAGGTTTGAGAACCACTGGGCTAAGCATGTGTTCGGTGTTACGAAACACACACCGAATTAGATCCTCACGGAGCCCAGCTATCTAGAGCAGGTTTCTCAACTGACACTGTCGGTGTTCTCTGTTGTGGGCCTGTTCTGAACCTTGTAGAGTGATTAGCAGCGGCGCTGGCCACCTCTACCCACTAGATGCCAGTAACACCCCACAACACTCACCCAGTCATGACAAACAAAAATGTCCCCAGACACCTAGATATTGTTAAATGTTTTCTGGGGACAAAATCGCCCTGGTTAAGAACTACTGGTCTAGAAGGAGACAGCCCTGAGAAGATTCATGTGCTCTTTCCCTCAGTATTTAATCAGCAAGCTCCTGTTGTGAGCTGCACGGTGGGTAGTAAGGGGCAAATGACCAAATACATTGATCCCCCTTCCTGCCCCCCAATGTCATGTGAGACCAGCCTCTAGCATCAAGTGTAACAAGTGCTCTAAAAGGAGCTTGTGCCTGGAGCTACGAAGGAGGGAGTGGAGGGGCCGAGGCAAGGCTTAGCCAGTGGCCAAGGAGGTGGCTGATCCAGCCCTGGCCGCTGGGACTGTTGGAGTCAATGGCTTAGAGATGGAAGGAAGGATGTTCCAGGGGGAGGGGCCAGTGTGGCCTGGGAACCCCAGACAGCCTGCCTGTATCCTTGGTGGAGCATCTGGAGGCTCTCAGCTCTGCCCTAGGGGTCCTGGGTATTCCCAGATTCAGGTCTGGGACCCTGGTCTGTGTTGTCATCTCTGGTTGTGGCTTCTGCCTCTCCCTGTGCCTGCCCTGCTGGGTTGGCATCAATGCCATACTAAGCATGTGGCTTCACACTTCAGCTTTGCCTTGGGACTATCTGTATTCCTTAAAATAAGCTCAGTTCTGCTCTCGGACACCCTCTAGGCAGCCCAGCTTCATCCCTCAAACCAGTACATAGTCTCAGAAACCCAGACCCTGCATCTCTGCAGGGCCTGGGCTCTGCTGATTATGAATTGGGAGATGGATGCAGGAGCCCAGTGAGCACCTGCCCAGAGAGGTGGGGCCACCTGCTGGGCATGAGTGATTATAGCTGGGTGTGAACCCGGGGCTCAAGGGCATGGGGTTAGGCTGGGTGTGAGATGACGCCAGTGGAGGCCAGGTCATAAAGGCCAAGGAGCAGGTCGGATGGAGGGGAGAGGAGGTAACAAGACACAGGAAGAGAAACTAGACTTGAACCAGCACATGAAAGCTCTTCCTCTGAGCCTAGGGGTGTAGGTGGGTGTGGAACTGGGGAATACCTGACTGGCTGCAGGCAGCAAAATCGTGCAGTTCTCTCCAGCACCCAATCGATACTAAGAACAATCATAAGAAAGTTCACATCTCAGGCTGAACAGTTTTACTCTCCATGTTATGCACTGCCTTCAATTGCCTTTTCTTTCTTTGCAAATCAAGACTGCCCTGAATAATCTACGATGAGGGTTGTAGGGGCAGAACACAAACCACAGCAGAAGAAGCCTGTATTCAAATGGTGGAACAAACACCTGGTACTTATTCTGTGAGCACAGAGGTGAATCAGTCATGGCGTAGACATGCCCCTGGTTTCCTGAATCCCACTGTAATGGAAAAGCTGAATGCACAAGTAATAGCCAACTATGCGTCAGGCACTCAGCTGAGTGCTAGGTATACACATAAGCCTAAATAATTCCCATACAAAATCAATGGTGATCAATAACAGAGATCAATGCCAGAGCTAAGGGGCTATGAAGGGAGAGACTAATTACAATCTCGTCCCTTGGTTTTCTCTGTGATTTGATCACTCGTATCCAGGCCATCTGAAGCAGACACACATCTTTCTCTTGAGTTGAACATATGGTTTAAGTTCCACGCTGAATCCTATGAGAACACTGTGTGTTGAATTTGTTTTAAATTACATGCAGCGAGTAATGGAGGCTCAAAGAAATGAGATGTCAAATAGCACTTAAGACAGGAAAGGAAGCAGTTTAACTAGTTGCATTGGAATGAAAGATTGATCTTTTAATTGAAAGATATAAAAATGAATTTTCATTTTCATATATTAGATAAAAAGATTATAGAATCTACTTTAAGCAGAAACTTCCAAATGACATATCAACTGACAATTCAATCAAGATTATAGAGATTATTTCTAAGGAATAGATATTATACACATCTTTGTGCCTTTAACAAGTAATCTACAGGTGTTTAATACTATGTTTATGCATAGAATTTTGCTGTGTCAGTTTCAAGCCAAACGTGGAAATCGTGTCCCATGGGAGGGGCAGAAGATGGTTGGCTCGTTGTCAAACACTTACTTAGGACCATGATTACAACTAACCATTCAGTGATGAACACAGAGGGTTATTAGGGGTTTTATTTTTAAACAATGACTCCTGCTGCTAAGTTTCATAGAAAAATATGTAGACACCAAAATTTCAGCCGTGTTAAAGTTGTGACGCCTATAGCTTTATAATGTGCTGCTAACATGATTACAGTATTTTAATCATAAGCTGACATGACTTTACCTTGACATGTTGATCAAAAGTCTTAAGTAACAACAACAATAAAAGGCTGAAATATCGTAATTGAATGAATAGATCTTGTGTTTGGGGGGAAGAGGGAGGAATAGGAAACCCTCTTCTTCTCCAAAGTGAAAACCAAAGATTTCCTTAAGATATTTCATGTATTCAGGAATCGTTGATTAAAATTGGAAACCCGCACCCAAAGGCTTGTAGGAAACCATTACACATTGAAAAGAGATAGTATGTATAAAAAATATATACTGAGCCTCAACGTACCTGCCGACACGTGATGACTCCTTTCTCTGCTCCATATCACAGGTGTGTGCTAGTGTGTGTATACGTGTGTGTGGCTCAGTCACTCCCCGTCTCTGGCGGGACCTTAAGTTATTCATCTTTCTCATTTTTCAATATCTTATGTATTTTAATATAGTCATCAATAAATACCTTTTTAAATTTTGGGGGAGACTGAACTAGATTCAAATAGAAACTAGAATAAAGAAAAATGCTGAGATTAATATTGACAACTTCTAATGTTGATTAAGGTGTACATTCCACTTATTTCCTGTTGGTTGGCCCTGCACATTTATTGATTACCAGTGAGATCAGGGCTGATCATTAGGAAGTGTATTGGAGAATCAGGAGGCAGCCCGCCTCCATCATAAGGACATTCTAAGGTAGGACTGAGCACATCAGTCAAGGAAGAGAGTAGGGGATGTTTCGGACTCGGGTGTGCATGACCTATGTCTTGCTTTCAAGCCTGAATTCCGTAATCCTACACTTGGAAATACAGTCTGCTTTGCCAACCTGTAAAGAGTCGCACATAAATCACACATTGCCATTCAGTGTTCTTCTGGCCAAAGAGATCTGGTTGGAATTTTTGACAAACTTATTATTTTGATAACTTCAACGCTCAACCTGGTAAAAATCATTTCAAGGAGAAATGGTCTAAAATGTTCTTTTCAAAGGGCCATCCTTCTAGTCTAAAATAACACCAATCTGCCTCTTACCACTTTTTTCCCAGCAGAAAGTTAGTTCTTCCCTCGCCCTCGACCAGACCAGAGGTTGTGTCAGAAACAAAGGTTGGCCACCACCAGGTGGAATTTAGAAAATTTTACACAAAAATGCTGTCAATATTTGCCTAGTTATATTATCTATGAAACTGAGAAATTTTGTTTATATTTGAAGATCAGTAAATGCCAAAAATACTAATTTGAATTGAATAACCTTTCCCAGCGTTGCATGAAAATGCTGATAGATCCTACTTTAACATGTCCTACGGAACTTTTTAGATATCCAAGAAAACTTTTATGTTCAGTAGCATTTTAGCGTTAGGCCTATTTTATTTATTTTAATTCTTAACAAGCCAGCCCACCCATGTTTCCCATGAGACCTAAGCCTGCTGTCCCTTCCTCCCAGCTCCCCACTCTCGAGCAGTGTGGCCCTGGGCAGCCGCTCAGACTCGGCTTGCTCATCTGTGAAACAGAATTAAGTCCAACAGCAACAGATGATTTGAAAAGGCAGTGAGCATGTCTGTGTCAATTACAGCATGCTGGAGATTCCTTCTATTCAGCTTCTCCAGGCTGTGTGCAAGCTCAGGGATTCCTGGGATCTGCCCCATGGCTGGCCCAGCAGTCAGCAAAGACCACCACCCTCCCCAACCACACCCTCCCAGGGCATAAGAATAATCCTGTCTTCTTACACGTCCTCAACATCTGCATCACCAAGGACAAGCAAGTTATATCTGACTGCACCCAGACTCTCTGAGTGGGAGACTCCAGCAATCTGTACTTCACATGCCCCCTGAGGATGCTGACGGTCCCAAAATTTGAGAACCGCTGCCCTCCTGGCCTCTCTGTCCCAGGCTGGAGTGCAGTGGCGCAATCATAGCTTACTGCAGCCTGGAACTTCTGGGCTTAGGCATCCCTCCCACCTCAACCTCCCTGGTAGCCGGGACTACAGGTGCACCCCCACACCCGCCTATTTTTTATTTTTTTTAATTATTTTTTGTAGTGACAGAGGTTTTGCTATGTTGCCCAGTCTGGTTTCAAACTCCTGGCCTCAAGTGATCCTCCAAACTCAGCCTCCCAAAGGGCTGGGAGTACAGGCTGGGGTGAGCCACTGCACCCAGCTGCTCTCTTTTTCTGTCATTCTCCCCAGAGGTCTCTAAATTCTTTCAATCCGTATGTACCTTCCATTAACTCACCACCTCCATCCTCCAACCTTCACAGGCCATATTGTCTATTGTCAGTCACTGCAGAAATTCACTACTGCAACCAAGTCCTACCGTGGGTAGGAGAGGAAGCACATACTCTAAGGTGGTAGAGTAACTAAAAGCACCCCAAAGATTCACCTTTGGCTGGGATTATCTGGAGTCTTTGTAGCCACACAGTCCCTCACAGCAGGCCCCTTCTGTTGCCTTAGCTCACCTTGTGCCAATACAAGAAAGCTCAGAGCAACACCTTCCCGTAAGAGGTGTCAGGCGCATCCCAATAACTCAATTGTCACAGAAACCCATAACTATGTCCTTAAAATATATTCCTAGAAATCTCCTTCTGGCTGGGTCAAGACAGGTATATTTTTGCCACAGATGAATTTAGATCTCTAAAATATTTCAGTAAGTCGCAAGCTCTATCTTTGAAAATGTTTCAGACTTCTCAAAGAAGAAGAATCCTTTGAATCAAAAAGCTTTTGATTGTAAATGAAGTAACCCTTGAGGTCTGTCGGGAAGTCTTCCATTCTCAGCGGTCACAGGACTCGGACAGATCACGTCTTAGAAATTCTGCATTGGCTGTTTCAGGAGTTGCCTTCCAGATATCTGTGACTTCTCCAATGCTGATGTGTTGATAAGCTACACACGTGATAAACATTCTGAAAAAGCAAAAAACAAAACAAGCCAAAAAAGCGTGTTCTCTAAGACTATGAAAGCAGACCGGCGTGGCAGGATGTTCTTTAGGTGACAACTGCAGAGATCGCTGACGTGGCCTTTTGCTTTGCAGGAATGTCAGTTCTGCTGGAGAGGAGGCCCGCAGGAGGATGCGAGAGTGTGACGGGCTCACGGATGCCTTGCTGTACGTGATCCAGTCTGCGCTGGGGAGCAGTGAGATCGATAGCAAGGTTCGTTGTATTTGCATAGATAAAATGTGGTCGAGAATAAAGACGCCCGTGGGACTAGACAACAGCTAACAACAATGGATAGCTAAGGCAGTGTTTCGTACTTTCCTTCTGAACTCTATCTTGGTTTCCTTATAAGAATCCAACATTTTCTAGGCAGGACTTCTAATGCTAGCCTGGAACTAGGTAGCTGATTTTTAATTAGCAATGAGTAAAAATTTAGATTGTTTTTAAGTTACTCAAACCACAGGTGTTCCGGATGAGTATATAAACTTTTGCATACCACAATGCTCACAAGCTTCTAGATTTTATTTAATACCATCCACTCTTAGAAGAAAAAAGGATGTTAAAACTACCCGCGATTTGAATAATCCTATATTGTTCCAAGTTAGCCTTTTAACAACTGTTCATTGTATCAAGTGCCATTTAAAAAGGCCTGCAAGAACTAAATAAATGTCACAATGCTTAATAAATGAGCTACCAACATGTGAAATCATCAATGCCTAGCCAGTGTTTTAGTTCATAGGCCAAAATAGAACTGGGTGGGGTTTTCTAGTGTTTGAGCTATTTTGTCTTGATTAAATCAGTTATGATTCATTCTAAATATAAATAACTATTGTAAACACAAACTTTACCAATACTTTTAAAGTAATACACATAATAAATGTGATATTCTAATAACGGTTTCTCAAGAGCCACAATAATTGACATTTGGGGCTGAGTTATTCGTTTTGGGGCTGTCCTACGCTTTGTAGGATGTTTAGCAGGATCCCTGGCCTCCACCCACTGTACACAGCCTCTTTTTGTTGTAACAAACAGAAATGTCTGCAGATGTTGCCACATGTCCTGTGGGGAGCAAATCTGGCCCTGATTATGAACCATGGCCTTAATTCTATGGTTTTCAAGCCAGACTCTTCATCAGAATTGCCTTTGGAATGTTCATAAAGACATCTCCCCAGACCCCATGACAGTCCTCTGAATCTGAATGTCTAATTCTGGCGTCAAGTTTTTGCACCTTTACAAGTTCGTCAGGTGATTCAATGTGCATCTTGGATTAAGAACCTGCCTTAGCAGACGAAGCTTTGAAATGGACTCTCTGATCAGGAATTTGTTGGAATGTAACTTGGTTGTAAAGCCAGATAAAGCAAGAGTGATTCTAGTCATGTAGTTATTAATTGGCTTTGGGGATAAGTTAGCACAGTGCTTCTCAACCTTGACTACACATTAGAGTTACCAAGAAATTTAGGACATCTCAGATGCCTGAGCCGTACTCCCCACAGATTTGGACCCAAAATGCCTTCTGGGACTCCAGCCCTCTGAGTCCTAGTTTGCCCCAATTACGAACACGGCTTGTCACCTTACTTCTGCTACTTGGTTGGGTTTGCATCCACTCATTGACAACGTGTTATTAATTTCAAAGACAAATATAATGTAATAAAGACTAAGCATTTCCCTTTCATAAAAGCCCTGAAACGACCATTTTAGACCTTTTAATATCATTGATGGGAAAATTAAATCTCTAAAGAAGTGACTAGTCGAGATGTCCTGAGTATTTACAGATGCCTGTTAGCACACTAGACACATGGTTTTTAAAAGGTCTACCAAAGACATGTCACTGAAGATGGCTCCTAATGTCCAGAGTGGTGAAGGAGAGAGGCCTTGGGAGACTGAGCCTCTTCCCACGGTGGATACCAATGGAGCTGTAATCCTAGCCGGGCCTTGCAGTTGAAAATGAAATAAGAGTCAGCGGCCACGTGCCTTGGCCAGGTATCCCTGCTCTGTCACTAGAGGTTAAGGCAGCCTTCAGGAGCATGTGTCAAGAACCAGTGCTCCATGGTACAGGCATCTTTTTTATGATGTTTCAGATTTCTAAAACTCTCGGGGGATCTTGGAGGTCATCTCTTTTAATATCCACTTTTTCCCCAAGAGAGGAAGTTGCAATAAATGGGAGTATTCAGGGCTGGAGTCAGAAGACCCAGATATCCCCAATGGAGTCGGAAGAGCCCTGAGCTGGCATCGGGACAGGGCCAGCAGACTGTGCCACCTCCAGCTCCCACTGGCTGGAGGACCCTACCCAAGTGACCTCAACTTGGTGACAAGGAGGATAATCATAGCTGAACGCCAAGGCCGTTGAAAGGATCAGATGTGACAAATTACTCAGCAGTGCTCTGCTGGCCAGACTGTGCTATTGGGTTTTAACGTGTTATTATTGTACTGTAATTTTCCACTCAGCCCTCTGCCTGGCCACTTCTGAGCTTTCACAATGACAATTTAGAGAGGGGGAAAAAATGAGTACCCATTCTCTTTAAGGCCAGAGAAGTTAATGAATAAAAGAGTCTGGATTCCATGCAAGCTTGCGGCTCTGCGCCTATAATTGGGACAGTTTGTTGAATGGGTAACATATGGTAGAGTGCTCTACAGACAACTTCCAAATTAGCCCTTTCCAATAGAAAATAAGGAGTCAAGATGACCCCGGTGATCAAGAGGAACTGGGAAAGCGCTGTTGACAGCAGTGACGTCCCAAACACAGCGACCAGCTGCCACACCAGCAGTAGGATGCTGGCATCCCAAGTCTTTCTTTCTCCTTTTTCCCTATCCCTTCAGAGCAAAGCTCTTGAATTGGTAACCCACCCAAACCAAGCCAGACTGCGAAACTCCAGGAGGCTTAATGAGAGATGAGTCTGATCCCTGAGACCCTCTCACCCATTTCCCCTCCCCCCCTCAGCCATCCCCAGCTTCTCTCCCTGCCCCCAGCTTCTCCCCAGCCGCAGGCAGATTATAAAGCATTTCTCGAAACTGTGGATTTATTCCCCAGTAGTCGTTTGTTAAACAGAGGAACGGCGATGCCCCCGGGAAGATGAACAGCGGGGATGAGAAAGAAGTTTATTCTCCCAAGTCTTTGATGTAAGAAAAATCAGTTTGAGCTGATTGAAAAATCGTTCTGACTTAGGCCACAACATTCTCCTGCCAATGAGAGACTTTTCTCTCTCTCATGCGTCGTCCTGTGTTTACCTGCTTTCTTGCCAGTGCCTTTTTTGATGCTGGGAGGATGCTTGAAATAGAAAATCAAGTTGACTCAAAGCCTGTGGGATTAGCAGCCCATGAAACCTTGAAGAGCTGACAAGAAAGGCCTAGCATGGCAGAGGCAGCAGAGACGTATCCTGAAAACGAGCTGATTTCCATGCCCCACGTGATTGATAAAGGCCACACGCTGCCTTCGGCGCGATTCCAGGCGAGGGAGGGACGCAGAGCAGGCCAGGCCTGCCTGTGCCAGCCCTGGCCCAGGACTGCAGAGCAGGGTGCCATCGGGTACAGCTACCTACAGCTTCGTTCCTTCATCCGTGCAATGGAATTCTGTGCCCTGCCTTGGAGGGTGGCTGTTACTTAGTAGATGACAGCCACGTTGGTATGCTTTTTAAAATAAAACTTAGGTCACTTTAATATTTTTCCCATCATTATTTAGTCCTTTCTAAAAATTGGGTATTTTTTTTTTCTGTTTTTCTGTGGTTCATCAAGTCCAGAACAAAGGACGAAGGTCAGGTTTGTCTCAACCAGCAAACTTTTCCTGCACCGGGTTAGAGAGGAAATATTTCCATGTTGTGGGCCACGCAAATAGTCTCTGTCACTGACACTTCATTCTGCCGTTGCAGCATGAAGGCAGCTGCAGACGGCGCGTGAACAAACGGGCCTGGCTGTCCTCCAGTAAAACGTCATGCGCGACAGCAGGCTCTGTGGCGGCGCGGGCCCGCGGGCTCCCGTAGGCTGTCTGTCTCCTCTTCTTAACAATCGGAAGCTGGGAGAACTGGTAGTTTAGCAAATGCTTTTGCCCAGGCACGACTCGAGGAGCTGTATCTATTAACTCGTTTTAACGCTGACTGCAGCCCTTTGCAGTTGGTACAAGTATCATCCCCCCCTTTACAAAAGAGGAAATAGAGGCACAGAGAGAGCAAGCACTTTGCCCGAGGCCACACAGCTCTAAGTCGCAGACCCAGGACTGGAACCCAAGCCAACTAGCCCTAGGTCACATGCTCCTCGGGACCTCCAAGCTGTGCTGCCTCCCACCATGGTTAACAATATGAACCCTTGTGTAGCATTTCCTGTGCGCAGGCATTCTTCCCAGAACTTACATGCTGTGTAACAAATGACCACAAATTTGGTGGCTTAAAACAACACAAATTCATCATCTTACAATTCTGGAGATCAGGTCCAAAACGAATCTCAATGAGATAAAATCAAAGCATCGTGAGGGCTGGTTCCTTCTGGAGGCTCCAGGGGAGAATCCGATTCCTCTCCTATTCCAGTGTCCAGATGCTGCCTGCATTTCTTGGCTTGTGGCCCCTTCCTCCACCTTCAAAGCCAGCAATGGCCGGTCACATCCTTCTCACAGCACACACTCTGACTCTGACCCTCCTGCCTCCCTCTGTCACTTACAGGACCCCGTGAGCACCTGGGCCCACAAGGACAGACCAGATAATCTCCTCCTCTGACTGTCGGCTGTTTAGCAACCTTGATTCCCCACTCCCCAGCCACATAACCTAACATAGCCCACCACACACACACCTCAGCTCACCTGATGCACACAGCAGCCTAAGGTGTGGGTGCTATTGTGATCGTTTTATAGAGGAGATTGAATCCCAGGGCTGTTGGATGCATCGTCCAGAGTCACACAGCTAACAGAGACTAGCGTTCTACAGTGCCCAGCTCTACAGCATGTGCCCTTAACTACTGTTTAACCTTTCTGCTAAGAAAATAAGAGTGTCAGCTGCCTCAAAAACAACCAGTAGGCTGAAGACATTATGCCCCCAGGTGACCCAGCCCCTCACTTGCCTGGGACAACCTGGGTTGCCCTTTTTGACACCCAGAAAGTGCCCTGGTGGACAGTAAATGTTCGTGTCACCCACCAGAGCTGACCGAAATCCAATGTCCGTATTCTTCACAACCTCGACCCCCAACCCCCTCTCACAAGTGAACGTCAGTCAATAATGACAGATGTTTGTAGAAGTAACTGTGGTTGATAAGTAGTATCTTTGTGGGGGAGAAAAGGTCTTAAGACCTTTCCAGGTTTCTCTAAATTCTTGGCACTGTGGCTGTCAGAGGATCCTTTAGAAGCCAGTGGCTAAACAAATCCAAAGAGAAGTGTGGACGCGGAGACTGGTTGCCTTTCCGGGGTGGAGGACTGGAATGCCGGTTTGTTTTCATTCATGTCTCCTCTGTTTCCCTTTTTGTTTTGTTTGGGTTCTCCAGACCGTTGAAAACTGTGTGTGCATTTTAAGGAACCTCTCGTACCGGCTGGCGGCAGAAACGTCTCAGGGACAGCACATGGGCACGGACGAGCTGGACGGGCTGCTCTGTGGGGAGGCCAACGGGAAGGACGCCGAGAGCTCCGGGTGCTGGGGCAAGAAGAAGAAGAAAAAGAAATCCCAGGATCAGGTGATGTGGGCTGCTCGCAGCTGCATGCAATTATCCCCTCCCCTGATTACAGCATTAATATTTCGTCTGCATCTAGACAGACACAGCTCTGCATTCTCAATGCAAGGTAAATTCACTGACGCGTCTGCACAATTTTCCTGTGGGAATTTCACAGCTGAGACGGTAGAACATTAAATGACTTCCCCCACGTCTTGCAGCTGAGCCAAGACAGGAAACTTGAAAGAAATAAAAAAAAAAAAAAAGCCACCCGAACCCAGGCAAGCTCTGACACCCAGCTCTTAGAGTTGAGGTGGACTCAAGTGCTGATTTCTCAGTATATTGAGCCACACATTTATTGGGGTCCTTGTGGGAGCCAGGCAGGCGCCACACAGGTGGCCCAGATGCACGAATAGGAGATGTGGCGTAAGAGAGGAAGCTGAGAGAGAAAGGCGCAAAATCCAACACGAATTTGATAGCAGGTTTTGAAATGTTTTGATGTGCAGTCTTGCACTTGCTGTTGGAAATGGGAGGTACAGTCTGAGGATTCACAGCCCTTCCAACAGGATCACATTAGAACTTGGCCTTGGGGGACAATTCAAATGAATTCAGAATGCTGTCTAGCTGGGAAGGGATGACTCTTCAAAACAGAATGGCCCGCACGTCCTGCAGTAGGGTCCCCTGCAGAAAAGCAAAGACCATAGACAGCAACTGTCAACCCTGGTGCATCAGAACAGCCTCTACTCCTGTCCCCTGGAGCCTCTGGGAGACCAAACCGCCCCGCCATGGGCCCCACCGGCACAGGGAGTGGTGGGAACAAGCTACCCATTCTGCTGCCTTCCCAAAACTCTGTCACCAAGGATGTCCCCTTTTCTCCCAGACACAATGGTCTCCTGTCCACCCTTCCCTAGACACTGAGATTATGTATCCAGCCTTCCCTGGACACTGGTCACACGTCCTGCCTTCTGTGGACACTGTGGTCATACGTCCAGCTGCTGAGGGTCATGCAGACCCAGGATCCGAACTGTCCTTGAGAGTGGACCACTGAGGAAGAGGGACAGAAGCCACAACACTCTCATGCCAGGCTTTGAATTCAGCATAAATATGCAAATGTATTTGTTTAGATCACAGCACACAATGTTCTAAACTATTTTAGAAATAGTTGTACTTCAAGTAAAAGTTAAAATATTTTATTTAGGGTAGAGATTAATGAGAATGCATTCTTAAATCTCATTTCTGAATCTCCTTTGAATGCATCAGTGTTAACATTTTTTAAGGTCCTGGTTCTCTAGCTATTTGCAGCCCCCGGGGGCTGCCCCAGGGACTTCCCACAACTCCTGGATGTCCGTGTTCCAGCTCACACACGCCTCTAATTTAGGAGAGTCATGTTCACTGCCTCTTCGACGGCTGCTTTCCCCATTAAGAACTGGATTCCCAGGCCTGCTCTTTCTCCTGTCACGGGTCAGTGGTCTGTGTCCTCCATCCTCTCCCGGAATCAGAGCAGCCTTTAAGAAGGATTGAACCGTGGCTCCTAACTCGGCCACTTAAAAGCCTCCCACTAGGGGAGCAGCTGTCCACAGGTATTTACCAGAGACCTACTAAGTGCCAGGCATCATGCTAGGTGCTGTCTCATACTTCAGTTTTGCACCTGGTACCTAAGGGGGCCAGATCATTATGGGTTCTGAACAGTTGTGATTTCAAATCAACTAAAACATGGACTAACCGAGGTGTAATAGATTCTTTTCATCCTTTCTTTCCCTGTACTCTATGACATGGACCCACTGCCTACCCTGCCTTCTCCTGGAAATGCGAGTAAGCGATATAAAGGTTCAAAGGCAGAACAGCATCTAGGCAGAAGTATGGCACTTCCCAGCTTGGCCAATGATCATAATCTCCCATATCTCACCCAAGACCTTAGGACTCAGAATCTCCTGCAAGAGCTCCAGGCAGCTTTGGAAGGCACATGCAGGAAATTGCATTCATACAGTATTAGCCTGGGCTAAAGAGACTGAGGTTGAATTCACTCTGATTTCAGGGTTTTCTCTCCAGGGTTTGAGCTGTTGCTCAGATTCCAAAGTGTGCAGTACCTCTCATGGTCAGTATCACTGTCACTCGTGTCTCAGTAAGATTCTGCCCCTAACACCAAACCCTGTCCCCAACTCTGCCAAGATGCATTTACATGAATTTAAATCTTTCCAGGGACCGATGAGAGTAGGAGTTGATTGGGTTTAGAAGTAAGAGGTCAGAGGAGAAGGATCATTCAAGGAGTTCACACATGATAGAGCCCTTCTTCCCAGGTGTTGGTCACCTGCACGAAACCATGAATGAACAGTTTTACAGACTTAGAATGCTACATTTTGAACCATATTTTATAACATCGACGAGCTCCTTTCTAAGTTGAGCATGATAAAGATATCAATAGAATTTCATGATTTTTACCAAAAGCCTAAATGAAAATTTGTATGGTTCATTTGTTCCATTTTTTTCTTTAAGAAAGTTTTGCTGAAATTTCCAGAAGTTAAAATGTAGTGGAATATTATTTTTTATAAAGAAGCTTTAAAGTTATACCAAATGATAATTTTTAAAGGCTTTTTAGGGTGTTCTAAATTAATACAAAGATATTTATAAGTGCCAGAAAATTCATTATCAACCTCAATGAGGATGTAAACAGATAACAATTATGCTTGTTTGAAAAGTTATGTATAAAGTTTAGTATGTTCTGTAGAGTCCAATGCATTTAATAACAGTCAAAGTAAAAACTATTTTGCATTTAAAGGCTGGTGGAAGACAGCAGCGCTGAAAGGCCTGGAGATGGGAGGAGAGTGAAGGCAGAATGTGAGATTAAATGCAGACGGAGAGGAATAGGAAGGTGCGGTCAAATCCAGTGGGCCACCAGGCATGGCGGCCAGCTACTGGGTACAGGATGCCGAGGGAAAGAACTGGGACTAGGTGGCGCCACCTGCTGGACAAGGTTGGCACTGGGGCCGGCTTGGGGCCCAGCAGGGAAAAAGCCGTGCTTAGCCCCAGGCGTCCCTCCAGTGCTTTGCACCTGGGGAAGCAGTCACCATTCCAACCAGGAGTAAAGGAGCCCAAAGGAATCCCAGTATCACTGCTCCAAGGGAAATTACATTTGTAATCTTTTCAAATGGCCTTTAAAAATAATTAGATATTTATAAATTGTCTACAACGGAAATTACATTGTAATCTTTTCAAATCGCCTTTAAAAATAATGTTGAAGAAGGCACTGAGTGTCTAAGTCAATGTATGCTTATAAAAATGTGTAAGTTTTTTTTTCTCTTAATTTTTAAGATGCCTCAAAGAAAGACATAAAGGACCACGTAAAATGAAAGGTTATCTAGTCCACAACACAGATCTTCCAGGACAGAAGAGCCAAATATTGTAGCAGGCAGTAAAAGTGATGAAAATCATAATTGTTTTAATTATGGTCTCTGGAGCTTATTCTATTCCAGAAGTGGTTTTTTTTTTTTTTTTTTTTTTTTTTTTTTTGACTCTTACATCTGGCGTTAGTATTCTGGACCTTAAAAAATAGTATTAATACAACAATCTGCAGGTCAGATTTAGTTATAACAAAAATCTCAGAAACCTTTTCTTTTAAATCCCAGATAAGAATAATTGAAGAAAATATGCGATATAAAGACATGTTGCATGCATGCTCTTATTTGAAGAATGGTTGCTATTGAAACATACTGGAGCCATCAGACTATGAGCCCCTGGGCACATGTGTTTGACACGCTACGCATTACCTTCTGGTCCAGAAGAACCTTGTAAACTCATTCATTTCTGACTCTGCTCAGTGCCTGCTGCTGAATTATAAATTGCTAATTGCTCTCATTCTCTTTGGGCAGAGCCTCCCCCAAAGCGGTCTGCATGTCATATGCCAAGGAGGCACACTGGTCCCAGTGGGATCCTCCCTGCCCTCCAGCAGGGCTTTGTGCCAATGACCTGTCACCACAGGGCTTGGGGGGGGCGGGGGGGGGGGAGTAATCTGAAGATCGCAGTCCAGGGAAATAGAAGGAGATAAAAATGATTTATTTATTTTTTGTACCTTTTGTAAAAATAAGCATTTTTTTTTTGGTTTGTTTTTTAATTTGGGATATGGCCAAGGATCCTGTGATGGTGTCCTGGGGTCCATACTGCTCCGACATGGTTTAGAGGTGACAGGACACTGTCCTCCTGCTGACTGCTGGCCAGAGCAGACCTGGTTTCCAAGACCCACTCAGTGTGAGCTTGACCATGTGCAGAGAAACCCACTGAGAAAAACAAAAACTAAACCAGCAGGATCTCCTAGAACGCAAAACCTCTCTTTTCTGCTTGTAAAGTTATTACATTGAAGTGGGTAAAAAATGTAAAGTTATTACAATCTAAAGTTATTACATTCAAGTGGGTAAATATATATATATATATATGTATATATTCACATGGGTGAGGACATAAACCTGTCAGAATTGATACATGATTTTGATCCAGTATTTTTATACAGCAAATCTTCTCCCATGATAATCTTTGTTTCAAAACTTAATGCATTATAATCAATTTAAATATTTTTGTTCTTTTTCGCCTTAAGTTGCAGATGCCAAATGCATGGATTAGTGGGAAGTTTCACTTACGATATTTTATACACAGAAGCAGAGCAATGGGCTTCTGTGTAAAACCTTTAATGCCCCTTATTTTTTCCATGACGAAAGACATGTCTCGGCAGAACCTTCAGGCCACTCCCTGCACCCTCTGCTGGCCCGTGCAAAGGTCGCACTGGTCAGCCTCCACGCTTCTGCACACACTGTTCCTCTGCGTGGCATTTGCTCCTCCTTCTTCTGCCACCAGGTATCCAGAGGCCAGGCTCCTTGTCTCCCATGGGGCTCTCATCTTTAGGGTGCTGCCCTCCTCCCCATGGCCCAATGTGGCTCTTCATGTCCACAGTCAGGAGCAGAAACGGGGAAAGAAGACAGGTGTGCCGTTTCCTTTACGGCCACACCCCTAAGTTGCACACATCACTGTTGTTCATTGCCTGTGGCCAGCACGGGCTCACAGTAGCACCCACGCTGCAAGGGAGGCTGGGAAGTGTAGTCTTTTTGTGGGACATCCATGACTCGAGGTGGACCTTACGCTTTCTCTCAATAAAGAGAAAAGGGATACCGTGGTCTCTTCAGGGGGGCTGCAGCAAGTAGGGGCTCTCCGTCCCTGTGAGGAGGAGCATCTTATCACTGAAATTGCCTAGCACTGTCTGCACATGGTAATGACTAAAAACCCAACTTTTATTCATTTCATTGTCTGTAAATTCTCCGCGAACAGTGTGGCCCCTTATTACCTGCACCCAGGTGAGGGCTCCCCCTGCCCACCTTGGCACACCACTGCAGGGGAGGACAGGTGTGCGCACAAGTCCCCTCTGTGTTGTTCTGCAGTTTTATGGCAGTTTATCACTTGTCACTGCGTGACCTCTTTCCTTGCCAGTAAATAGTTCCCTCTGCCGGGATGTGGAGGGCTCCGGAGAATTCCACTGTGGAGGTGTATCATGACGTGGTGAATCAGTCCCCTGTTTGTAGAACATTAGGTTGCTTCCAAATTTTTACTAATGTAAACTGTAATAAACATCTGTGTAGTTAAATCTCACCTACATCCTTAATTACTTCATAAGGACAAATTCTTAAAAGTGAAAGAGCTAGACCAAGTGAATGTTTTTAAGGCTTTTGATACACAAACCAAAATTTATCTTAATCACCCTGCATATTAGTGACAGTTTAAGTACATAGACTTAATTTTTTAATATCACTTTATGGATATTCCCTTCGTAACATTCTTGATGTTCTTAGGTTTTCCTTTCTTAATATCACAGGTTGTTTTTCTTTTTTTCCAGACAGTTTTTGTTTTCTCATTAGTAACCATACTTTTTCTTTTGCTGCTTAATACCATTTCCTTTCTAATCATCTGCTTATTTCAGCTGCCACTCACTCGTTTTGGCTGGTTCTAGTGTAGTCTCACTGGCTTTCACCCCACCATATGCTGGAAGCCTGTTGACTCAAGGCGTGATATTTCATGTCCTGCAAGCAACAAACCTCGTGAGCCTGCAAAGACCACAGCTGCACGCTTCGTGTAGCCCCTCTCCTTTGCCTTCCTCCATGAGTGAACGAGTCTTCCCTCTAATAAGAAATATATCCCATCACCTAAAAGTACTGCTCTTTTATTTTCAGTGAGTTTACAGACTTAAAACTCTTCAGCTATCTCATTTAGATTTTTTAATTACATTTTATCACTAAGCACTCCACACCACCAAAACTCTGTGTCTTATACCACTAGACCAGGGTTTCTCAACTTCAGCACTGATCACATTTGGAACCACATGATTCTCTGTTGTGGGGCTGGCCTGTGCACCGTAGGATGTTTACCAGCATCCCTGGCTCCTGCCCACTAGATGCCAATAGCACCTTCTCTTCCCGTTGTAACAACCAAAAATGTCTCCAGACATTGTCAGTTGTCCCCTTGGGGGGTAATTGCCCTGGTTGAGACCAGTGTACTAGATTGTCTCTTGAGGGACATATCACCAAAGATCTAAGCAACCAACCAAGACCACAGGATTATCTGAAGGAGGTTGGCATGTCAGGGACAAAGCCCCTTTAGAAGGCAGGTAGTGAGGAGGACCATGGCCAGGTTTCCCTGGATGTAATGGGAAGGTAGGAACAGAGAGAACACTAGGTGAGCATTAGTGATGTCCCGGTTGGTTCCGTCACAGTGACTTAGAGAAGGGGCTGGCGGGTCCGGTAATGCAGGGCCTCCTTGACAGCACTCCCCTGTGGGGCACAGCACAACGGCCAGCCCATGGCACAGGCAGCATCGCCAGCCTCGCTCCCACACCTTCCCGAGGGAAGCCTGCCCACTCCGCCCCTCCGCCCCGCACCCAAGGAGGCAAATCAGCAGGGCGGTCCCTAAATCTCTTTTGTTCTGATGCTTTGTTCAGAAAACCCCCATCCTGCCTCTTTAATGTGGGTTTCTAATCTCTCCAGTGCAAAACCCTCCTATCTCTTCAAGGAGAGCCTGGATACAATGCAGTGCCACATAAATACAGCTAATTAGCCATCAACTCTGTCCCTGCTTTGCACAGCCTCAGCCTCAGCTGTAGACACGGCTTCTGAACAGCTCCTGGGGGAGTTCAGACACGGGAGCGACCCTTTGCTTTGAAATTCCCAAGAATCAACACAAAGAATCATTTCTCTTCTGGCTTTTCACAGTTAGTTGGAGTTTTTAAATACCTATCACCTCTATCCCCCCACCTCTATCCCCACAAAAGCTGGAGATGGCCCCAAAACACTGGAAAGGCAAAATCAATTAGTAACTCCACTGTTCAAACCAAGCCACGCCAGAGTGGCAGACAGTGGATGGACTTGGGTTTTGATTGTTGCTTTTTTAAGTACTTAGTGCTGGCGGCAGCTTAATTAAACCAAACCCTGCTTGAGAGAACATTCCCTGACAGTTTACCTACTTAGAGCCATCCTCTCTTCCTACATCTTGCAATGTGTGACTTCCCCTGGGAGGGAAGAGTGGGATCTTAAAATCAGAATACTTCCCTGTTGCTGCAGATTCACTCCCTTTATCTTGCATTTTCTCTGGTCTGTTATTTATTTCACTGAAAGCTCTTAAAAAACGAAAGTGAGCCTGCACATGTGTAATGGCTGTGATACTCCTTAATTGGTACAGAAATCTAGGTAATAGAGATGCAGTCCACTGGTGAGGCCAGCCTTTTCTGTTTAGGTTCTGAAGATACAGCTCAGCAGTAAAAGGTCTTTTTTGCACATAGACTTGACTGGCTGAGACTATATCAAGCCCATGACATGTGGGAAGAGGCGCTGTGTATTTTAGCACTTCTCCTGGAATAAAAATCCTTCTCCCTGCATCCTGACTGCCTCTCATTGGCATCTCCATGGTTCCCAGCCCAGGGCATTGGAGATCAGAGTCTGGGACAGTTGCAGGCCTGCTCAGAGGGAGGAACTGAAATTGTCTTGCAATTCTTCTCATCCAGTGGGGGCTTTTATGAATGCAATAATTAGAGACGTCCTGTGGGTCTCCCTACCTTAAAAACCTCTTCTTTTTAATATAAAGTAAAGCATCTTTACTTTCTCGTTTTTATCCCTAACTTACATCTTCTTCATATAAGGAACAAATGGCTTTCACTATTCCATCCTCAAACCAACTGAGACAGAAATCTTTTAAATAGAATTTAAGCCCTACAGGGAAACACAAGTATTTAAACCAAATCCAAAGAAAGACTTTTTTCTTTCTTGCTTTCTTTTTTTTTACCTGCACATCAAACACATCCCTAACACTTAGGTTGTTTGCCTCCTAAGCACGTTTTACAGTAGGTTTATGTCTTCTCTGTGCTGTGACCGTATGAAAAAGCGTCACGTTTAAATTTCAGCAGCCCCTTGGCTTCTAACTAGGGAAGCTTTCTATTCCCTTCTTTTCCAAAAAGATTTTGAGCATTATCTTGTTAATGAGAGAATACATATTTTCAATTCTATATAGTTTTAGAAATTGAATGATATAAACTGTTGGTTGATTTTTATTGATATTAGTCATGCAGTCATTTGAAGCCTGTAAAGAAAAGTGCTGATAATAATGTTATTGAGTGAGGCACCATTTGGAGTGGCAAAAATCAATCTGTTGTTTTGTTCCGTGATCTGTTGTCAGCATAATCCCGCGTGTACATGATACTGCCAGCCTGGCCACAGCAGAGCTTCCTGGAAGAGAGGTGATGGTGTAGCTAAAGGGGCCTCCTAAGAAATTTTCTTAGTGCGTACTGTGTTATCCATAAAAAATTCTCCAGACTCTGGTTACATACCCAGCAATTTAGAGTTTCATGAACTTTAAATATATGTGTAAAATTCTAAATTCCTATAAATAAGGCAATGAATAAGAGAAGCTTTAATGCTAAAAACATATGTTGTGCTTTTTTTTCTGTTTAACAGCATATGAATGACCTCCATAAAGTATAATTTGCACATTTAAGTGATACGTTTAAGAATCAAGAGGCACTAGAATTTTTGCAAGTTTTATTTGCTAAAATGTAACCAATGAAAATGAAAAATTTGCACAAAATCATGCAACATTTATTTAACTCCCAAGCATCAGGAGTAAAACTTTGAGGAGGAAGGGAGATTTTCATTGAAAATTTCCCCCAAGCTGGAACAAGGTGAAACCCAGGGAAAAAAAACTTTTTTAAACCACAAATGATTTTTTTCTCCTGCCTTTTCTTTCCCTTTATTTTGCTTGACTTCTACACTGTCACTAAAGGAATGGAGATATATAAGCACACACACTGATATGTGTGTGTATGTGTGCGTATGTGACAACTTGGTGATAATGCAGATAATATAACCAAAAAATACTCTACTAGCATTTTCCCCGTTAGCTGCCTGCAAATACTTTGTCTCCTTGGTTGTACTCCTTCTTCATTACATAGAAAGTCCTCTCTCCTGACTTGATAACATTTTGATACTTTATATTAATATATTATTTTTATATTTTAAGCTCCTAAAGAATTTTTGGTTCTAGGTCCTCAAAAAATAAGTCTAAACAAACCCAGTTTGCACAAGGTTTATAAGTTTACTTGTGTGTTCTTAAGGACTAAATAGCTGTATGGTGTTCTGTGTTAAATATATAGCCACTGCTTGCCTTCAGGTAGTGTACATTTTCGTAGAAATTTTAGGACAGTGGTATCTTATATTTAAATTTATAAATGATGTGTTTCCACTTTGGTAAAAGAGTTGCATGTCTTGTGATCTCTCATGGGTCCTCGCTCTGGAGAACGTTAGCAATAAAAGTTTGCACGTGCAGAACTGTTTCATCTAACTCAGTCTGATCTGACCTCATCCTTGCCCTATTGTCATGTTGGTGTTGATTAGCTAGGCAAAATAATGTCAAGTATGTTAACCCAGCTCTTAAAGAATACTTCCAGTCACTTTACAGGTGATGAAGATCTATTTTTAATGGATAATTGATATTTTCCCCCTATTAGCTCAATAAAAGATTGAGTAAAGCACCCAGATAAAGGTCTGGCGGCGACACTGACTGGCTTTGAAATAGTTCTTTTGTTTCAATATCAACATGCCAGGTGCCATCAATGTGCTGAAATAGCAAAGAGTCCCCTTTGAACTTCATCTCTAGCTGCCATCAAAGACTATCTGTGTTCACATCAGTCGCCCTTTTATTTCCTTCAGATTCTCTCTGTAGCCATTAAGAAAAGATTGTAATAAAAGGTATTTAAGAGCTACATGGATGATATGTCAGAGCAGAAGAAAATTGTCTACTGATTTAACCATTTATCCTGCTTTATTGTGCAGAAGTTAGAAAAGGAGAACAAGATGAAACCCTGCAAAAGATAACACAGCTACTCTCCCCACTTTTGTACTTCAGCTGCCACGTAATGAGATGCAAATGCCACTTCTGCCGACCTCCCGCTGTTGCCTTAGCTCTTCCAGGGGAGGAAAACCTCATCCACGTTGTGCTGGGAACTTCCTATTTTGATTTTTCTGAATATTATTAGATCTTTATACAAAAATGATTGCTTAAAATTTTTAAGGAGATGACAAAAGAGAAAATGAAACAAACAAAAACCAAATGAAATAATTTCCCATTTCCTATTACCCTGGCAGACAGATTCACTACCCCAAACTGGTTTCCTCTGAGAAGCCAGTGTCGCTACTGTGCATCATTGAAACTGACAAACCTACAGAATGACTGCCGTCTTTCCTAGTGCCGGCTTGCTATTCAGTGCAGCGAGCCAGGCTCCAATAATGAACTAGGAGCAATGTGACAGGGCCGGTTCACTTTTTTTTTTTTTTAATTTAAAAGAGATGTCCTGGTTTTATTGATAGGCTATTCACAGGTGCAAAGTCATCTTTGAATGAGATGTGGCTTTGGTTAAAAGAACAAGAAGCTTCCCACACTGAGTGTCCTTGTTATAGAGTTAAAATTGAGTGACACACACATTGAAAATGACCTTTAATGGGATGTCCAACATCCATCCGTGGGATGTCATTCATCTCTGAGCTGTAGCTTTGACTTAAACTAAGCTGTATCATTACTGAGAAAAAGAAGACATGAGTTTTTAATTTTTCTCTTGGGAAATAAAAAATAAAATTCTTGAAATTATTTGTGACAGTTAAATAACGTTACTTGTAGTATCTCTATCAACTTTTCCATTTTTATGTTTCGAGGATATAGTTAGCATGTATTTTCTTCCAGTAAACTTTTCAGAACTAAGGAACTTAATCAGATTCTGAAATATAGCTTTGTTTTCTTATTCATACAGATATGTATATATATATATATATATATATACACACACACATGCACATATATCTAGGTACATAAATATCTGCAAGAAAGCTTAGTGTATGTCATTTGACTATATTTATTTTTAAGTAATCATTAATAAACACAAGCTAAATAGCTTAATATCTTCAACCTAAAATCCTAATGAACTTGTTTTATTTTACTGTGATTTTTCTCAGAAATGCATATGGTCACACTTTTTCTAATCTTAGTATATTTCATTTTTATCCTTATACTCATTGCCTTTATTTTTCACAAAAGACAAAGGCTTTATGTAATCAAAGATCAGAGTCATTATTTTATATTTTTAATATTTTTTAAATTATAAAAATAATAGAACAGAAAAGGTGAAGTGTAGAAAAAATGAAAAACATTTTATTAATTTTTCTATGATCATTACAGGTGTTTTATGATGTATTTTACCTGGATAAAGCACAAACCCCATAGTATTTTGCATCCTGCTTTATTCTTTTAACTTTTATTATCATTTTGCCAAGTTGCTACATAGTCTTCATAACTATCAGTTTTAATAGTGGACTGATATTCCTTTGTGCATATAACCATAATTTTAAAATTATGTGTAATTAATTTTTAATTACATATTCTCCCATTATTCATTAGATTCAATTCAAAGCAAATTTAACTATCAGGAGTGCTATACAATCTAGATTTGCCTATAACTCATGTCAGTGTGTCTAATAAACCATAATAATTTTCTCTCTTTCATCCATTCTGTCATCTGTTTGATGCAACAATAGTAGCCAATTTGCATGTGTTTTACAAATTATATAGAAATTTATCACAGTTACTAATTATTTGTAAGAAGTGCGGGCATTTGATTGATGGTAACTATTGTGCAACACCTGTAGCGTGTTAACTCTAAAATATGCTACCTTGACCGTTAGCCTTCATTCACCCTGCCCGATCAAAATCAATCCATCTCTTCCCTTCCTTCCTACAGCAGTTTGTTAGAATCATTCTCTAGGAGCTTATCCCCTTTTTTTGCCAGTTACTTTCACTTATGTGCATGCTCCACACCCCTCTCCATCCTCGATCATAAGCTCTCGGTGAGCAGGAGTGGCTCTCCTATTTTTGGTGGTCCCTGGGAAATTGCTGATGCAGTACCCTCCATGCAGTCAATGGCCACCAAATGTATTATACCCTGCTTTTGTTTTTGTCTGCAATGTTTGCAGAAGGCAATGTTGAGAAGCATGACGATGTTAAAGATGTTTACTCTCTCTCTCGTTTTTCTTTCACCAGTGGGATGGAGTAGGACCTCTTCCAGACTGTGCTGAACCACCAAAAGGGATCCAGATGCTGTGGCACCCATCAATAGTCAAACCCTACCTCACACTGCTCTCTGAGTGCTCAAATCCAGACACGCTGGAAGGGGCGGCAGGCGCCCTGCAGAACTTGGCTGCAGGGAGCTGGAAGGTATGGCCAGTTCATTACAATAAAAAAGAAATCTGGAATTATGAGCAAGTCCTCAGAAAATAATACAAGTCCAGTTTTGAGAAATGCAATTCTAATAAAGATTTTAAGGACATTAGAGAAAAACCAGTTATATTGAACTGTTGGACTTAGAAAGGTATGCCTTTTAAAAATTCTTCTTAAGCGCTCAGGAGTCATTGAAGACCACTACAGACAGAGAGGAATAGATGTGAGTACAGTCACTGAAAATGCTGTGAAATGTTTTCCATTCTATTTATGTAGCAGAGCTGTTTTGTTTTCAGGGGAGATTGTGACATGTTGACATTTTCCCAGCACTATCATTAACTGTTAAGGGAGTTAATGCCCAAACACCTTGTATAAAACCACATGTGAGCACTTAAAATGTTGTACCAGGTCACAGACCTCAAAGAAAAGAACCCCTTGCATTTATAAATTATGGGCTTGCAGAGAAGAGTAGTATTTTCAGTTGTCTTTGGCAAAAATGTAAAATATATGATTAGAAAGATGATTAGGAGGGCCTTTTTCTCTGAGTTCTTATAAACTGACATTGTCCCTGATTGATTTTCACAGAAAATTCTCACCACTCTCATTTTGGGTAGAAAGAGAGTCACCACAGCAGAGAATTCTTGAGTTTTGTCACTAACAGTTACATGAGCTAACGTGCCTTGATGTGAACTCTTAGAAGAATGAGGGAGTGTGCGGAAAATACCAAAAAAGTTTGGACTTCTGCCATCCATGGCCCATTCATTTCATATCAAATCCTAGGATTTGGGATATTCATCAATAACTCTTCTTTGACATTTATATTCTTTAAAACCACGTTAATGTTGGCACATAGCTCCAGATAATTTTCGGAAGCTCAGCGCTGTGGGCGTCACACGCACTGACCTCAGCATCATCATGTAACCGCACCCTCCGTTTTGTTCATACCTTCTGGCGTCTGCCTTCTTGTCACTCTTCTCGCTCTCTGTCATCCTTCATTTCCATTGCTACAGTCCAAGCTGCAGCACTTCCTTCTTTCTCAGGTGTGACATCCCCGCTCTTGGGACCCAGCCCCTGACAACTCTTCCCACAGAGCTGGCTACTGATTCATGGACAGACCCACCTCTTAGGAATGAACATAATTGTCTTCTTTGCCTATAAGATATCCCTAATGCTGTACAGAAAGAATTCTAGTTGGGCTGGGCTTGAAGTGAAGACACATCTCTTGCCTTCGAACAGAGATGGGTGGAGAAAAGCATCAAAAGCAGGGCTTCCCCAGACAGAAGTCCAGAACATAGCCTTACACAACTAGGAAAGAGATGCTAATGGCAATCGCTTCCTTAAACTAGCCCTTCAATCTCTGTCTCTCTGAACTTAGCATGGCCTGGGAAGCTTTGACTTAAATCACAATTCAAACCTAGGCTCCACCTTTCCTGAGTATGGTGAGCCTGGACAACTTATAGTACCTCATTGCATCTCAGATGTGTCATTTTTAGACAAAGATCGAGTCTGCCCCATTCTATGTCATGCAGATCAATCACAACATAGGATGCAAAGATGGGAGCAAGATGTCATAGGCCAATATATTGTCACCGTATGTCCCGAGAGCACTCTCACCTTCAAATCCCCACCCAGCTCCCCCTGCCTTGTAGCACTAGCTGGACGGGCATGGGCTTCAGGCATGAGTGTGATGAGATGCAAGATCTAGATGGTGGCAAAATAAGGGTGCCATCTTAAGATATAATTTCTGTCTATTTTAACCAATTATCATTTTCCTTGAGAAATATTTAGGTCATTATCATAACAAGTTAAAAATGGAGAAATGTCTTTAGCCTTCGGAAGATTTTGAGCATGAGACTTCAGTCTTCAAACTCTCTATTCCATATGTCCAAAAAGTTAAGTAGAAATAGGAAAAATATATAAAAGACCCAAATCAAACATCTAGAGTTGAAAACGTAATGTCTGAAATAAAAATCACAGGGAATGAGATTAACATCAGATTAAATAATACAGAAGAAAAGATTAATAAACTTGAATACAGTAATGGAAATGATCAAAATAAAACGCAAAGAAAAAAGGAAAAAAATGTACAGGCCATTGGTGAGCTTCAAGTGGCCCAATATATGTGTGAATAGTGTCCCCAAATGAGAGGAGAGAGAAAAGAGAAAGAAAACAGAAAAAAATATTTAAAGAAATAATGGCAGAAATTTTTATAAATTTAATGAAAACCATAAACCCACAGATCTAAGCAGCTCAAGGAACCCTAAGCACAAAAAACATGGAGAAACTATACCAAGGTACATTACAATCAAATTGCACAAAATTAATATTAAAGAAAAAAATCTTAAAAGCCTAAGGGAAGTATCCTAAGAATGGAAAAACAAACACCACATGTACTCACTATTAAATTGGAACGAACCGATCAGCACTCATGTGCACAGATGGAAATAAAACTCAATGGAAATCATGCAGGTGGGAAGGGGGACAAGGGGACAGGTGAAATCACACCTGATGGGTACAGTGTACACTATTTGGGTGATGGGCACACTTATAACTTTGATTCAAGCAGTACAAAAGCAATCCATGTAACCAAAACATTTATACCCCCTTAATAGTCTGAATTTTTTTTAAAAAAAACCCACAATAATAAAAAGCATAAGCATAGCAAAAGATTACAAATAATACTTCATGATATCAAAATCTTAGAAGTGTTTAAATAATGCAGAAATTATAAAATTTTCCCTTGTGAATTTATTTAAGTTAGTAATTTTAATATAATTTAGCCTATTCCAAAAAAAAAAAAAAGCAGCCAGAGAAAAAAGACATGTACAAAGAACTACGCCACATCTAAACACCAAATTTAAGAATCAGTGTCACCAATTATTCCTTCCTTCGTATAAGTCCTTCTGAGTTACCAAGACTGTCCTGTAAAGGAGAATCTGGTCTAGAAGCCCCTTCCAGGCAGAAGCCACGTCCCATTTATCTCTTCATACCAACTGCTCAGCCTGTGCTTGGCTGAAAGTTTAACTAGCATCTATGTCCACCCATCTTTCTTGTGGCTAGCAGTCTTTTCTATTTATAAACATCTCCCACTGAATAAGAATTTAGTAGCACATATTATGTACCAGGCCATCCTCAGATAGTCACATTTGAGGAGCCTTTATTTGGTTCTTTGATTCAGATGGCAATGTGCTGTCAATACAATATATTAATAAAATTGATAGAAAGGAGTTGTGCAAGAACACTTTCTTTTCAGCATCCAGGCTCAGCAGTGCTTTGCAGGCTGCAGATTTGGTAGCACTGCCCAATTCTGCAGTTCTACAGTGCTGAACTTCCTGTGTAAATTAGCAGGCTTTGTGTGCCATGGGCAACCGGGCCAGCTGGGAGAGCTGCTGAGACACGGCGGGTCTTTAGGTGTTTGAAGTAAGAAGATAAGTTGAAAAAGTTTTCACTATTTTTATATTTTAAAATTCTCTTCCACTTTGGAGTATTATATCATGAGAATAATGGAAGAAGCATGATAATCATTCTTGGTATTTTCTGCCAATAAAATCTTGCTGACTGTTTTCAGTACACAAGCCTGTACATTAGTTCAGCAAGTTATCCCCAGTGTGAAATCTGTCCCCACATATCCAGAGGGAATTAATTTGGTAAATTTTCCACTACTAAAGACAGTAGAGACTACTAAGAAGGAGGCAGAAGGATCTGGATTAGTCAAAGTCAACACCACAAAAGCTGTTCTGTGTCTTAGACAAAGTGTGACAACTATGATCATTGGATTTCCCAGTCCACGTTGGATTCCCATCAAGTTACAAAATGTGAACAGTACCTCTAATAAGCAGACACACAGATCCATCATTAGAAGGAGGAGGAGGTGCCCTGACGGCAAAGAGAAAAGACCGAAGAGTTAGAAAAGTTAAATGCAAGAATGTAAGAAAGAAAACTGTCAGAGCCCATTCAGTGTCTTGGCTGTCCCATATATTCTAATAACTGATAGTCAAAATGCTGACCCTCTGCCATCCAGAAAATGTGAAATTATTACTAGCAACTTTAGAAGATAGAAAGCGTTTAAGGAAGATTTCCATCCCAATGCTTAAAGTAGAATGTTGACTCTTAGGATGTCAGTCTTGCTTATAAGAAGCTCTGCTTCCTTAATAATTCCAGACAAATGGAATAGTTCTTAGGCCAGGCCACGAACTGCTAAAGAATATTCGTGAGTAGTTATAAATATGTACATAGTTATGTAAGAGTTTTCTTATCAATATAGCAATACACAACCATGTATGGAACTTGCATTATTATCATCTATTAATATCATATAATTTATTAGTTTGCCATATTACATGGCAACAGAGGGTGGACAATTCTTAGTGAAGATTTTAGAAGATTATCATTAAGCCAAACACTGATAAATTATTATAATTTAAAGAAAATTGAGAATGAATTGTACATAAGCTAAGCAGACAAATTCTGACTTAAAAAAAGACAATTTCAGGAAAAAAACTTTTGAATAATTAAAAGATTGATTTAGGATACACAAAGGCATCAAGTTTCTTACAGACACTGTTACCATCTAAAATCCAGTGTTCGAAGAATGTGTTTTTATAGCAACTGTTGAAATTTAGTGGGATTTCTGTAGTGTTCTTAACTTTTTATGACTCAACAAAAACAGAAATGTGGAGGTAAAGCACCAGGATTTTGCATGGAGACAGCCTTTTATAGACCTCATCATCTGAAACAATAACTCCTCTTTATGGGAAGATCATGCACACTCTTTTTCTGTGACAAATTGACTAGCAAACTAGATCTTCATAATGGCCCTAAACACTTTTTAAACTTTAAAACACTCATTACTTGGTTTATGAGCGTCAGAAAAACATAATGGTATTATGGCAGAAGCAAAGTGATAAATGGTTTTCATAACCAACATGGACTTCAGTTACCTTTTTCTCATTTACAGTGTAATGATTTTGTTTGTGGCAGAATATTAAAACAATAGGCTATAATAGTTTCAAGATTTCCAAAATGTGAATGAATGTTCTTCTAACTCCTATTTATGGATTATTTCTGTTGTACTTGAACTTTTTGAAAACCCGGGGTTTGAACTACAGAAATATATCTGTACTAACTATGAAACTAAATGTTTTAGATATCTTTGTAAAGTCAATTTTCCCCCTAAAATGTGGCTGTTCTCAAAAGAGTCTATTATTTGCCCATTTATTTTAAAATAAGATAGAATAGAGAGATACTTGGATAGTAATATGTTACTATTTAATGAGCTAACATAATAGCAATGTAGCCTTAGTGAAGAAGGAAACAGAATCTCTGGCCATGTGGCCCAAATGAATAAAAAATGCAAGAGACCTGGGAAATTTGAGACTCGTCCTTAGAGACAGGGACAACAGCCTTGAATGTAGCATAGCTTGGCAGTTAGTATATCATGTAAAAAGTGAACCAGGGCAGATTAGTGGAGTGCAACAGATAAAAGTAAGAATCATGGTATGACATCTAAGACAAAGTGAATTGTCTTTGCTATTGTTAAAGCAAAAGATTTAAATGCAAAGAAATGGAGTTTTGAAAGATTATGATGAAAATGGGTCATGAAGCATCATGCCTAATGAATTAGAAACTGGGCCAGGATAAACAGAGGCTATCTGACAACTCTGCCCAATGACCAGGCTCCTAGGGACAGTACAGTCAGGTGCAGATGATGACCAGCCTGAAGCAGGACAAGGATGGACCCAACCTAAGGAGCAGGGGATGAGAAGAAGCCCTGTCGACTTGGATCAGTAACCAAGTCATCGGCCCACTCCCACAAGACTTACAGATCTCTTTCCTACAAGACCTGGGAAGTTGTGCTGATAGCACGGCCTACATCTGTGTTGTGGAAGTCACATGCATTCAAATTGACTAGATAGAGTACGCCCGTGTTGTGATAGTTTGGCATTAGTTTCACCACTGTCATTGGATAATCTGATTTCTGACATCCTGAGTTACAGAACTCCATTGTGAAGGTGTAGAAAGAGCTGAACCAGAGCGATTTCCACTTCCAGCAAGATGCCAGGATGGAGTAACAAAGTGCAAATGTGCCCTCCTTCAAGGAAAAAGAACAACCACCACAAAACAGAGAAATATATGAAACGGTGGTTTTTTGGTAAGACACTGGACATTAATCAAGGAAGAACTGTGATCTCTCAAAGACAGGAAACAAAGTGAGCCCTATGATTGCCTCTGTTCACTGCCTTGCGAGAGTCTCCAAGCCACGGCACAAGGACTGAGAGCCCACGGGGAGCGTGGCGGCCTTGCCGTGTTGAGGAGATGGAACTGGGAATCTGGGGAGATCGGAGTAGCTAGAGTTCAAAGGACAGTGTGCCAAACAGGAGAGAGACACACATGGAACCCGAGAGATAAGCAGGGAATTCCTCTTGAATATTCAGCAGAGAAACGTCAGCGTATGCCTCTGAGGGAAATACTCAAGGCTGAGGAAAGCTCCACCTGAGAGTATTAGAGAGAATAAAATTTGGAATTCACACAGGGGTGTGTGCAGTACGTGTTCCTGAGAGCCAGAAAGGAAAATCTCCTAACTCATGAGCCATGGGTGGAATACCCAGAACGGTCTTGTGTCAGTACTGAGGAATTCTTAGCCCTGAACTAAACATGCTGTAGTCTTTTCTATCAAATCTTACAAGTAAGATCCAAAAGGGTCAACGGTTTCCAAACAAAATAACTGCATCCTAAAACAAAGCTTTAAGATATTTATAAGAATGCAAAAATATCCAGCACCCAACAATAAGAGTGTCTGGCATTCAATTGAAAATTACTCTGTAAGCAAATAGGAAAATTGCAATCTATAATGAGGAGAAAAATCAATCAATCAGAACTGACACAGATGTTAAAATTAGCAAACAAGCAGTGATTATAACTGTATTCCATGAGTTCAAAAAGTTTAAAAAGTTACACATGGAAAATGTATAAGAGATCCAAATAAAACTTCTAGAATTAAAATGCAATGTCTGATATGAAAAATGCATGGGATGAGATTAAAAGCAGATTAAACATTGCAGAAGAAAAGATCAGTGACTTTGAAGGCAGCACTAGAAGCTATCCAAAATGAAGCACAGAAAGAAAAACAAACAAACAAAAAATAGTACAGACCATCAGTGTCAAGTGGCCTGAGGTATGTATAATTGTAGTGCCCAAATGGGAGGAGAGATAAAGTTGGAAGAGAACAGAAAAAAAAAATTTTGAAGAAATAATGGTTGAAAATTTTCCAAATTTAATGAAAACTCCCCCAAAAACTTAAATAACACCAAACGCACGAAACATGAAGAAACTATACTTAGGTGCATCATAATCAAATTGCTCAAAATCAGTAATAAAGAGAAAATTGTAAAAGCAGCCAGAGAACAACAACAAAAAAATGTTTCATGCAAAGATAAGGAAGACAGCAGATTTCTTCTCATCAGCAACCATGCCTACGAGATGAGAGGGAGGCAACATCTTTAAAGCACTAAAGAACCAGGTGAACCTGTTGGGCTCAAACATACATTAAGTTGATTTTAGTTTAGTATCCATCAGACACAACCGGTCCTTGAAGGAAACTCCCAGGCCACCAATTACACTTAAAGTCGTTGTCAAACTATCCATAAATGAAACCCCTTCTGAGCCCAGTGTTAAGACATAGGCTTACCTGGGAACTGACATCTTCAATACCTGGGCAATCACGCCGGAGCGGAATTCTAACATAGAAACTTTGTTGACTTGACACAGCATGATCAGAGCTATGGCGGCTCAGAATGTGCCCCCTCAATATTCTGTTCTTCTAATCCCAGAGACAAATAAGTATTTATAAACCCTGAGTCAAAGGTTCTAGCGCCACACACGGGGACCACAGAATGAAGGGATTAATTTGGCTTTAGAAAAGACTCCCAGAGGAGCACGTGATCACTTCAAACTCTGACAGTACTTTTGTGGAAGTGGTTAGAACGTGCTGGCCCATCAGTAATTGTGGCGGCTTTGATCCTTTTTGCATAGTTCTTTTCAGTGGAGAATGCTGGTCTTAAATCATAAGCACTTGATGTAGTAAATCTACCCAACATCTTCCTTCATCAGTAAAACATTTTTTAAATCTCCAACTGTGGGCCAGAAACTGGAAGACAATTGAAATGAAGAGATGAATATGACTTGGTCTCTTCTCTTACAATATAATAAACATGTAAACAGAAAGTTCAGAATACATGTGTTCATGCAATGCTGAAAATATTAATGTCATTACAGAGGTTATGATAGGAGTGTGCAGAGGCGTGAGGTGTCCCTGAGGTCACTTTTACAAGGAAGTGGCATCACGAGTTAAAACCAGTGACTTAGAGGTCATTTTAATGTTAGATTATTATTTAGGGCAATGTTATCTGCTATAAAAAAGAGACCACTAAATATGCAAGGGCTCAAGCAAGATAGAAGATAGAAGTTATTTTCTCCTGATGTCAGTTATGGATAGGTGTTTAAGGCAGGAAGCTCCCCCCCTTGAATTAATTCACCCAGGCTAGCAGGTGCTCTGCTGTCTTCAACATGCGACTTACAAGGCTACTCTTGTTATCGCCATCCACCAGCTGGAAACAAAAAAGAAAAAAAACAAAACAAGTCCATGACAAGATATGTTCTCCTGTGAAAGTCAAGATCACACCTGTATGTCTTTCCTCATAATCTGGCCCAGCTCCCAGACTCTAGTAGACAGATGCTTCCATAAACTCATACCCCACCAACAATGAGCAATAATTTGCAGTAAGGCAATCTAAATCCAGACTTAAGAAAAATAAAATTCTTCCACAGAGACAAAGATTTGTTAATATATTCCATTTATGTTGCAGAATAAAACAATATCTTAGTAAAGAGTAATTGCATTCAAGCTGCTGTACTACTAATAGGACTTTAACAAAAATGGTGCTTTATGTTTGCAAGACTGAAAAGGCCCATCAACCTGGTCCCTCCAGACTGTGCCCTACAGTCAAATTTCAGATTGCCCCTCCCCATCACCAAAAGGAAGAAATTGCTTAATATCACAAAAATGGCATGTTTTCTGGCTCCAAAAGAAAAATACAAAGTCCAGCCCTCCTCCACCCATGAAGTACCATGTTTAAAAGGAAAAAAAAAAAAAAAAAGCTAAAGAAAAAGTTTTCTGATTTGGCAACTAAGTTAGAACAAGAAACAACTGAATTACTTTTACTTTCTCACATTGGATAAAAAGTATCACGGCATCTATCTGCCCCGTCTGTGAATGCAGCGGCTTGGCTCAGAGCCTGCACTTCTCAATCACCATTCTCACTGTCATTTCCAAGGCAGGAGTGTCAGCAGTTTCACTTTGAGCCCCACTGTGGTCAGTTTCCCCTTCTCAGTGGTGTGTTCACGCAGCACAGTTACCAAGGGACACGCAGGGGCCTCAGAACAAGCTCTGCTGCAGGCAGCCTGAGTCTCATACCATGCAATGCCTGTAATCTAACAAGGTCGTATTAGTTTCCCAAATGGCATTTCTAACTGCCAGTTGCACACAGTGATGACATCTCTAATATTTGATTACATTCACAATTTAAAAAAAAAAAATCCTTCCTGTATCCAAAAAGGTTCCTTTTTGAAGACATTTTTAAAAATTGGAAATTGCTGATCCTTGAGATCGCTGGAGAGCTGGGGGATGGGGGCACATGTTATTGTTTGTTTAGTGGATGCTTCCTCTGGGTCACTTTTGCCTGTACTGACCTTCGTTATGTGTTTTCACCGCAAAAGTGCATCTAAATGCTTTTTCCACCAGGAAATTTCTCTTCCTTGTATATTAATATTTTCAGCATTGCATGAACACATGCAATAAAACTGTCTTTGCCACAAACATGACTTACATTTTTAAAAAGTAGACAGAAAATGAAACACTTAAATATGCAACAGCTGCTATTACCTTAATGAAAATTTTTATTTATTAAGTTGACTTATGGCTTTACTAACATAAGAGAATTCTTCACGCGTCATCTTGATTAGAGATAACCACTTTTCAAAATGGGTTTTGAAATTTTGGAAAACAAAAATATATAATTCTATAAGAAACCTCTGAATTTAAAGAGCTGGCACCCACATTTTATGTCCATTGCAGAGCAACCCCCTTATTTGAAGGGCCTCGTGCTAACTCTGCCCAGCTGCTTCATAAATCCTATTGCAGCCACCAACCAAGTTCTTTTCCAACTGGCAGGACTTGCTAATTCAGATCATAGTCCACTGCAGACAGAATAATGTGCAGCATACTGCAAAAGCCACATGGTTTCTGAATATTCTGAGCATTCTTTTTGTAGTAAACTGCTGAGAAAATAAGACTCATTAAATAAGTTTTTGGGGGGGTGGGGTAGTTTCTGCCCTCTTATCATGAGAATGAGATGCCATGGTAAATAATATGATATTGTAAATAAATTCAAAAACGCTTCTCAGAATCTCGTGTAATCTGAACCAAACTCACTGTACGTATTTCTCATTTTTTAGCTTTAGGACTTTAAGCACATTATGACCCTTTGATACAACAGCATGCTAAAATGCTTCTGAAAGATGTAATTATGTTTGGAAGAGTTTGGTTTTAAAATGTGGCTTTTCTTTACCATGTCCAAAAAATGGGGAAATAGCTAATTTGATAAAGAAAGTCAATGGGAAAATGATCGTTTAACAAAACCATTTAATTGCAGGCTCTACTTCTAAAGCAAGAATACTTTTAAAGTGTAGAGAATTCATCAACAAATTCAGAATTTTATCCCTATAGTGGGCTCAGCCTCAGAAGAGAATATTTAGTACTTAAAAGAGAACACTATCTTTAGTAATTTAGCAAATTATTAGTATGTCAAGAGGGAAAAACCCCAGTTAAATTACAGTGTTAATCTCCTTTTAAGTATATAAATCAGCCTTAATGGAATTGCCTCAGTTTCAGCAGGGGAGAAATTTTTGGAAAAATTATAGCCATCAAATGTGTTTATAACTAGACTGGGATTTTTATTTTATATTATTATTATTATTATTTGGGGGGGACAGGGTCTCGCTCTGGCACCCAGGCTGGAGTGCAGTGGCACCGTCATTGCTCACTGCAGCTTCACTCAAGTGATCCTCCTGCCTCAGCCTCCCAAGTAGCTAGGACTACAGGCACGTGCTACCACACCCAGCTAAGTGTTTAAATTTTTTGTAGAGAAGAGTCTTGCTGTGCTGCCCAGGCTGCTCTCAAATTCCTGTCCTCAAGTAATCCTCCTGCCTTGGCCTCCCAAAGTGCTGGGATCACAGGCGTGAGCCACTGTGCCCAGCCTCTAAAGCTTGCTTTTTGTTTCTGCCTGGTTTGGGCTGGGATTTTTAAAAGTCAAGCACCACATTAGAACGAGGCAGCCTGGGTTTAACGGGGTGAACCAACTCCTCAATACATACAGCTAGGAACTTTATTGGACGCAAATTCATGTGCAAGTAACTTCGTTTTATTAATTTACTTTAGGTTCATCGTTGAGCCCTTGTTTTGCCAAATTAAAAAAAAAGAGGAAAAAAAATAACAAACACTAAATCTAAACTTTTCTAGGTAAACCCAATCAAATCCAGGCATTTCCCAATCCCTCCAGGCTTAGAACACGGCCACATTTACGCTCGTCAGCCTTCATCCTCTCCTGCACCTGCAGGGCATATCCCTGTACAGGGGCTGGGGGTGGGGTGTCCATGTCTCGTCTGGAATCATCTCTCTTCCCTGCTGCCTCTTGCCCAGGACATGCGCCAACATGGTGATTGGGGAACGAACCATCTCTGGTCCAAGGTGCTCTCTTGGCCCACACCTGCCTCCCTCCTTATTGAGCTCTGCTGAGATGCTGCCACATCCTTTCCTTAACCCAGAGAGGCACCATCCATGCCCACCATTCTGACGTGTCACATCCCTCCTAGCCAAGTAACCCCTCTGCAGCCCTGAGTCGGTAGCTTCTCTTCCTCAGCTAACTTACATCCCCGACCCATTCAAGACATGAAAACTCTCGGGGGCTGTCCCCTGTAACTCTGGGGTCGCAGGAACCATCCCCAGCCCTCTCCAGCCCAGCATCCAGGTTGCCATTCCTACTCCTACTCCTGGATGGTACAGGAGATGCTGTGGAGTCTTGCCCAGCCACTGCTGTCATCCAGGAAGGGCAACAGGGCTTCTGTTGACTCTCTGCTCTCCCGTCTTCAAGGGGATTTCATCATCAGCCCCCTTACCCATAGAGGGGGACTTCCCAGGTATGTTCCAGGTACCAGGTGGCAGCCTCCCAGCGATGTGGCCACATCTCTTGCTTCCTCTCCAAACTGCATCCTTTCCCTGCCCAGCTTGGAAGCTCTGTACAGACCAAGGAGAGGGCAAGTTGTTTTCTGCCTATTGTAGTCCCAGTTCAAGTGTATCCTATCTTTCATCTAGATCTGTGCCCTCTAGCCTTAAACACTAACCCTGTGCTGCTTTCTTCTCTGGCCCACTCTGACAACACCTTGTTGGGCAAAATAATGGCCTAAACCTCTCCTCAGAAAGAGGCATGGACCGGAGGAGAAGGAGGCATATGGCATTTACTGCCCCCAAACATTGTCCCGCTGCACACCAACAGGAATGGGAAATTCCAATTATACATGACTTGTGTATCAGACCTACTAAATCTGGGCAAGTTTTCCTCAAGACTCTAGATTGCAATCTTCAGTAGCTCTATTAACAGAACTCAAAGGGTCTTTATCTCAGGAGTTTAGAGGAGTTCCAAATGGGTTAGTTGAAGCCCAAAATATTAATAACAAAATGAAGACTAAGGTTAATTGGTGGGTTTGTAAGGTATTATATCAACTAGGAGTACATGCTTATAATTTATACTGTCTTTCTGAGAGGCAGAAGAGAATAGAGGTTGAACACATCAACTTCGGGGCAGTGCCCTCTGGATTCAAGACCTAGTTGAGCATTTGCAGGATATGTGACCTTGTGCACCTCCCTTTTCTCATCTGTAGAATGGTGATAACAATAGTACCTACCACACAGAGTTGAGATGAAAATTAAGTGAATTAATACATGCAAAGAAATTAGAACAGCATCTGGAAAATGGTTTAAGTATTAGGAGGTGTTAGCTGGGATTATTTTGAGGGTTTATAACCCTCCTGAGGCCCTCATTGGGAAAACACTTTCCCAAGAACAATTTAAGTCACATTTCTGTCTTGTTCTTCTCCTGGGCCAGATCTTCCTCCTCTTCTTCCTCCTCCTCTCCTTCCTCTTCCTCCCCCTCCTCCTCCTCTGCTTGCTCCTTCTTCTCCCCTTCCTGCTTCTCTTCCTTCTCTTTCTTCCCCTCTCTTGGAATCACTGAGCATCCTGTCTTGAGTTCATGGACCAGTCTTCCTGAGGGCATCCTGGTTCATGCCTGACTCATCCCTTCCCTCTGCATGGGCATGCTCAGTGCATGGTGTGCTCATTCTGTTTGCAAAACATCAATATTCAATCCAAAGACCTCCACCTCAACCACTATAAAACATGGTACATTTTTCTCCATTGTTTGTCTGTTGTTATGCCAGTGATGCTCCTACTTCAGTTTCGATTGAAACTCTTGGCAACCTATACACTTTTCTAATCGCCAGCGGGCCCCCTGTGCTCCCCTAGGCAGCTCACTCTCCTGTGGAAGAACTTTATCTGAGCCTCGCATTTCTATGCTGAGTGTACCTGTGAAACATTCCCCATTTCCCAAACCTTTGCCTACAGCAGGCTTTTCTCTCTGTAAGCCTGGGTGCTGCCTTTTAACTCCTTCTTGCTAGGTTACACACGTGGGTTGCACACCACCTGCTCCAGAATTGGTAAGCTGCTTCCTTAAAAAGCATCATGAGCACATACCTATGAGTGTCACGAAAATTTGTGCAAACTTGCACTATCTTTTGAATGAAATGCAAATAATTTATTCTGAGCTTTCATATGTTATGATAATGTTAGAAATTTTCCATATACACACAGACATACAAATTAAAAATTTCAAAATAAAAATTATTTTCTATGTATCAGTCATACAAATACCAAATCTGTTGTCTGGTGACTGCTTTTCTCTTAGGGAGAAGATATCACTGTTGGTCATTTTCTCATCACAAAAATGTATATCTATAACTCATACACATTTTTGGCCCAATGTAGCCATTTTTTTTGTTACTCTCAAGTCAGTTCCCAGCAAAGCTGAAGTACTCTCATTCTTCTCCAAAAACCAGGTGATCTTTCTGTTCAACATGGTGGGGGATATAATAGCTGGATATATAAGAAGGACACAGTTATATCCATCTGTTCCTGGCTCATTTCTGATATGGCCAGGTTCTCCTCTGTCTAGGTTTAGAATGACAGAGAGGGAGGGCTAGGTGATGTCTGGGTGACTGAGCACAGAGGATTAGGGAGAAGGAATGAGATAATGGCACCAGCACAATGAGAGTCAGATGTGGAGTAACAAGATCCAGGGTCTGGGACACAGGCAGCTCCTGTGGGCAAATTATTTAACATCTTTGTGTCTAAATTTCCCCCACCTATAAAATAATAATGCCAACCTCCCCAGGGTTTGGAGAACTAAAAGAGACCACAAATATATAAGCCAGGTTCGGGGGGCCTGGAATACAGTGATACTGGGGAAGAGGTCATCTTTAGGGCTCATGCTTCAGCCTACCTAGGATGCCAGGAATATTCCACACATCTCCCAAAGGCCAAGAATATCTCCCCAATGTTACAATGTATTGTTGATGCTCACCTTGAAGTATGTCAACGTTGACCCCACCCTCTGATTTTCATTCTCTTCCTTTTTCTAGCTTCTCCCCTTAGTTTTAGGGAAGAGCCCGACAATGAGTGGGCTGCATAAACTCAGGTTTTCAGTCTTTCCCAGAAGGGCTTCAGGAATAGGGGAGGCAGACGTGTCCAGAGGAAATCATGTTTCAGCATGTCAGTCGTGTGCACCGATGGAAGTTTGCATTTGGTACCAGGAGAAAGGACTCCCTCCCTGGGAAGGCACATCAGTTCCAGGCACCCAAATCCCAATAAGTGGTTTTGAAACCTCACTGTTTTTCCATGTCTAAGACTTCCTGACCATCCATTTCTTTGCTTCCTGAAAGTGTGGCTGTCAAATAGGCCGCTGCAGCCAAGAGATGCTTTAGTGAGTTTTGTTTTCTTCCCTCTCCCCTCAGGCTTCCTAGAGCTTGAGGCATAAAGTGGGGACAAGAGAAAAGCCTCCGGTATGAGTTGATGGTGATAAGAAACTGTGTGAATGTGACTTCTAACGTAGGACAGGATGAAGTTGTTTGTTTTTTTAATCTCATATTTCATGCAGGGCTGGGCTGAGGATGTGGCAGGCATGGCGTATGCCCTACGTTCACTGCCAGAGGGTGCTCCCTGCCTGCCACAGGTGAGAGCCGGCTCTGGGGCACCTGCCCCAATGGGGGAGGGGGGGTGGAGAGGGCCCGGCGGGGGTGGGGTGGGGAAGGACTGGTCCCTAGGAGGACCCTGCCACAGAATCCACAACTTCATTTCATGGATGTCATTTATCAGATCATAAATGACATTGTGACAGGTTTAAACCCTTATATTTGTGGATTTTTATACATATTGCATTCTCTTCTCTGGGACACTGTAGAAGAGTATAAAGCAGACATATGCAAATGTCTGAAAATCTGGGCCTGCATTCCATTAAATGAGTGGGAATGCTTTATCGTCCTGCCTGTGCAGATACATTTTGATAGGAAGTGTTAGCTGTGTCCCATTAAGGCCAGCAACCACCAACCCGAAACAAATTGCGTGTCTTATTTTACAAATAAGACATAGAATTATGGCCCTTGACTTGATGATATATTTTGATCTTAATGTTTTTAAAAAATGATTTTACAATTTTCACTCTTGATTCTCAATGTCATATTTACGTCTCCTCACCCCTACCTTTTTCTGACTCATTTAGTCTATAATTACCCAGCCAACACCTTATTGACAGCATGTTCTGAAACTGGTCTCTACACCCCCGCTCCAAAGTCAAAGCTCTCTTAAAAAAATCACCCACACACAACCCATTCTCATTTTCTACTTTTTAAGCGTTCTTTTTTTATTGCTCTTAATGTCACTGGCCTGGCCTGCCGGTCCCAGACCTCCACATCTTAAAGTATCAAGTGTATACATCACGAGAGAAACCAAGTGTGGTTCACTGATTAACCCTGAAACTTATATCATATGTTGAAGGCAAAAAATAAAGTTAAAAAGTTGAAATGCATGTCTAACCTATTCAACCTATTCTACAAATAGGTCTTGGTAATCCAGCCTCTTTGGCTCCTGTAAACAGCCGTCTGAAAATGCAAACATGCTATTTGCACATGGAGTTCTCCTCTTCTTTTAACATCCTTCGCCTTCCCTCTTTTTGCAGTGGTCAGTATACATCCGAGCCGCTGTCCGAAAAGAGAAAGGCCTGCCCATCCTTGTGGAGCTGCTCCGGATAGACAACGACCGCGTGGTGTGTGCGGTGGCCACGGCACTCCGGAACATGGCCTTGGACGTGAGAAATAAGGAACTGATCGGTATGTTCCCTCTGATTCACAGCATCACGGGCTTTACATGACAGTATTTCCTTGTGGGCTGTGTGCGGTTGAAACCATGTGCAGGGCATATGCTTATGCAGAAACGGTCCGTTTGCCACAGGCCTCATTTTTTTTCCAGCTCTCCTCCTAGTTTAAATCCAATGCACTGATTTATCTTTTAGGATTTAGAAGAAAATGCAATGTGTGTTGACATTTCTAATCCTTGCAAATTAAAAAGGACCATAGTGCTCAGCACTTGATACCATCCTCCCCATCCTTTGAATCTCTGTCTGCCTGTTTGTTTGCTTCCCATGTGGTGAACTGAGGAATTCTGATAAAATGCACATTACCTTTTTTCCTCTATCTGTTTTTGATTTATGGATGAGACCATACTGTGGCTCTTTAATCCTTTTTTTTTAGTCACTTCCCTTTAATTCGGTATTCAAAAAATACAGAGGATCTTTCATTACCGAAGCATTAAAGAGGTGATACACTCACCTATCTATTCAACAAATATTTATTCATTTATTCATGACCTACTTTGTTCCATGCCTGTTTTAGGCCCAGTGATTGTATCAATGAGCAAAACAGACAGAAAGCCCTGCCCTTGTGGAGTTTACGTTTGAGAGGGGCAGATGTGTAATAAGCAAAATGAACAAATGAATTACATGCTGTGCTAGAAAAATTCTATGGGGAAAAAATGGAGCTGGGTATAGAGGCCTGTAATTGGTGAGGCTGCAGGTTTTTTTTTTAAATTGAGGTGAAATTCACATGACATCAAACTAACTATTTTAAAGGCTACCATTCAGTGGTATTTAGAATATTGGACAACAGTGTTGGACAACTATCACCTGTATCAAGTTCCAACACGTTTTCATCACCCTACAGGCAAACCATGTATGTACCTACCTGTTAGCGGTCACTCTCCATCCCTGCCCCCAGCCCGGGGCAGCCACCAGTCTGCTCTCTACCTGTGGATTTCCTGTTCTGGACATTTCATATAAATGGAATGATATAATATAGGACCTTTGTGTCTGACTGTGTTCACTTAGCATAAGGATTGTGATTTTATTTTATTTTTGATTGTAAGCTGGTAAATTATATATATTTATGGGGCACAAAGTGATGTTATGATATACAGATTGAACATCTCTAATCCAAAAATCCGAAATCTGAAATTTTTTATGTACTAACATGACGCTCCAAGGAGCATCTCAGATTTTGGATTTTCAGATTGGGGATGCTCAACTGGTATATACTCTGAAAATATTCCAAAATCCGAAAAAATCTGAAATCTAAAATAATTCTGGTCCCAAGCATTTTGGATAAGGGATATGCAACCTGTATTCATACAATGCAGAATGATTAAATCAACCTAATTAACATATCTAGCTCCTCAAATAATTATCATATTTTTGTGGCAAGAACATTTGAAAATGTATTCTTAGCAATTTTGAAATATAAAATACTTTATTACTAACTAGAGTCACATACTGTGCAATAAATCTCAAAAATCCTATTCCTTCTGTCTAACTGAAACTTTGTACCCATTGACCGACATCTCCCCATTCTTCCCACCTCCTAGCCTCTGGTAACCACCATTTTTCTCTCTGCTTCTATAAATTCACGTGTTTTAGATTCTACATGTAAGTGAGATCATGTAGTATTTGTCCTTCTGTGCCTGGCTTATTTCGTTTAGCGTAGTGTCCTCCAGGTTCATCCATGTTGTTGTAAAGGATTTCCTTCCTTTTTATGGCTGAGTAGTATTCCATTGTATATGTTCATCACATTTTCTTTATCCATTTATCCGTTCATGAACACTTAGGTTGTTTCTATACCTTGACTATTGTGAATAATGATGCAGTGAACATGGAGTACAAATATCTCTTCAACATACTGATTCCAAATCCTGTGGCTAAATACTCAGAATTGGGATTGTTGGATCATAGGGTAATTCTATTTTTAGTTTTTTGTAGAATCTTCATACAGTTTTTCTAATCAATACAGCAGTGGCTGAACTAATACACATTCCCACTAACAGTGTGCAAGGGTTCCCTTTTCTCCACCTCTTCACCAACTCTTATTGTCTTTTGTCTTTTTGATAATAGCTATTCTGACAGGTGTGAAGTGATAGCTCATTGTAGTTTTAATTTGCATTTTTATAGTGATTAGTGATGTTGAGCCTTTTTTCATATATCCATTGGCCATTCGTACATCTTCTTAGTCATGTCCTTCACCCATTTTTAAATTGGGTTATTTGGTTTTTGCCATTGAATTATTTGAATTCTTTATGTATTTTGAATATTAGCCCCTTACTAGATGTATGGCTTGCAAATATTTTCTTCCACTCTGTTAATTGTTTACTGTGCAGAAGCTTTTTAGTTTGATATAATCCCATTTGTCTATTTTTGCTTTTGTTGCCTGAGCTTTTGGAGTCAAACCCAAAGAATCATTGCCCAGACCAATGTTGTATAGCTTTTTCTCTATATTTTCTCCTAGTAATTTCATAGTTTCAGGTCTTGTGTTCAAGTCTTTAATCCATCTTGAGTTGATTTTGTGTATGGTGTGAGATAAGGGCCCAGTTTTATTCTTCCATGCAAATGAATTCTTTTATGTGGATATCCAGTTCAAGGTTTTGATTTTAAATGGGAGGTCAAGGTAGGAGTGGTTGGCAAAGTAACACTTGAGACTTAAAGGAGGCGAGAGAGGGGGCCGTGCAGATATTTGGGGGAAAAAGAATCCACAGTGAAGTAGCAGCCCTTGCAGATCCCTGGAGTGGGAGCTGGGAGGGAGCCAGTGGGCTCTAGGCCTCCAAGGGGCCTCATGGGCCTTGGGTAGAGTGAGGGGTGGAAGCCTGGGTCAGAGAGGCCTTCTAGTGCCCCCCTCTGTAGGTGGGAAGGTGCCCAGGCCAAGTCTGATTGATATCCTGGAGAAGGATGAACCTACAGGGACTTCCTGGGAAATGGCACAAGTTCCCACAGACCCCTGTCCTGACTGGTAGGCATCTGGTACTAAGGATATTCTTTAGAGTTGGTGGTCAGATGATGCTAGACTGTGGAGTCTAGCAGCCTGAGTGCAGGTAACAGGTGTTAGTGGACAGTATTTGGAGGCCAAGCACAGGGAGCTGGGCCAGCCACTATGCAAAGGTCCAGGGTTATCTGGGGAACTGGGAGAAATGAGGTGACAGTAGGCAGAGGGGCAAGACTCCATGCCTGGGGCAACTGGAAGACTGGTATGGGTCAAACTTCAGACACAAAGTTTTCATAGATATTTGGGTTTGTTTCCTCTATCCAAATTCCAGAGTGTGGTGTACTAAGCCTTTGGTGATCTTGGAAACAGACACCTTTTATCCTAGCATTTTGCAATATCCGTCATATCCTCCAATAAAAAAACAAAGTATTTGCAGCTCTTCAACCATTTCTTTATTCACAAAAGCAGACAGTAAATCTGTGTCTGATAAAAGCAATTAGTTGTCATATTTATAATACCTCATGAGGCAGGAAATAAACTTGCAATATGTTATATATACTTAGTTTGAGTTTAATTTAAATGGTTGTGTATTTTCTATCTTTTATATATTTAAACTAGATCTTTAGTTCAAAAGGTCAAGGTACCCTCTCCACATACTCTTTTCTTTTCCTTGCACAATTGTTTCAGACAGGATAGTATTTGGACTTCCAATAAAATCCTATCCCTCCTCTATAAAATGCAGGAAAAATCAATAGCTAATCTGTCTACTGCCTGGATACTAACGACTAGGTTTTGTGTGTTTTCGTGTTTTATTTCTTTTGGTGGATTAAAATATAACAAAATAGTGAACTATTGATTGGTTTTCCAGCTCCTGGGCATCTCTTCTTTCTCAAAAGCCAGTTATCTAGTCCTCTCTCTGAGGCAGGGACATTTGCACGTCCATACTTCCCATGTTACATTAAGCCCTTTACTATCAAATATCACCAGACAGGAAATGGAGCCAATTGTTTAAAAGTAGGAGTGAAAATACCTAAGTCGTGGGCTTTATGAAATCAATAACTTTTTTCTTGACTGAGAAGAGCAGAATTTAACAAAAACATTAGATTCTATTTAGGAGAGAGGAAATGTGACTTTTACTAATTCTTTTACTTTAAATATTGTATCAAAGGAATGATTTTTTAAGGGAAATTCTATACAGAACTTTATACATTGAAAAGAAAGCTGCAATAACTTTGAACCTAAAGCAACAACAAATTTGGACTTCTTTGTTTTTCTGTCAACTCTCATTGAAAGCTTTGGCGACATCATAGGGTTTCTTCACTTTAAAGATCATCTCTGTGCTGATGATTCCTAAACAGATATCTCTGGCATGAATCTTAGATCCCGTGTCCAACTGTCTGTCCAGCATCTGCACTGGATGTCTAGTACGCATCTCAAATACAGTGTCCAAAATGGAGTTCCTTCCCTAAGACCTGATCCTTCAGCAGTCTTCCCAATGACAGCAAATGGCCATTTGTCCTTGCAGGGGCCCAGGACAGATGCTTTGGTGTCCTCTTTAACTCATATCCAATCCCCCTCATAAACAGTCCATCAACAAATCTGGTCTTCCTTCTGAATTTCCCCAGAATCTGACACTTCCATCTTCATTGCTCTCTCCCTGGTCCAAAACACCCATCCTCTCTCCCCTGGCTTGTTCTGGTGACAACTACCTGGTCTCCAAGCCGCTGCCATGGAGTCGGCTGTCACAGCAGCATCTGGGGAGGCGGGGGGTGCTGTAAAAACCTTGGTCCTAGATGTCATTTTTCTACCCCAACCCCTCCTCATCTCAGTGTAAGAGTAAGTCTTTACAAGGCAGCAATGGCTCTGTGGGGTGCAGCTCCCTGTCAGCAATCCAGCCTCACCTGCTCCTCTCAACACCAACACATTTGCTGGGGGCACTGGTTCACTGTGGTTCCTGCCTCGGGGCCTTTGAACTTGCTGCTCGCTCTGCCTGGAATCCTCTTCCTCCAGGTGTCCACGTGACTGACCCTACTCACATCTTTACCCAAATATAACTTTCCCAAGAGAAGCTTTTCTGGCCACCGTACTTAAGATTCTACCCTCAACTCTCTTCCCTGCTTAACTTTCTCCATAGCATTGATCACCTTGTAATATATAACATATCACTCATTGGTCTTGTATCTTGTCCCTCTCCCCGCACTGGAACACAGGCTTGTTAAGAGCAAGGTCTCTGCCTTGTGTGTTTGCTGATGTATCCCTTGTACACAGAACAGCCCTGATCCATGGCAGGCGCTTAATAAATATTTGCTTAATGAATGTCAGAACTAAATTTTTCCTGTTTGATCATCATCTTAAAATGAACTCCAAGTCAGCAAAACATTAAGTAAACAAATTAACCATTAACTAAAGAAAAGGATTTCCTATTAAGAAGGAAAATAATCAAAAAGGCAGTTTGCTTTCTCTTTAAATTTCCTAGATGCATGCAGACATTAAAGAATTTCAGAAAGAATCCAGTTTTTTTCCATCACTGGTGCTGGGGTTTCAGTTTAAATTACAATTCTCCTTAGATCATTCTTTTAGTTAGGGGTGAGGGTGTGCAGGCTGTCACAACTGCAGTCAAGGAATGGATCACCTTCCTTAGGGTCGCTCTGGGAGAGAAAACTCCAAATGCAATATTGAACAATAATCACCTTTTACCCCATTCAGTTTAATGAGAACCACATACCACATAGTAGCACTAACAGAACGTAACATACTCTGCCTCTCCCTTGCCTTCCCGTTTGGGCTATTTCCATGGTTATGTGTATGTCTGTGGGAACTGGTGATAAGTATGCTATAGATAGGCCTTTGTGTTCTTCTTAATGATGTGGAGCAGTAGGTTAATGCACATCCATACATTTCTTTGCAACCTTCAAAAAACCTTAATTATCCTTCTGAGTAGGGAAGGGTTTAAAAAAAAAAGAATGGTAATAATTAGCTTCAGTGAAAAGAGCAAACAATATTGTACCACTTTAACAAGTTTAGCAAAATGCCATCCATTTCAGCACGTGGACAGTGCCTGATGAAGGTAGCAGACATTTATCTTATGCAGATCCCCACCCTCTCTGCCAACAAACTAACAAACCCACAAAACTGAGCACGTAAAGCACACATGAGCTTGTATTTGCTGACCTCCCACCAAAGCTCAGCTTGTGCCGGCCTCTCCTGGTGAAGGCCAGTCCTTGAACTCAGAGCTGAGGTGGTAGCACCTGCTTGGTAAGAAATCTTCTCACTTACTTTAGATTTCCATTGTGTAATTTTACCCTTGCATTGTCTTTTGTTTATTCCGTGTATACATTACATCTTCTCCAAATGAAATAGTAAGCAGGGATCAGGTGATGTGTTTGTTTTTATGTCCAACGGTGCCTAGCACTTTGCTGTGCCCATAGCACGTACTCAGTACACAGTTGCTGAGTGAATTAACTGCTGGATGAATAACAAAGGTTATTTGTTCTGAAGAACAGATCTGGAGGAAGTTTGGGGTATCCCAGATAGAGGGAGGAAGGGGTAGAGGAGATGTCTGTTTCAGCTTCTTTCCACAATGTCCAGGAAAGGAAGGAAAGACAGACAGCTTAGATGCTCCCTCAGATCCAGGACTCTAATCAAACTCATTCTGCTGCCACAGTGGAATAGGTTCAGATTGGGAGGAAATAGTAACACTTTCTGTGTGTGACTCAATCACTGCCAAAGGTTCGTGCTGGCAGGCCTGCTGCATCCCTGCGCATAGTGGCAGAGCTCACAGAGGACCCTCCCTTGGCGTCCCTGGGTGGTGGCTGCCTGCCACACTTCCCAGCAGGCAAGCCAAGGCTGGGATGCTGTGAGCATCCTCCCAGCTCCCTCACTCCTCCCTAGGCTGAAGAGAAGAACCTGTCTGCTGCTTTGTGGGCCTGGCCCTTGCCCAGTGTGCCTCATCCTTGGCCTCATCCTTCTGTGCTTTGCAGGACTCTTCCCCTGCGCTCTGTGACCATCTGGATGGCTGGTCCCCACGTTTGGAACGACCTGTAAGAGCCTTCCTTTAACTGACGCCCCCACACAGGCACACTCTGTGATCTGTCCTTCGCGTGCGGCTAACCATTTTTTCACTCTATCAACTAGCTGAGCTTCTGTCCAGGCAATCCCCTCTCTCCCCGTTCCAACCTCAAAAGAAGCAGGAGACAGCATCTGACTTTCTCTGGGGTCAGGATGGGGAGGGTCAACAGAGATGGAAGAGAAAGGAGCCCAGAGTAGCTCTGTGTGATAGGCATCATTAGATGCCTATCAGTTAAAACAGATATGTGTGTGTTGTATCATTTTTGCATCTCATGCTCATGGCTGGTGTGTGACAAAACCCCCTGGAATACAGGTACCCCACTCTGGGGAGCGACGTCTTGAGGGCCACTGATGACATGGCACTGTAGGCACCTTCTTCACCCATGCTCTTCACGCTGACCAATCCCACCTCTGCCCAGGGAAACACTCAAAGCTCTGGAAACCTTAGTGCAACCCAGGGAGGCGACGTGCTATTTTTATTCCTGGGAATGTGTAAGCTTCACTTTATTAAGTAGAAATTTTGGAAGCATACCTTCTCTGCTTTTCAAAATATGTTTCTTCAGACCTGGGCAGATGTTGTTTTAATTAAAACACATGCAACTTCAATTAGTATTTTTAAAAAGTAGCCTGATTTCCCAGACAAGGTGATTTATTGGAACACTCTCTGCCAGCTCATTTTAATAACTTGATTTCATAAGCCAAATTTTAGGTAGAAGGAAAGCTCTGTGCTTTAGTGGAAACTTTGTATCTTCAGATTAGGAGCCTGTGTTAGAGCACACATCTCCTAAACCCCAGAACCTAATGTCTTGAATGCTGCCTGCCTTTTCCGGGAAGCCATGGGTTCTTTGTTAATTAACTTCAGACACCTGTTGGGGAATTTTGGCAGCTGGGGCTGGCAGATAAGAATTCCTTGGAAGGGAAGTTGCAAATAAATTCAAGAGCTGGTAATTATTTTATTAAATAAAATTTAATGATTTGTCCCTTGGGAATACTCCGTAAGGGAAAAGGCAAAATGAGAAATTTCCAGTTGATTCAAATTCAGGGCCTCTTTAAAGACCTCAAAGAAGAGAGAGAGCGAGAGAGAGAACCCACCTACCTGTATTTCGACTGTTTAGGTATTCGTTTCATGCCTGGCCAAGCTGCATAAGAGATGAAATGGCTCTCCTCAAACACCTGAGCCAAATCCCGAGAATCTAAAAATAGAAATGAGGATTTTAGCAGGATCGTGTTTTTAAATTGTGTTCCCTTCCAAGTGTGGACTGTCATCTTCTCCACTTGTCAAAAAAAAAAAAAAGTTTTAATCGTGTGGAAAGAAATTGTTATTTTTACTCTCTAGTTCTAAAAGGAAGGGATTATAAGAGTTTAAAAGTCTGCAGATGACGACTCTCTCAGCCCTTCTGGCATATGTGCGATTGTTTGTCTCGCTGGGTCTCCAGGAATTACGGAGCAGGCAAGGACAGCTGTAACTGGGGGTGCAGCTAAAGGAAGGGTGCAGGCTGGCGCCGTAAATCAGATGGGCCCTGGGAGCCCGTAATGCAGTAAGAGGAGATGAGGAGGAAGAAAGGGCACCACGAGACCCCAGGCAGGAGGCCAGAGAAGAGGGAGGCGCTAGAAGCCTGGCCATCAATCGATGCAGTCCCTCCAGCGCTGGGCAGCTGCTGCCAGACTAGGGTGCAGGTTTGCGGAATGGCACAAGCAGCAAGCACAAATTTTGCTCCTTAACTTAATGCCTTGAGAAGAAAAGACTCGTTTCCTTCATCCTGCCAGACCAGAGTCAGAGGGACAGGCAAAGAATCAAGCAGTTCCCTGCAGCTCCTCATCAAAATGTCCTAAAAGTTCTTTCACGAAACTTAGTTAAAATTCAGACATTTCTTCTCTTATAAGCAGAAAATTCATGAAAATTTACTATCAGAAAAGCCTGGGGTTTTTTTTTAATTAAAAATAAAATTTTCCTATCCACTTTTGTGTGCTACAGTATCTGGAATCAATGTCAGTCCAGTAAAATGAATGACTTTGAATAGTTCATTGATAAAAAGCGAGTGGCTTGTTTCCTAAAGCACATGATAGCCTTTGAATCCCAGATTGTATCATCCTTATCATGTTACATAGGCAACTGCACTTGAGACAGTCTAGACTGGGCTGATGCAGACAGATGTTAATATGCAATGTGTTGCTTTTAATTAGGACTCACTAATATTGCAACTTCAAACTTAGAGGTTATTCCATGTTCAGGATAGAGCAAAACATAAAAATTCCTGTGGTCCTCACCTTGAGACTTGAACAGTTTAATTTACTTGTCAGAAAGAAAAGTTATAGCCATGAAATGGAAAGTGGTGGTATTAAATTTTTAATTGAATATTAACTCCACAGACTAATACCCAGCATCTCTGTGAGTCTGATCCATTTTAAGGGTGACCTCATTACTCATAAAATGTTAAAAATCCGTTAAGTTTAGCTTTCAAGTCATCCTCTACTCCTCAAATACTAATGGAAACCCTAGTTTCATCCTTGGCCTCATTTTTTTCAGTAATAGAAGTGAATAGAAACTTTGGGGTTTTTTCTTTCTTTTCTTTATCCCAACACAGTAAATCCATCATGATGTCTTACTGATATTTCTCCAGGGGGTTTCTTGAGTTCTCTTTACTGTCCCTGTGCATCCACCTCTTGGTTTCAGCTCACGCCATCGCAAGCCCAATACATACCGTGGTGTCACGTCCTACCTGAGTCTCTTCACCTCTGCCCCTTCCCACCTTTCCTGCCTCCCACCTCGCTGTTGCCACCCTGACCTTTGTCAAGTGCTGCAGTTAAGGACTAGTCCGTGGTCCCCTGATGTGAGTGACATGACACGAACTCTGCTGCCTGATTTCTTTTTTCAATAAAAGTTTTTACTGAGGCCTCCAGGAGCCTCCACACTTCTCAGCACAACAGTCGTGTCTGTCCTCTGCATCCTGCTCAACCTCCCTTCAGCATTTAGCACATTTATGTATCTTGGTTTTTAAGAAAAACTTTCCTGGTTTTTTTCCTACTCCCTTTCTTCTCCCATTTCCCCCTGTTTAGTTTTCTCTTCTTCAGTTTACCGCAGGGCTCTGTCCGGGGTCTTTTTCTCTTCTCTTCTTCATCTATGCATTGGATGTAAGACCATCTCTCCTCCACTTCATTTCTTCCTGCCGATCCAGTATAAACTTCTATAAATCTGGTATAACTTGCCTTCTGTCTGAAGAACAACCTTCAGCATTTCTTATATTGCCGGTCTGCTAAAGATGAATTCTCTCAACTTTTTTTTTTGTTGGTCTGAAAATGTCTTTACTCACCATAAAGGATGTTTATGCTTAGTAGAATTTTGAGATGACAATTTTTTTCTCTTTCACTACTTCAGAGATGTCATTCCATTGCCTTACAGTCTCCATTGCTTTTCTTAAGTCAGTTCTTACTGTTGTTTCCCTGAATATTTTTATGCTATCTACATTTAAGATACTTGGTCATTAGGTATTCTAATATTTTCTCTACCCCCTTCTCACTTTCCTCTCTTTCTGGGACTCCAGTTACATGTATGTTACGCTACATAATATTGTCCTGCAGACACTTAGATACTCTGTTCAAGATTTTTTTATTCCCCTTTTTCACTTTGTGCTTTAGTTTTGATAATTTCTAGTAATCTGTCTTCAAACTCACTAGTCCTTCCATGTGCTATTTTCAATCCTCTGTAAAGGCCATTATAGAAATCCTTCATTTCAGATATTGTATTTTTCAATTCTAGAATTTCCATTTGGTTCTTCCTTGTAGTTTCCATTTCTGTGCTGAATTTGTCCTTTTTTTTTTTTTCATGCATGTTGTCCAATTTCCCACTAGATAGGTTAACAAATATGTTGAAGATAAAGTCCTTGTCTACATATCCTAATGTCTGGTTACTGTGGATTTGCCTATAATGACTATCTTTTCTCTTAATTTTTGTTCACATTTTCTTACTTGTTTGCATATCTTGTGATTTGTTATTTTATGCCAGAAATTTTGTGTTAAAAGATTTGAATAGAATGAAGTAGATAATTCCTCCCCCCCCAAAAAAAAGAACACCCATTTCTTTTACTAGATTGCTAAGGTAGAGAAAGCTGAGTCAATCTAAAGCTCATTTTAGTTATATCTGGGCTTTAGTTAAATTCACACCATTTTCAGCATTAGTTAAATTTAGTTGACCACCAAGTTCAAATATTTCAAGAACATCATCAGTATTTAACTTGCCATAGGGTTTGGAAACTGAGCACCTATAGATTCCAGAGATTTGTCTATGCATTACAGCTTAGCCACCAGTTTTTTGAGCCATAGGAAATCTCTCTCTCTTTCCCTCTCTCCCCCTTTCAGCTCTGAAGCTCAGGTGCCAGCTTTTTGGATCATGCACTACCTACATTTTTCAGGCCTTTTATAATTTTACTTCTACTGTCTCTATCCATCCTCAATACTTACATTCCTAGGTTCATGGCCTTCCTTTCAACGGGGCACTCTCATTCTCACTGTCATTCTCATTCCAACTCAGTCCCTTCAGCTCTTTCCCCACCCCAATGGCTCTTTCACTTCCTTTCCTATCTACTCCTAACCCATCTTCCAAGACATATTCAGGACCCACCCTTTCACAAACTTCTGTGAGTACTCCAGATTTAATTTTTTGCCCTACTTGAACTTCTTTATGTTGATTTATGTACTCCCCAAATTTAGCACTTCAGAAATGCTGTGTACAAAACTCATATAAGTTCATAGTGATTTAGGTATAGTAGTGTAGTCTCCTCAGCCAAGCTGGTAGCTCTTTAGGAAGAAGAACAATATCTTTTTTTACTTCTACTTTTGGGGCTTCTTTTGAAAGCCCCAACTATGCCTACCATTGTGTTAATGTGATGAAGATGACACATGTTGCATAGTTACTATTCTGCTAGAATACGAGCTCCATGGGAGCATGGACAGTGTCTTCCTCATTTGCTGCTATAACTCCCGGAACAGGACTGTTCTGGCACCTAGGACGTATTTATAATATTAAGATTTGTCGGAATGGATAATAGGTTGAAGTCATAAAATTGTGGTTTTATAAACCAAATTTCCATTGTCACACATAGGTTTTCCTAATTGTTTTAAATGAGTTTGCAGTTAAACCTATACCAGAGCATCTTTTACAGATGAGACCTACTAACCTTCACCCTCCTTCCTCACCTTGAACACACAACCACCACCGCACCCCTAATAATAGAACTGCGTGCTTTATTCTTACTGTGCAAACCAAAGCAGACAAAATGTATGTTTTAAAGAACACGGTTCTTAACTTTGGGTGTACATTGAAGCACCTGAGCCCATCCCCAGAGATGCTCCGATATTAGCACTTATATTAAGGCTCCCTGAGGGATTCTAATGGATAGCCATGGTTGAGAACTACTGATTTAGAGTCTGAAAGACCCATTGTAAATAAAAACAGCCTGCTAATCTCCTGCAAAACTATCTTCTTCCAATTTTGAAATATTTTATAATTATTAAAGTTTAAACTTATGTATTTTTCTCTAAGACATTCCATTTCTTTGTTTGGAAAAGACAAAAATTTTTCTCCAGAAATTATTCTTATCTACTTACATTATTGTATATAATGGACAATTGCTTCCAATGGAATAGCCAATTTAAGCCCACATTGCCACTAATGGTATTGACACATAGAGTCAAAACAAAGCTTAAATTGTTGCAAATACTGTGTATAGAGAGAGAGTAGCTATATCAAGTGGGCATCAGTCCCTTGTTTTAGCATAATCTTTCATAACACATACTTAGATAAAGTTATCATGAGCCTCTTCAGTTTAGCAAAGAATTCTAACTTTACCTTTCCACTTAATAAAGTCCCTGAGGTTTAAAGACCAACTTAATCAAGAGGACAGGTTTAAAGAGCTTGTGGAACATATTAAAGACAAGGCCTGGAATGTTATAGGGTACATCTCAATTCTTTTCTGATAGGGGCAGAGTTTCCTTCCCCAGCCAAGGTGTCTGAAGTTCCTCACTGTTCAGGACTCCTACAAGTGACCAGTGTGGTTCGACCGCAGGGTTGGAGGTGCTGCTCTCTTCCCTGGTTCCACCTTTTCTCAGCTCCAGTCTTAGCTAACCTTTGAAACCTGAAACCTTGCTCCTGCAAGCAACATCCAGATATTGTCTCTTGCACTTTGGCCCATGGCTTCTTTAAGTTTGTGTCTCTGCTTCGGTGTGGGTTAAGTAAGGAAAGAATGCCTTCAGCTTTTCAGTAAGCAAGCGAACAAGAAAAATAAATAGAAAATACATAAATTAATACTTTGAGATATAACCCTGCCTCACCCATTCTCCAGAAACACTAGGGTATTAGCATTACGTTTCTGCAAGCTGCTTTTCTTGAATTAAAGCTACCTATCACTTCCCAAATATTCTATAATATTCTTTGCTGCTACCTTATACCTTCACCTGAATTATTTTAAAAATGTGTTCTCTTTGGTGTATAGAGGGGATATGAGGCAGTGTGTGCTTTGAATTGCTTTTGAATTTTTGTGACAGGATTTTTCAGAAGCTCCTTCATTTTGTCCCCTTCTTCACCCCCTGACTAACAGCATGTGTTGTGTGCATGATGCTCTGAGGCTTGGTGTGGAGACTGCGTCAGGTACTGGGAGGAGCTAATCAGTCCCCTCGAAGATCAAACCTTTGGCCTTGCTATGTAATCAGATTGCTAATCTACTGAACTGAGTACGGCAGAGAGTGGGGAGACCCAACGAGTAATTCTGTTGTCTGCATCGAACATTCCCCAGTTGGCCTGATACTGTACATCCCAGCATTAAGCATCATCTTCTGTGACAGCCCACTCACCCAAAAGAACAATATTGGCATTGGTATTTCATTCTCACCCATTCTCACCGTTGGTCCAGGCTGGGAGAGAAGAGGGAGTGGATAAAAAAAGACAGGGGAGGCGATAAATATTGGCAAGGATGTTTGCTGAATGAAAAAAAGGGAGTATTGTTTCTCAAGCATCTTCATATGGGAAAACAGGAATTATTCCGTTAGCTGCTTTCTATTAGGTAAAGGACTAGCACTAGCCAAGAACATTTGAATTACAAAGTTAGAGGGGCTCCTCTGGATCAATATTTTAAATTGTAACCGTGTAACGGTGCTACTTGATTGGATAGCAAAGATTAGTGAGCAACAAACAATGAATACTGAGCATTCGGTAACTAAGTACAATTTGCAGCACAGCCCGTCTTAAATGGGCAAGTGACCGCCCATGTGTAAACATGATTGCATCTGCGGTAATTAGGCACCCATGGGAAGGGACAGAGTGACTGAGTCAGGCTTTGTCTTCTCCCCAGGGTGGCTAAGGCAGTACTTCTAGCAGCTCCACTTTTCAGTTTTCCAGCTGGCTCCAAAGGCCACCTCCACTCCGCCATGGGCTTAGGACAGAGGTGGAGTGGAGCTGTGGAGCCGCTGGAATGAGAGCGGTTCTCAGAGCAGTCTGGGGACGTGCTGGGGACGTGCTGGGAAGCTGCAGACTAGACAACAGCCACAGCAACAATGACAACCACAACCACCCCTCCACTGTTGATCTGTAAACCACCAGCTCCCAGGGCACTTGAAGGAAGCTGAGGGACCAGCTTGAACTGGATGCAGAGAAAACAAATCACAACTGCCTAAAAGCCCAGTTATTCTAAGAATCAGTTAGTCTAGATAGGAACACTGTGATTGACATGCACCCAGACTTCACTATGAATTTGCTTAATTCATTACTTTCCTTTAAGTATTCTGCTGGACTTTGAGAACAACTACTGCATTTCTGTTTTGCTTTGGCAAGAGAGAGGGATGATTTTAGATGGTAAAGCTGACAGAGCGGCGGACCCACACTTGGGGTAGGGGACATGGACTGCTGCAGGCAGTAGGACAGGTGAACAGACAGTTCCGGGCGCACCCTACTGAATGCCAGGGCGGGAGGCTTAGGGAAAGGAAGGGGACAAGGCGTGGGGGATGCACTTGGCTATGGTGGAGGAGCATCTGCTGGTGACTGACTTCTTGGATCTCTTCTCACCCTTCCACTCTGAACACCTTCTCACTCACGGATGGCGGGAACCAGCCTCTGTTGTGTTTCGCAGTCTCCGGGTTCAGGGCTTCTCATGGTCCACATTTGTCATCTAGTCTCTGCTCGGTTATCACGTGCCTGGATTCTAGTCTCTGCTCGGTTTTCTTTCTAATGCGAAGGCATGTGAGATTCCTTATTTTCAAAAGAGGGGGCTCAAGTATGTGCATGAGACTAGCCCCTTAACTGGGCTGGAATAAGCTGGTATCTTTACTTGGAGAGAAGAAATGGGCACGAACACACCTTGCCTTGGATTTAGGCCTCCCTATAAATGCCAGAGGAGGGATCCATTTCCCTTCCTTCCCCACCGCCCCCAGCCCCAATTCCCTCAAGGTCTGAAGTCATTTTATTCTGTTGCTGGCATCTCCTGGGTCTGGTCTTCCCCTGGCAATCTCCTTGAGATAAGGTACCACGTTCTTACCCTGTGACTCCCCGGCGTGGCCTGACCACGCACGGCCAGAGGAGGTCTATGGCAGTTTACCAATAGAACCACTGATTGTGAATCATTAATGCAATTAGCAACAGCAGAGCTCTGCAATGTTTTTTGCTTTCTATCTTTCTAAAAGAGTTTTGGAAAGCTATTCCCCCTCCCCATCATATTTTTAGATTTAAATTGTGGCCAAGAATATAGTATAGTTTCCTGTGTGGCATTTTAAAAATAAAACTGACACATCTCTCTTTTAAATGTATCTAAAAAATCTGAATACCACAGTGGTTTAATACCCACCATCATCCTCTTTAATAATATGTGAACAGATTATTCATCAATGCTAGCAATGCTACATCATTCCTTTTGCTCCTTAAACATATGAGCTTTCCATGTGCCCTGAAAATTTTACCCTGATTAATGTATTTTATGCTATAAAGTTTCTTATGATAATTCTCTGTGCAAGAAAAACATATACAAATTAAAATTTATTTTTAAATACTTCTTATGGTATTAGGCTTTAAATTAAAATTTTCTTACAGATCAAGTTATTACTGTTATTGGTGGAATACAGTTGATCAAACTAACATGTATGTCATTTATCTTTATTAAAATTGTTAAATATAAAAAGTAATACTTTATTGGCCATGCATTCACTAGATGGATGAGCTTTTTTTCCCCAATCAATTCATATATTCAAAAATGAATATTACTTATTGCTTGAATGAACAACAAGGTTCAGTGTCACTCTATTCTCGTATTTTTGTTTTGTTTTTATAGATTTAAATACTGAGAATCATCACTCACATAGATAAGGTCAAGGGAATAGAAGGTCTTTCCTTACAGCAATGACACTTGCTTCTTTGAACTTCTTATGCATTTAATTTTTAAAAATCTCATGGGGATCCATTATCAGAAGTTATTCTTAATTATCTATTAACTGGCAAGTTGATTCAGTCCTCCCTCAATTTTGTTGAAGGTAAAAAATCAGAAAGTATCTTGTTTAAAAAAAAAAAAAGATGAATTGCGCATTATTGAAGGTGTTTCCTTCTCACCCAGATGCTGGCATTGGGCAGTACCCCCAGTTTCATGTCAGAGAGCAATGGCCGTTCTGAAGCAGGGAGGGAATTGACTTGGTTTTGTGAACTGAAAGAACATGCAGATGTGCTTTCAGGCAGATGCATCTTGGTCTAGGAGTTCATAGGGAAACTGAGGATCTGAAAATGGATTCCCTTAAACCCCAAATCCCGGGTCCCCTTAGCAAGGCCTCGTGTGGCCCCAGGGCACACAGGGCTCCTTTTGGAGACCACTGCGCTAGGGCAGCCTGACTCCGATGGCCAGGTAACCGTGACCTTGGTGGTGCTCCCAGGCAGCCGGGGGTAGAAGAATGTGCTTCTCTGATGAATGGGCCCTGCCTTTCCCAAGCCGTGTCCGCACATGCCACTTTTGGGCTGCAGTTCCCCACGGGGAGCTCACGCAAAGAGAAAGGCAGCCAACTGTGTGGGGTGAAACACGAGACGAGATTTAAGAATTACATTTGAAGCCAATTAAGACTACAGTACGAGTTTTATGCTAGATCATAATTTCTTATCTACATATAGAGTGTCATTATTGGGACAATGAGTGCAGTATTTAAAAAATCCTGGGGACTAATTAAATATAAAGAAGTCCAGCTTTCAGACTGGAAGTGCCACAGTTCAGCTCTCATACCGTAAAAGTCTAGTGTGATTGTTCAATACAGTTGCCAAGGTATTTGCATAAGTAGTTAGATATTTCAAGGTTTCAGCGTAATTTTATTCTTGTCCGTCATCTTCCAGTATGTGGAATTAATTTATCTCCTCATTCATTCATTCATTCAGTTAACCAGTATTTATTCAGTGCCTACTGTGTGCCAATCACAGCACAGCATCAAAGTTTCTCCTTCATGAAACGTACGGTCTAGAGGTGAAAAGAGTCTCAAAAGTAAGCAAACAATACTTTGAGCTTTGGATATGAATAAAATAGGGTAAGGGATTCGAGAGTGAGAGGGGAGGGAATGTTGACTGTGGTGGTCTGGAAAGGACTCTGTCGGGAAGTGCACCCTAAGTGATGGATGGAGCCAGGTATTAAACCACCTGGGGAAAGAGCTTTGTGGGCAAAAGCAGCAGCAAGGGCAGAATCCCCGGTGCAGGACGGAGCTTGGCATGTGGCAAAAACAGGAGCAAGGTCAGTGCTGTTGCACCTGGTAAATGAGGCAGGGAGAGGTCAGAGATGCTGGTGGTGACTGAGGGATGCCTTTCAGCCTGGATAAGGAATGCGGGTTTTTCTCCGAGGGTCTTGGCTGGGGGGAGCATGACCACACTTACATCACCTGAAGTCCTCTCTGGCTGCTGGATGGCCAGACTGTAGAGAAGGAGGGAGGGTAGTAAGGGCTTGGTTTTAGGAGTCTGGGAAGGAGAACATGCTGCCCAGGACCAGCGCTGTAGCAGAGGGGTGGGAAAAGTACTTTGAAGGTGGAACTAGCAAGCCTTGCTGATGGATGGGGTGCAAAACGCTGCAAATAGGGAAAGGACAGTAATCCTAGTAGAATCAGAGTTCAATTTTGGACTGAAAGTTTGAAATGTCTGTTAGACATGACAGGGGAGATGCCAAGTAGGAAGCTGGCAACATTCATTTAGAGCTCAGGATGGAGATATTAATCCATGTGTCATCAGTGGGGGAAAAAAGATAAAGTCATGGTCCAATTATATTAATTCTCTAAGTACAGAAACATCTACAGGAAGCCTCATCTTAAAATAAAATGCCTATCCACAGGTAGACAAGCATTTCTCGGCTCATTAACCAAAGAAAGTTTCTTAGGTAATTTTCTTCTTCCTTTTTACTTTTGAATAAAGAAGATAGGAGATAATGTTTCTTTGTGTGGGTGCTACTGAAAAATATAAGACCACATAGGTTCACATTATTTTAGGATGACCTGTAGGGAATGGGAAGTACCTTCACGTTCCTCCTACTTGTTTACGTACAAAACTTAAGCATCAGCCTATTTATGCCACCGCAGTTGAGGCATCAAGGCTGTTTATCCACCCCAAGAAAAAATAGGGACATGGGGAGAGGGACAATCAGTTGAGACTGATGAGAACTCTGAATTTCTATCCACTGGTCTGGGCTCTCTTGTTGGGTATTATTTGTCTTACTTTTATTTCCTCAGGCTCATTATTCCAGACGGTCCTGTTTTACTACTGAAATTTTCATCTGTTCAGTAATTTGTGTGTGTGCGTGGTCATCCCTCACCACGTCACTCCTGGGACTCAATGAATCCCCATGAACAGGACGACGTACCTGGTCATTCTGTCGCCATCAGTTTTCCATGGGGCAGAAATTGTTTTAAGGGCCCCTGTGTGAAGTGCCAAGTTATTTATCCGTGGAATGGATTGTAATGAGAGCGAATGGAAGTGCTTCTTGCTAGTACCTGTATGAACACAGCAGGGGTAGCTGCCTCCCCTCCACACCACCCATCCAAATACTCCCCCATTTTTCAGTTGTGTGCAGGTCTTGGCAGGAGACTTTTTCAAACATTTAGAAGTAGGAATAGCCTACCGGGAGGCAGATGCTTCCATAAGGTATAAATCTAATTGATAGAGGACCGTTAGAGACAGCTTATAGTCAAGCTCCCCCTATTTTGCAGGAAAAAATATTTTGCTTCCCCCCTTGTTTTTCAAATCCTAGCTAAGGCCAGACAGAATTACCATTTTATATATAAATGTGTGTATGGATATATCTCTGTGTGTGTGCATATCTATGACAGAGTTCCTATGATACTTTTTCTTATAAATTGAATATTTTTTTCATTCATTTGAATTTTAGCTGGCTGTGGGTGAATGATTTTTTTAATCTTATGTATAACTTTGTAAGCCACAGGAGTTTTTATAAGCAACATGATTTTTGTCCCAAGCTATTTTCAGAGATTTATATAACTCACATGAAATGGGAAATCATGGTGGTTCTGCCTTCAAATTCTCAACAGATTTTTTACATTTGTTTGCTCATAGATAAGGCCCAGCTCTACCAGTACTGATGATCTATACAACCCCCCTAATTCAGTCAATCAATATACCCCCTTTAAACTCCCTGTTTCCTCTCATGTCCTAGCTAGACTATCAAAGAAGCCATTTTCTGGTTTTGACATTCCAGAATGCCAGTCTTGGGACAGTTGTCCTCAATTTACAGACTTAAGCTGAAGGAGGGATATTGGGAAAAGTATGTGACTTTCTATAACGCAGATCAAGGGACAGTTACAGTTACAGACAAACATCATAGTAATACAGCACATGCAGGATTTTACACACAGTGATTAAGTGAAAAATGCTCAGCATGAATTCACCTTCAGAAATCTTTAGTGATGCATGCCCTGACCTGCCCCCAAACCTCATGAATCTGAGTCTCTGGCATGGGGCCTTGGCATCTACCTGTGTCCAAAAGCTCCCCAGGTGATTCTGATGCACAGTCCAGGGGGAGAATCATATATCCGCGCTGTGGAAGGTTAGCCCTCACCAGGCCAGCCACTTCCTCTTACGAGTGATGCTGCCTTTTTCACTCTCATGGGGCTACTTCTTACTGGGCTCTAAATTACTATTTACACAGGATTTTAGGACCTTTAGAACTCAAGTCAAGTGCCATTAAGATTGTGTAATGAACCCATGAATTTAAAATACCTAAGCAATTTGGAGGGGCAACTATGTCATTTTGAAATAAGTTCTATGAGTCACATCAGGTTCTATAACATTACACACTAAACACAGGCATAAGACTAAAATTTTTCCCAGTTTATTTTAATTTATTTATTCTACATCTCATTTTTCAATATGTCTTTAGTAGTAATCTAAGGTAATTCAGTCAGCAAACATTAAGTGATCACTATGTTCAAGGCGTCATGCTGGGTCCTGTGACTCAATGCTAGGCATTTATTTAGATTCTCAAATTTCAAAGATTCACCAATAGTATTGAAATGTGAAGGACTTGTTCTCAGAAATGAAAGCCATTGTTCAAACATCAAATTTTGATTCAAGCATGTACTTAGGAAAGGCCCAGTAGTGAGAGACCCCACTCCATCTCCAAGGCCCAAGGTCCTGGCATGTTGCAATTACACACAAGAACCGACTGGAACTCAGCACTCACGGGTGAGTGTATCTGAGAACCCACACTACCATGTGTGCTGTGACCACAGGAGCCGACTTTCCTCTGCAGCCAGGAAAGCAGCTCAAACCCAACTTTATGTTGCAGGTTGACCTCCCCTGTCCTCAGCACACACAGATGTCCCACCATGAGCCAACGTGGTCACGTGGCTTATGGCAATCAGTTCCTATCACACATCACCATCCACAACCTCAGGTGAAGGCCAATAGCAGTTAATTCTCTCTGTCCCTCACTTCTCCCTACCTGAGACAAAGACCGCTGAGCACAGCACCACCAAGCACAGCTACCTCCACAGTAACCCAGCACTGGCTGCCTTGCACAGTGCACGCTCAGCACACCCAGCTCCAGGCTGCAGATTGTTGGGAGTAAAACTTTTCCACTCCCAGCTCAGGTCCTTATGGTGGGGAGACTGTGAATATTAACTGGCAACAGACAGATGAACAGGAGAGAAGACAAAGTTTATTCACCTGCAAGTGGGAGTACTCAGTAATGAGTAACTCAGTGAACAGCCAGGGGTAATAGTTTATATTCCGGCTTAACAGGGACGGGGTACGGGGTAGATAGGGCTCCTAGGGGAAACAAACTGGCTTCTAAGGGAACTAAACGGAGGCATGACAGCCTCCGATAAAGTTTGTTTATGCAATTTCTCGCCCCAGTGCTAAGGATCAGTCTCTCCTTCTTGGCTGGAACCCCCCCCCCCCCCGGGGGATTTATGGCAGCTCCATTCTCAGAAAGCTCTGTCTCTAGTCAATAAAGGAAGCTCAGAAAAGGCTTCCTTAAAGTTTCATCTTTACGCCATCCTGGCGGGTCCGTTCCAGGTCTCCACGCAGCTTATTTAGGTAACCTTGCTCATTCCGTACCTATGTCCTTAACCCTGCTTTCTCAGACCTTTTACTTTTGTCACTCCTCAATCAAGCCAATGATGTAAAGAAATGACCTCGGTCTTGCCAAACTCCAAGCCAGCCTTCTCGTGAGAGGTGGAGAACACCACCCTTAGCATGGCTAAGCCTCCGCCAGGCCTGGAGCTGCTCTCAGAAAGCATGTCCAGTGTTTAACACCCAAGAGCAAGAGACAACAGCTCTTCTTATAAATATAAACATGGAACCATCTAGAACAACTTAGTGTGGGGCAGAAGCTCTCCATGAGAATATTACTGTAATACAGGAAAATGCTAAATTATGCTTATTCTGTAGGTAGCCTTTAACTTTTAGAGAGAAAATGCTCTAAAACTTCACTTCCTGACGAAGAGCAAGTGCTTCCTTCAAGCAAAGGCTGGGGGATGTGACTCGGGATGGGTGAGCCAGCTGTAAGTCTGGGGGCCGGGACAGGTGATCCTATGGGCCTCAACTATAATACAAGTCGGGGCTTGTCAGGGAGCCCGTTGTAGTGTGACCACCGAGGACTGTTGTGAGTGTACCCTAAATGAAGACATACAGAGAGAGTACTTCGAATAATACTTTAAATGATGTGCATGTAGAATACTCAGAATAGTACTTGGAACATGGCAGCCTTGAGTTAATTCACCGCTGCTATTACTCTCATGCTCTGTAGCAATAGCAGCAGTACTGGCACTAGTAGCACGTGTTCCTTGCAGACCTCTGTCCTTTCAGGGACTTCCCCCGGTCCAGTGGAGGCTCCCAGGCAAAGGTTATTCAGCACCTCTGTTCTGTGAAAATGAGATTAAAAATTTGCAGTATATTTAAAGTTATCTCCAGCCTATTGTGATGATGCCTTTTCTCCAAAGCACATTTTTTTTCCTGTTTTATTGTAGGCACAAATCTTTTTTATGCAGATGCTTAATTTTTCCCAAAAAAAACCTCACTCCTTTCAATAAGGTTTTATATTTGGGCATCACATCTCTATTCTTCCAAGAAGCCCTTGGTAAACGATGGAACAATGAAGCAAAGTGCTGGCCGTAAAGAGCAATCTGCAACGACACCAGTAGCTGCAATCCCGAGTGCCTGTAATTATATTCTCCTGCACATGTGCGGTGTTTGATAAAGAGAGAGAGCTAGCTTTGTTACTCCTTAATTTTAAGAGGAAAAAACTGCCAAGAACTCTAGGCTTTAATTACCCAAACAAGCTTGCTTTAAACAAATTCAAACACAGGAACACAAAGTAGGAGATCAAATACATCCTGTGAGCCCGTGAGCACACACCCTCCACGGGGCTGTGTCTCTTGAGGTAACAGTGTTGTGTCTTCGATATGCCAATAACACCGCACTATCTAGATGGTGCACGCCAGAAAAGGGCCATCTCTTGGGTGTCTCCAGTGAACCATGAAAAAAAGTCTCAGGTAAAAAGTGTATTTTTAGGCAAATCCTTTGAGATGAGGATTCACAGGAAGGATTTGAGTGCATTATCCGATGTGGTTGAATTCCCACTTCGATACTGAATATACTTTGCTTTATTCCAAAGAGCTCAGCCTCCTCTTAAAGACATTGAAATTCATCTGGTTCACTCATGGCACCATTTAAACTTTCTTTTTTTCCTCCCCCACTTCTCTGATAAGCTTGCTTCCATTTACAAAAACATCAAAACTTGGGGGGAAAAAATTATTAGACAAGAAAAGAGAAAAGCACCTCTCGTTTAAGCTTCCTATGAGACCAAATTGATTAGTCATCTGGGATTAACTTGGGCTGGCAGTAAGTTTACAGCAAGTCATGTCTGTCATCCTTTTCTTGTTGTGATTTCTCTTGGAAACTTTAAGTAAATTGCCTTCGTCAAACCGTATCTTAGACTCTGATTAAATCTGAAGCCTAACGAGCCATTTCCTTGTTTCGGTCTTGTTTATTCTAAATAGCATCATAGACACAGACCAAAAGTAATGCCGCATTAATGAAAATATACAAACCTTAAGTGTTATCCAATAATTTTTATAGTGTAACTAACTAATGAGAGGCCAGCTAGCAGCTGCCTCAAATGCTCTTATCTGCTTGAGTTTCTAGTGAAAACAATGGTCCCCAGTGGTGCCCAGGGCTGGCTTCCCAAAGATTGTCACCTCAACCCATGGCTAAAGCAGAGCTGGGTTTCCTGCTCACCATGGTGAGAGGGAGAACACCACTCAGGGGGCTTTGGCAGCACTTGGAGGGGTGAGGAGAGATTTTTGTTGAGAATTTGAAGCTGGGTTAAGGCGGATCCTTTAATTCTAGGATTTGCCATCGTTCAGGATGGTAGAAATAGGAATTCAAAGAGTTTTAAGGCAAAAACTGTCTTTTGATATTTTCCATTGAAGAGTCAGTGGGTCTTTTGACAAGTTTCTGCGTTGAACAATCCAGTTATCTGCCTGGGCAAGAATCCTCTGGAGTAGTAAGTGATGTTAATAAAGACAATCAGATATGCATGTAAATTTGTAGTTCAGCTGTGTGTGTGGCAGGGGGTTGGGGCAGTTGGGGGTACGTAGTGTTAGTTCTCCATGAACTGAGAGCATACACACATGTCAGAAATTGCTGTTTCTTCATAGACAAGAAGCCAGACGATATTGAGAGGAAGTGGAAGCACAGGTAGTACAAAGGTATCAATTATTTAAAATTTATTGCCATTTAACTTTAACAACCTTTGAGCTCCAGTGTCCTCTCCTCTACACCCACACTCAATCTCTCCTCCCAACTTGCATGGACAGTGTATGGAGACCTCTGCTCTTGGGGAAGGGTCGTTAGTCTGGGAACTGAGCACCGGCCCATTCGAAACCACACTTACCACTTACATATTCACAAACGTTGGGATTACTGTGCATGCTTTAAGTGCTGTGGGGGTCAAAGAAGATAAACATGACAGGGTGACAGTGCTCATAAATGCATAGCTTTAGGTCTTGAAGGAACAATAAACAGAAATTGAGTATTTTTAAAATCAAATTTTATTTTAAAGTGTATTCTCAGTTGCTTTGGGATACAAGATCTGATCATGTCACTCCTATCTGCCTTTGAATAAGTCCAAGGCCAACAAATGTCAGACTGTCAATATACATGTGTTGAATGAACAAACACTTGATATTTGTGCTTTAAGTTTATAGAGAACAGGCACTATACGATCTATAGCTAAAAAAAAAAAAAAAAAAAAAACTAAATCAAAAAGAGTAGCAGGAAATGACTCAACTCTCATCAAAAATCTTTTGCAATTCTGGTGTCCCACTTATTAGAAGAACATTTTTCCATATCCTACAAATTTCTTTATTAGTGTCAAATGTCTATGTTTTTCTGTTCCTTCTTCTCTAAGAGATGTAGACGTGACTGAGAGAAGTTCCACATGCCACAAGACGGAATCAGTAGCTTACAGTGTCATCAAAGCTCTTGTGAATGAGGCTCAAGGTTCTTGTCAGTTCATCTCAAATTTTTACCAAGATTAGTAAAATTAACCAGGAAGCTATATCTCCATTTTTCATATGCTTTTTGCCCTGGTCACATTCCAGTATTGCTAATTGCTTGTCTCCCATCCAAAATTCTCTTGTATTTCAATTAATTTTTATATCTCTTTGCATGTTCTAAGCTTTATGGACGTCCACTGGAACTCTGACCATTGGGCAAATGTGCTCCATTCTAGAGGTGACAGTATTTTTTTTGGCTTTCTCCGGTTGGTTGTAAGTTACAAGCAGGGACAAAAAGTAGGGAAGCTGTCAGTTATTAATCAAGTCTTGACCATTTAGGAGCAAACGTTACAGTTCTGACTTGTGACTAGAGATAGCAATCTGGCTTCCTGAAAGACTAGCGTTTAGAAGACTCACTTCCTGGATTGTTTATTATAAATACGGGGTTGTTTTCTTGGGCAGGTTGTGGGTCAAAGTTTTATTTTTATACATTGCCTGGCCATTGTCCATTTGTATATCCATCTCTCTTGGTGGGCTTATATATAGGAGTTATAATGCAACAGAGCTCTGATTCTAAAATATACTGTATTTTAAATTTGTTTTTAATTACAGTTGTAACGAAACTAAACATAGCCAGGTAATTTGAAGTAAATTATCTACTGTAGGTTTTTCTCCTTCCGGTATTACAGATAGAGGCCAGTTTGTAGCAGTAGGTACACATCCTAAAGGAAAGCTTTGTGGGAATATAAGAACCAGGAGGTTAAGCAAAGGGAAACATTCGACTTAACTCAGTATCTACTTGGGGCTGTTTTCCACTGGGTCCTGCCGTGGCGGATGCCTGTGGGTGTGTCTCTTTCGGGGAAGTGTTCGTGGACTCTTGGTGTAAAGGCCTAGGGACCAGTAGACCTGGCTAGAGAAAGAATGTGGTTTGAAAGCCAAAGGAAATACATCAGAGATTGGTAGAAAAGGAAGAAGAGTATCCAGTTAAAATTCCATGAGAAAAAGTACATATAAAATTCTATAATCTAAACTATTTTAAAAAACAGACTGCCAAGAATGGATTATTGAAGTGGTGATTTATTAAGCTTACTAAATTCTTTCATTGAAATTTGTTGGGCCCTCTTATGAGCCTGGCACTGGAAAAATGTCCATTATTATTTTGTTAACAGTAGTCTGTAACAACATGGGGAAAACAGCGTGTATCCTCCCTAAGACAGTGAATTGCTTGTGGCTTACAAATCTAGTATTTAAATAACATGACTAACTACCAGGAGGTATAAATGGTGAGGTATTTCCTCTTAAGGAAAAAAAAAAAACAAACACTTGTTAAGTTCCTTTTGCACAAGTGGTATGGAACCCAGTTATTTACTGAACACATACCATGCACAAAGGGGCTGGTTTGGATGTCTAGAGAATGGGTAGCATTTCCAGACTTGCAGGAAAGCTATCTATAGGAAGCCTTGAAGACAAGAATCGAGATGCACATACCTACAATGCCGGGGTGGATGGTAAACACGCCTCATGAGTGGTATAAACTGAAGGGCTCCCCAGCATCTCTGTGGGGAGGGCGCTACTTCCTTGCAGCTGGAGAGTTATCATAACACATTTGACAGGTCTTACATTTTCATTCAGCAGGTTGAAATTTAGGGCACCGTCTGTGCCGGTGCATGTTTAGACATTTATTTTTCTCTGCGTACATGTTCCTACCAATGCACCCTGCAGACAAGTGAGAGAGGAAATTTGACAAGCAATTTGTATTATGTCAGTTAAACCAAATCACATCCGTCTTCTTCCCCTCTAATCACACAAAAGCCTCCAAAAGCCCATGAGGCATGAAGTTCCCCCGGAGCTTAGGAGGTTAGCGAGTCCGTGTGAGAAGCACAGAACAGATACCAGGAGACTTTAGCAAAGAGGGTCCTCCCTGCAGCTCCTTGAAATGCCCGTCTCACGGCTTTCAGAAAGTTATTTGCCTTTCTCTGTTGCCAGCAGTGACCTGGTCTCACCTCTGAGTCTCTAGAGCAATCTCTCTCGGGAGGGGGCAGTTTTGTTCCCCAGGATACACTTAGCAATGTTGGGAAACATTTTTTGTTGTCACAAGGGGTGTGGATGGGAGGGTTGCTCTGGCTTCCAGTGGGTGGGGGCCGGGGGTGCTGCTGACCACCGCACAGTGTGTGCGTCAGCCCCACAACCAAGCGTGACCCCGCCGAGAATATCAGTAGAGCCAAGGTTGAGCAACCCTTCTCCAGAGCTTGTGCAGACATCTCCCAAAAGCCCTGGAAACCTGGCAAATTCCATCTTTCTCTAAGAGCAATTGTTCCCTCCAGTCTTCTTAAGTAGAGATAGATTATGTCTACATATATCTGAAAATCACAACTAGGAAACACACTGAAATCCATGATGTCATCTGGCCAAGTGGCATTAGCTGGAAATAGCAGCGGGGGGACCCCCCACAAATCTGTGCTTGAGTCACCATAGATGACGCTACCTGTCAGCTCACCACGGGAGTGGTGCAGGGCGGGGGTTTCCCAGCAGCTCAAGTGTATATGTTGTGCATTCATGGGGCAGATAGTTGCACCAAGAGAGAATATTCCAGAAATAATTCTGTGGCCAGCTCTCTCTGAAACGTTTCTCTCACTCTGCACAGACCCTTCTGGTTTCCCAGGCAACTAAATGCATTACCAAAAAATATATATGCATACAAGATTTTTATGGAGGAAATAAAACAACAGTGTTAAATTTAGAACTAATATTCAAGATCATTTAATCCCTGAAGGCAGCTACCCCTCACTCAGGGAACAGCTTCCACTTCAGTCTTGGAAACCACCTTGGGCCGCCCGCTGGTGTTCGCTGTGGTTTAATTTGGGTGGGGTTCTGGGCAGCTGGCTCATGGCCATGTGGATGCAGAGGTGGGATGCCTCCCCGTTCAGTCCAGCCTCTGGGCGCTCAGGTGGAAAAGAGCCTATAGCCTTTTCCCCAAGTGGATTACTGGGGTGAACAGCCCCTCGTGCTATGCTGGAGGCATGCCTGGATTTGGGGTGGTGCAGAGGGAGCAGAAGAAACTTAGGAGAAGGGGATTGAGGGAAACCTCCCTAAAATGGTGGAACCCCTGACCTGAGCCTGGAGAAGTCAGAGTTAACCGGACAAAGGAACAAACAATGCAGAAAGGAAGAACAACAGGAGTGAACCTGAGAGCCCCAGCTCCTGTGGATCATTCACAAAATTACAAGCAGGCTGGAGAAGAGCAGCTCCCTAAACCTGCAGGGGCCTGCAGCCAGTCCCAAAGAGCTGTGTGTGGTAAGCGAGAAGGAGTTGCCCATAGGATCAGCAGAAGAGGGGCACACACAGGCTCACATGCCCAGATTAATTCTGCTAGGATAAAAATATAAGTGATTTGTATTTATTAAGGAGTCTCTGGACCCATACCTCAGGATCAAGCAATGAAATATTAATATATTGACCTTTCTATGTTTTTTATTGACTTGCCAATGAACAAAAGTCACAGCATATATTTATACAGGTACCTCTGTGTGTGTGTATTTGTGTGTGCACGTGTATAAGAGAGACCATACACCTAAATACACATATATTCTGTCCCTCAGGTAGACAGCGCAATAACCCCATGGTGGAGAATTTTTTGTTTTAAATCTAGAGCCCAAAACAATGCATTTTATGTGGAAAAAATACAGAAAGTATTTTTGCCATTGCTGCGGGTGGTGAACTGTGGTGACGTGATTTTTTCCTCTAGAACCAGTGGCCCAGCCCCCCTCCGGTGACATGGTCTTCCCGGACAGGTGGAGGTGTGCACGGGCAGCTTCCCTGCTTTCTGAAGTGGCCACAGCGCCGCGTGCAAGTCATCTTTCACTGCCAGGACAAAGAGCCTGTGCGCACACGCATCTCCTTGAGAGAAGCCTTCACGGAGGTGTCCGCGGTAATGTCACCCAGATCATTAACCCTCCTGAAATGCATGAGCAGACTCAGTTGAGAGGAGTCACTTATGACAGAATTTTAAACTTTATTTTCTGCTCCCAATAATGGTGGTGATTATCTCCACGAAAACACATGGGCTTTCTGTCGCCGTCAAGGACTTTCTAGAGACATTGGTCTTGAGCTTGCCGTTTCGGCAGTGCGGGGTCTGAGCTCAGTTAACCCAGGGAACGCAAAGCATGCTTCTCTCTAACCGACCAGGCCAGAGCAGAATCCAGAGATGATGACAGCGGTGATAGCGGCCAACGTGACGGGCTGAAACATCACCTTTATTTAAGTGCTGCTTATTTGGCTCAGCTTAGTTTGTCTTAAACACTAATCTGAAATATTTGAGACCTAGAGCACATGGATATCATTCAAAGATATTCCAAAGAGTATTGAAGACAGAATGACAAATTACATGGAATTACCTATGACTCATGAGATGTGACTTAATATTTGTCAAAACAAAATATAGCTAATTGTTATTTGCAGTCTCCTCTCCAAAGCAGCTGCTCAGAAACATGTGCCTACACTCAAGTGTTGAACAGGATATTAGTTTTCTAGGGCTGCCGTAACAAAGCACCATAAGTGGCTGGGATAAAAATAGGTATTTATTGTCTTACAGTGCTGGGAGTTAGAGTTTGAGATCAAGGTGTTGGTAGGGCTGGTTCCTTTGGGGGACTTGGGAGAGCATCCGGCCCTTGCCTCTCTCCGAGCTTCTGGTGGTTTGCGGCAACGTGTGGTATCCTTTGTTCCTTGGCTTGTAGAAGCATCAGCCGCTGTCTGCCTCCTTCATCTTTGCGTGGTGCACACCCGTGCACCTCTCTCTGTATCTGCAGTTCCCCTTTATATAAGGATGGAAGTCATATTGGACTGGGAGCCCACCCTACTCCAGTATGAACTCTTCTTAACTAATTATATCTGCAATGACTCTATTGCTACATCAGGTCACATTCTGAGGGCCTGGGAGTTAGGATGTCAACATATGAATTTGGGGGGACACAGTTCCCCCCATAACCCGCAGCAGTCCCTTTTTCACCCATCTCGACAAGTAGCCCCGTCAGCTGCTAAGCAAGCGGCCACTCTGCTCTCTGCCACGGTCGGGGGGCGGTGGGGGGGGGTCAGCCACTTAATATTCCTGGTTAAAACCCGCACAGATGAAAGTCTTTAGTCTCCAATTAAATAGGGGAAGAAAGGAGAGAGGACAGAGAGGGGAAGGGAACGCTCTTTAAGAAAAATGGGGGGTGTGGAGAGAGGAGGAAAGAATAGTAGGTTGAACAGTGGCTCCAAATAGATGTGTCCACATGCTAATCCCCAGAACCTGTGAATGTGACCTTATTTGGAGAAAGAGTTTTGCAGATGCAATTAAGTTAAAAGTCTTGAGATCATCCTGGATTACCCAGGTGGGCTCTAAATCCAAACGCAGGTGTCCTTATAGGAGACAGGAGAGGAGACAACACCGACACAAAGGAAAGGTCACGTGAAGACAGAGGCAGAGGTCAGAGTGGTGCAGCCCCAGGACAGCAGGCGCCAGGAGCCACCAGCATCTAGGAGCAGGCAGGAGCATCCTCCCTAGAGCCTCGGGAGGAAGTGTGGCCCTGCCCTACCCCCCCCCCCCCGATGTCTTGATTGCAGACATGTGGCTTCCAGAACTGAGAGAGAATAAATTTCTGATGTTTAAGCCATGCTGTTTGTGGAAATTTGTTGAAGCAGTCACAGGAAACTAATGCAGAAGGGAAGAAAAGTGCCATTTGCAGGGGCCCTGGGTGTCCCCAGAGGGAGAACCCCCTGAAGTCCCATATTCCTCTCCTGCTCTGCTGTGGTAGGTTGGTTTGAGGAATAGCAGAACCACCAGCTGATCCTGTGCCATTTCCCAAGTGACAGTTCCCTTAGAGCATCAGTATTTGTCACCTGCCTGTCCACCTCTCAGCTCCCGTATCCGTATTCCTGCACACACTCCCCTGAACCTGACCTTAGCAATTAGACTCTAGAAGGAAAACGATTGCTGTGTGGACTCTGTTTAGCTAATAGAATTATGTTAGGCCAAACAAACATCACTGAATCTTCAGACTTTCAAGCAAGCCAACAGTCCATACCTTTTTGCAAGCATACTCAAAGTTTCTAATGACTTTGAAAATAATGTAGCAGGGACTTCTTGCATTAGATTACAAAATGTATGTAGAAAGTCTTTCTATAATATGAAGACCCCTAGTTGTTTTTGCTTGACGTGTGATGTGGATTTGCATGGTTTGGTTTGGTTTGGTTTGATGGTGCTGACCACAATCATTGCATAATAATAAACTATTTGTAGATCAACGTGTAGGCTCCTGCATGGTCCTTGCAGGTAATCACTTACTTCACTGTCATCTGTCAGATCATTGCTGAATGGGGCTCGACAGAGTGCCAAGACAGTGTGCAGGGCACATTTGGTGTCTGCATTTCAGGAGATGACACTGCTAAAAAGTCCTCCTCGCCCAGGGAAAGGACGTCCTGTCACAGTACCACATTGCAGCAAGAGAGCAGGCAGCCAGGAACATCAGATTCCTGCAGGGCGGAGGCTGCTCTCCACCTGCACAACCTGCTGGAAGATGCAGGGCTTCTTCCTGCTGGCCGGCTCCTCCCAGCCAAATGTGAGTGACAACCTCTCCCCTGCCTGGGCTCCCCAGTGAGCTAGACAAATAGACACTTAAAGTTTTTGAAAACTGCAACTGTTCAGATAAGAAAATTCAAACACCAATCACTTTTCTGAGCTTTGAGCCAACTGATTTACAAAAACTCTGTGTCAAATATTTTCCTACTTTTTGTAATCGTCCATTGCAATCTCCTCCATTTATTCAATCTTTCTCCTTTGCCCCAAGTGAAATCTCACCACAATACAACAATTGCCAAAGGACCGTCCAGTTTCTTTTCTCTTCCTACAATTTTGCAGTATTAAATATTGCTTGTAGTAAGTGGGTCATTAGCTGAGCTCAGAGCTAATATTTAGTCATTTGCGTAAAATTCGTGGAAATAAACTTTGGTCCATTCTTGGTCTTCTAAGCTCATTTTCTGCCTCTGCGTTTATATCTACTTGGTCACTTTTTATACCTGATCTTCATGCCTTATCTTTTTTCTACCCATCTATTTGTGAATGTAGTCCATATAATTGCAATAGTTACTGTTTTTAGTATAGTACAAACACATTCATCAAAGTTTTAGTTTACACACACAACATAAGCCTGCAATATAAATGCTAGAATTCTGGATAGATTAATAATGCTAACAATTCCATACAAAACGTCCACTGTGGTTAATTACAAGATATAGTCAATATTATATAGCCTGGGACATTTTTATGATTCATAGGAGCAAGTGTTTTCACCATCTAGGGAATTTGGGGAAATATCTAAAACACAAACCAATTTTATTAAAATACTTTGTCAGTATCTTTGGGTTCCTATGTTCTTTCTCTTGAAACAGAAATTCTGTGTATTATAAAAACACAAAAGATGACAAATTCCTTTATCCTGGAAAAAAAACAAAAAATATTCTATTCGGATAGAAATTTAAAAATAAGCTCTGGCCTAGAAATCAAGTTTTATAAGCTAATACTATTAAAAATCAATCTCAAAATGAAGACAAACGATGATGAGATTTTTTTTAAAGAACAGGTATTGTTAATTTTGTTGGTAAGGACTGTTCTAAATCCTCTTGTATCTAGGAAAGGAGATTATTTCTTAAGCACAGGAAGACAGAGATTTTATAAGATTTGGAACAAGTTCAGGCCCCTGGCATGTAATTTTGGGCCCCATTATGTGTATCAGAGGAGAGATTTAGTGATGGTTCAGCCAACCCCAAGCTGCAGCTGGCTACCTGGTTTCTGAGTTTTATTTCAGCTCTGGAGGAAATCCTTGACATCCAGCTTGTGTCAGACCCTGCGGAACCAGTCATCCTAGGCCACATGAGACTCATTTGGTGTCTAAAGTTCAGTTCAGCAATTTACACAAGAATTAGCATTGCCTAGTGGAAGCTAGAGCATGGCTTGGCTGGTGGGTACCAGGACAAAATCAACTTGGGCAACAAAATTAAATGAATTTCAAATGGTGAACTTCCTCCACTTAAGAACCTGTACTGGGGAATTCCTCTATAAAAATCTCATTGGTTAGTGAGGAAGATGAAATTTTAGGCAAATAATTATATATCCTTCTTTTATGCCATTTATCTTTCTAGTTCATGAAGTCCTCTGTGAACAAAGTATGCACGTATGAAATCAGAACAAGACAGATGCACGTAGGAACAGGTGTGCTTAGGGTGAGCTGCTCCTCTCAGCCAAAGCTGAAAATAGATTACCGTATGTCTGCTCTGACCAGCCCTCTCTCATCGTCAGAGTGATTCTTCAGTTCTGGCTTTTGTCAACATTAAATCAAGTTGTTAAGAAATTATGATTTCTTTGGTGGTAAAGATCTGTGAGTACTTGGGGACATGTAAGCAGTAACAGAAAGAGTCACATCAGCGCTATCCAGAGTGAGCCCCTCAGAATCCCAGTTCTCTGGAAGCAGAATGGGTGTCATGCACAAAGAGGTTTTCTCTATTCAAGTAAGTTGGGAAAACCTACATTAAACTGAGTTATCCAGGGGGCTTCATTTTGCCTGTCAGATTGCTCAGAGCCTTTACTTTGCTAACTCCAAGTGAATTAGCTAATGCATTATCAGTCTCTGAGTTGGGTAGCAAGTACAGCATTTCCCACGCTTATGTTGAAATGAAACCCTTTTTAGAACATAGCATCTTACAAAACTAGTATTCCCCAGACCTGTCATAGAGGTGGGTAACAATAACAGCAGAAACAATGTGAATGAAGTTGTCAGTGGTCAGAGTGCTGTCGCATCTTATGTTTGTGGTCAAAGGGCCCATGTAAAGTGTTTATTAATGTATCAGTAGACATAGGTTTGATAGATACCATTCTGTCCTCAGTTTATAATGTTGGGAAGATAAATCATATGCACCTGTTAACTAGATGCAACTTGAGTGAATGAATGTTTATAGAATGACCAGCTGAAGAAACAAATGATAGGGAACATGTCACACAGGTGGGAAAGACTATCTATACCTGTGAAAAGAGCTCAGAGGAAGGACTGAGGAGGGTTAGGCTGGAAAGAGGAGCTTCTGCCCAAGAGACTTACTTATAGGTGCCAAAGCTCAGGGGACGTCTCTGTGATGTTTCCCATATCATTTAACTTCTCTGGATTGTACTTGTCTTTCATATAAATTGGAAATTATACCTGCTTTATTTATACTCCTAGGATGATGCAAAACAAAAATGGAAATGATAAATGTTTGTGAAAAAGTTAAACCACTGTATAATGTAACCTATGAGTAGTAGCATACGAAGAAAAAGATGATTTCCTCTCTTAGTATCTTTAATTGAGGTTAATTTTTATTTTGCCAGAGGTATAAATCAATTTGAGAAAGCAAGGGTGAGGGAATGTGATTTTATAATTCATCATTAGGCTATTTTCAGTAATCAATGTATTGCTGTTATCCCAGCGTGCCCAGGTCAGAGGACTAATTTCATATTCTATTCATGAAAACAAACATTTCTATGGAAACTGATCTCTTCCTCTTTCAGACGGGCTATTGTCTTCTGAAACTTTAATCTTAGGAGAGTGCTTGGGTCTTTGTTAGATAGCAATCTTGACCTAAAAATAAAAACCCTTTCTGGATTTCTCCCCTGAAGCTAGAATCAGTAAGTTTAAATTTTCATCTTTACTTCCTTTCTACTAAAATTAGGCAATGAATTAAGGTAATTATTTTTGGGCTTAATAGTTAATCAAATTATTCAAATCCTTTTAAAATGTATCATATCAGTTGCTTGCCTCATTTTCAATATTTCTCAAAAATCAATTTATTTCTAGTTCAAAAAGGTGCTTCAGCAAATCTGTTAATTAACTGCCATTTTTATTTTTAGAATCATTGCTATACTAGTTAAATATGCATATCTTAGCCACCTTCTATCTCATATTTCTACTCATTTCCTTAGTTCTTGACATTTCAACAGTGTGAGCATTTCTCAGAATCTAATTCAGTGAATTCCTTTGGATTAGACCTCAAGGTGCCAAAAAATACAATTCCTTTTGTCTTCCAAACAGATGGAATTGGTTATTTATTTGAGCATAATAACTCTTGAAGCAATTGCATACCATATTCCATAAACTTGTGAGATTCTTCTCAGTCAATGTTATTTCTTTTCAGAGGGTTGAGTTACTCTTTGAACCATTTTCTCAGACCAACTGCTTATCAATTCGGACATGTGAAATAGGTTCTTATATGTGCTACAAGTCTGTATTTGTTTTATAAAATCATGATTATTAGAAAAAGCATAAGGAACTTTGGTATACCTTCTAGAATTTGTCCCAATCCTCTGCGCATAGCAACCATTTGATTCCCTGGCTCCAGATGATCCTTTCTTACTATGTCATTTTTCTCTTTCCTTTTGAATAAATAGCAATTAAACAACAGGCAGATACATTAAAGTAGGTTCATTTTAAAAAAAGATGCATCTCATAAAATATTTATTCTAATCCAGCAGGAGCAAAGGTGACATGTGGGATGAACAGATCTCATTCTGGGAAGGTGGGAAGGAGGGACTGGCGTGATTTAGACAGAGGGTTGGTGTTGCCACAGCCATTTGCAGTCTGTGAAAGGCATACACAAAAACAAAGCATCCAGAAGAGAAAGGTTTTTACTTACAAATTGTTACAAGGGAGCCAGACTAAAGAAAAACCGGCCCTCCAAATTTAAAATAAAAAAGTACAAGATTACCATGGTATATAAGGTTACATTTAGTCAGGTCATGGTGGGCAAACAATAGTTTTCTTACAAGGTAGTCTCATTGGCACATAATGGTATTGCAAATGTCAGAGATAAAGTTGATTGGGAGTCAGCAACTGCTAGGAAATGGCTCAAAGATTCATTATTTGGGAATAGAACTAGAAAAGATGTGTGTGTTTTGTTTGCTTTTTCCTTTTTGTGGTTTGTTTCCCTGAGCTGATCTTAGTCTAGGTGATTCATCCTTGTATGGTTGATCTTGGATAAGTAAACTGTCCAGTTTCTCAAAGCTGTCTACTTCCAGTGTAAACAAGTTCTTATTCATGACCACTAATTTGATGTTTCCTTTTATTTGACCAACTGTATAGACATAGGAATAGCAAGCAGTATTGATTCATTCACAAAGACCTCTGCATGGTTATCAAAATGAGAACTATAATGTATTATTCAGAGTTAACTTTTGATTTGTGATCACTTTTATGTGGCAGAAATATTTTATCCATTTCAGCTCATCTACTGGGATTATTTATCCAGAACTTTCACTATAACTCAGAGATGATTCCATCTCTCTGAGCTCCAAGTTTTCAGCACTCCTGGCCTTACTGCCTATAGGGTGAGATTCCTTAAGCCACACAGCATTTACCAAGTCAGTGTCCTGGAAGGATGTTGCAGACAACAACTCCACATGTGAAATGCACTTGTGTTTTAATGCACTTGTCATGCCTAATTAAATTATATTTCCCTTTAAATGTAACATCTCTGGCATGGTCATGGTTACAGGTTTGATTTACTCAATTACATGATGGTAAGAAGGCAGGCAGATTCCAGCTCAATCAATACCACAAAAACCTTTGGTTAAAGAAAGTACACTGATTAGTAGAGGCACTTTATATATTATTTAATAATTGCTTTAAGTTGTATAGACCCAAACCAATCAACATATGCTGGTTATTTGTAGCATATGTTATAAATTTTTTTCTCTAATTGAATGGAATTTATTTATTTATTTATTTCAGGATGCGATGGGGGTACAAACATTTTGGTTAAATCTGCAGAATGCTGAATATCCCTAATTATATCAAGCCTTCCTTTTTTCATACAGTGAGGAAGAAAAATCTTTGGTGTCACCCAGCAGTTTTCTAGGAAACCCCAAAGATGGTTTAGATATAAAAGATGTTTTTTAAAGTTTTTATTTAAAGTTTTATTAGTATGGAGTGTGGATTTGTGGAAGACAATTTCAAAAAGAATTACCAGGGAATGAAAGATAGGAGCATAAATCTTGAGTGGCTAAAGACAAAATGTAACGTCAGCTTGGTTCAGAGTGATAATATTTAAAATAAAGCAGCAACAAAAAAAACAGCAGTTATTAGGAACTCTAGCATTTTCAAAAACAAGGTTCTTTTGCTAAATATTAATTTAAAAAATTAAAATCTAGGCTTCTCACAAATGAGGAAATTTTGCTAAGAGCTTAACAAAAGTGCGAAAAAGTTAACAGGACCTGAAGTAGGAGTATTTTGGTGACAAAAGAAGCTTTTGCTATTTGATCACAGACTGTTCTTCACAGTTTCTTACTGAAAACAAAGTATGTACTCAGAAATCATTCTTGTCATTTTAACAGAGAGCAAAGTCGATTCTAACTTTATTTATTTTTACACCACTCAGGTAACATTTGCAATAAAGAATTCACAAGTCTTTTCTCTATCTTGTAAGTAAAGTCATCAACATTAGGCAAACTCTATAAAGATTTTAACACATTTCATTGTTGTTTTCAAATTCATTGTTTATAGGCATTATAACCAAGGCAAATAAGGTTCACCTCTTCTGAAGCTTTCTATACCTTATTGAACTTGCTCAAATATGTTTTATATTATTTTCTTGCACATATTAGCACACAGCCAGACATTTTTACCTGAGACAGCCTTTCTCCCTTGATAAGAGAAACTACATTCCATTACCTTATAGACACTTTCGTTTTATTTTACAACTATTATACCTAGTATAGTGCAGTAGGCAGAATGATGACCTTCCCAAAGATGTCCACAGCCTAATCCCCAAAACCTGTGAGTGTGTACCATCCATGCAAAAGGGAATTAAGATTGTTAATCAGCTAACCTTGAGACAGGAAGGAGACCCTGGAATGGACCCAGTGTAATTACAAAGGGCCTTAAAAGTGGAAGGGGGAGTAGTGAGGGGCAATGACAGCATCAGAGCTATGGGGCATGAGGAGGACTCAACCCCCATGCTGCTAGTTTTAACGATGGAGGAAGAGGGCTATGTGACAAGGGAGGCAGGTGACCCCTAGAAGCTGGAAAAGGCAAGAAGACAATTCTCCCGTAGAGCTTACAGAGTGCAGCCCCACCCACACCTTAACTCTAGCCCAATGAGACTCACAGTGTACTTCTAACCTCCAGAATTGCAAGATAATAAATTTGTATATTTGCAACCACTAAATATATGGTGATTTGTTATACCAGCACTAGAAAACTAATACACACAGCATCAACTGCTCCTATTAGTTTTAACTTGGAAACAAAGTAACTGCGTTGTTTCCTCACAGACATGGAGAAGGCTAGGAGACAGGTACCTGAGAGCTATGTCATAAACCAGTGTGTACTTTACAAGATCAGCTGAGATCTGAGAAAGTTGCCTGAGACTCACAAACTCACATTGTACGTCCTCTTACAGTCTGATATATTGTTTATGTATTTCATGAAGTGGCAACAGTAATGTACATACTATCAAGCCCAAGACATCTGGACATTTGTCAATATTTGAAGTATATGTGTACATGGATATGCCTGTGTGTGTGTGTTTTTAGGGACCAGTGTTTTTTCAAAAAGAGGACATTAGGTGAGGCACAGTGGTTCATGCCTGTAATGCCAACACTTTAGGACGCCAAGGCCAGAGAAATCACTTGAGGCCAGGAGTTCAAGACCAGCCCGGTCAACATAGTCAGACCCCGTTTATAAAAAAAATTAAAAATTAGCTGGGTGTGGTGGTGCACACCTATAGTTACAGCTACTCAGGAGGCTGAGGCAGGAGGATTCCTTGAGTCCAGGAATTCGAGGCTGCAGTAAGCTGCGATTGTGCCACTGCACTCCAGCCTGGGTGACAGAGTGAAACCCTGTCTTAAGAAAAAACAAAAGAAAGAAAGAGAGACTATATTTTAAGGCTCTATTTAAAAAAAGAAGACATTAAACATTTTACTCAGAGAAGTTAAATGGATCAACTCAGTTAAAGATTTTGTAGAATTATATAGGATTAAGAAGACCAACCCCTTTATAAAACATCAGTTATTAAAATTCAATCTAGTTGAACATTTTTATAATTTTAAATAATAACATGGGCTTATCTGCTTAATAAAACCAGAATTAGAAATTTAAATAATTCATATTATTAATATTTAGAAATAGAGGAGGGTAAACTTAATCTTATATAAAATAGTTCATGCTAACAAAAAATTTACGATGTGATAAAACCAGGGAAAAGACACATTTCTGTTTTTACCCTATGATTACCAAACCAGTCTAAGTTTTGCAAGGATTTACTTTAGCTAAAAATACTACATAAACTCTTTCTATAATACCTTAGATATCAAATATTGAAGCCTCTTCAGATGTCTTTAAGGGTCCTAAAGTGTCTTAGTGCAATTTTCCCCCTGTCTTTGCTAACCTAACATCAACTTGTATTTCTTTTCTTCAAATTTTTTAACCTAGTAACCAAGGCCATTAATTTAATTCATTGCTAAGCTTCTTTGTGTTTATCTTTGAAAAAAGATTTTGTGAGACAATTTTTTTCTTAAAGGACCAGCAACTTAAAGCATTCTGAGAGTGTTTTTATTAGAAATTTTTTACCTTTGTTATTGCAATTTTATATATAAGTACTTGCTTGTTTCCATAAGGCAATCAAACAGGAGCTCCATTTATCAATTTCATCCAGAGAATAGTAAAGTTACACCAAACTCTTGATACAGAAAATGTTTATACACACATAACAAAGAATCCCATCAAGCTCTTGAGCAAACTGGAGACTTTAGGGAGAACTTGTAACTGGATTTCTCTTTATCTCATATATTCTATTTTTTGTAGTCCATTGTGGGTTGAACCAGGTAATAAGCTTTAAGATTTATTAATGCCTTTTTGTCAGCACATGTTAACTGACATATTTCTATATTTCTGTGGGACTTTTCTCATTTTTAACTTTTTATTTTAAAATAACTATAGATTCACAGGAAATTGCAAAGATAGTAAAGAGAGGTACCATTTATCCTTCACCCAATTTCCAGCAATAGCAACATCTTGTGTAACTAAAATACAATACTAAAAGCAGGAAATTAACATTACAATATGTATGTATAGTACAGTGTCGTTTTATCACCTGTGTATATTTGTATAACCATCATTGCCATCAAGATACAGAACTATTCCATCAACCCAAAATATTTGTTGTACCACCTCTTCCTAGTCACACTTTCCCCCACTATCCCAAACTCCTGGCAACCACTAACTTGTTCTCCATCCATATAATTTGGTTATTTCAAGAATGTTATATAAGTGGAATTTTACTGTATGCACCCTTTAGAGATTGGCTAATTTCACTTAGCACAATGCTATTGAAACCTATTCCGGTTGTAGCATGTAGTCTTCTTTTTTATTGCTGGGCAGTAGTCCATCTATTTTCTGTTGAAAAGAAAAAAAAGACATGCATTCAAAACCTTCCAGATATTTCCAGAGGTCAGAGACCCTTAAATAAGCCAAAGAGAGCTTTCTCATGTCAACAAGCATTCAAACTTTTCTGATAATTAAGCAATACCATTTTGAATGCTTCACCAGTTTGGTCTAGACAGTCTGCATTTAGAAAACCGGTTCACCAAATACTAAATACAGGTATTTAGAGGAAACACACACACAGGATAGCAAAGTTAGAAGGCAAAGCACAGTTAGTCCATCATTGATGGAAACATGTAGTTTTTCCACACAGTTATAATACCTCTAATGGTTGCCTCTTAGTATTGCAAGTCACAGATAAAGTCACTTTCATTAGAGATTAAGTAACTTAGAAGAAATGGCCCAAGGATTCATTTCTATTGGGAGCTTTAGCGAGACAGAGTGGTCTGCTTATTGTTAGTGGTGGTGGTGGTAGAGTTGTGTTTTGTTTTACTTTGATCTGAGACAGAAACGTGCTTTTCTTTTTGAGGAAGTGATTCCATGATAGCAGGTCATGTGATGTTCTCAGAAGTCCTGGGTGTCTTGGTCCTGAAATGCTACAGCTGCCTGCCAAATGGTGTGATCAGCATGAATCACTCCATGACTTTCATCCCGTGTCATACCTTTTGCTTATTTTTACACCAAATCAAATCCAGAATAAGGGCAGTGGCCATCCATCTGCAGGGGTTGCTGGGGCTGCCCCTGTGCAGGTCTGGGCGGTTCATGCTAAGACAGGCTCCCCCTCTGCCTCAGGCCAGGCTCAGCCCCACGGTGAGGCATATGCTCCTGTATTCTCCTCTCCATCCGCAGAGGGTCCCAGTGCCCCACAAGGCCACTGCTGGGCTTTAGGTGTTCTTTCTGTCCCTGGGCTTGTGTAGACCTGCCAATAGGTTCATTCCCCCTCCAGGTTCCTAGGGAGACAGTCTCCACCTGGTGGTCCAGCCACTTCCCTTCCTAGCCCCAGAACCCTGCCTCCATCCGTTTCTCTCTCTAAAAAGAAAAGAACATCATTTGATCACCTTGATGGCATTAAGCTGTGAAATGAAAGTTTGGACCACCCATCTTGCAGCTTCTCCCTATTGCCACTGTGACCCCAAAAGGGAGTTAACTCCTTTCACCTCTGAAGAAATTGAGATTTCTCAGAGTCCTCAGAAGGAGTCCGAGGCCTTCAAGGACCCAAAAGTCTGACAGAGAGGTGGAAAGAGAGGGCCAGAATTCCTCCCTTTGGGTAGCAGGAAGAGATTTTTAGCTCTTTCAGGTGTTTAGAAACAGGTAGAAGAGAAAATTGGGGACATGGAGCAGTTACAGGCAAGGCTCCCTTGAGTTGTAGTGCTTATGATTTCAGTAGGAGTTCAGAGGGAGAGAATTTTATTGTCAAGAAATAGACTACTAGTTTCTCCCATTTTTAATTTGACTATTCTGAAAACTTCCTTCTTTTTTATATTTCAATAGATTTAGGGGATACAAGTGTTTTTGTTCCATGGATGAATTGCATACTGCTGAAGTTAGGACTTTCAGCATACCCATCACCAAAATAGTGTACATTGTACCCAAGAGATTTTTATTCCTCCCCAACCTCCCCCCTTCTTAGTCTTCAGTGTCCATCACACCACTTTATGACCATATATATCCCTCGTTCAACTCCCACTTATAAGTAAGAACATGCAGTGTTTGTTTTTCCATTCCTGAGATACTTCACTTAGGATAGATGATAGCCTCCATTTCCATCCAAATTGCTGCAAAAGACATTATTTCATTCCCTTCTATGACTGAGTAGTACTCCGTGGTGTGTGTCTGTGTGTGTGTGAATGTGTGTACACATACACATACACACATATATACACCACATTATCTACTCATCAGTTGATGAGCACTTAGGTTAATTCCATATCTTCACAATTGTGAATTGTGTTGTGATAAACATTCAAGTGCAGGTGCCTTTTTTATTAAATGACTTCTTTTGTTTGGGTAGATATCCAGTAGTGGGATTGCTGGATCAAATGGTAAGTCTACTTTCAGTTCTTTGAGAACCCCCATACTGTTTTCCATAGAGGAAATCTTCCTTCTTAATGCACAAGGATTCTCTTTGTAAAATAATCAACTTGATTTTGTCGTTTTGTCATTCCCCTGATCTACAAAACAAATCCTAAAAGACCACCCACCTCCTGTATCAAGCTTTCCAAAACAACCCAGTCCAGTCTAATTTCTCTCTTCCCGGAGCTGCTGTTATAAATATGCGAGACAAGGTCACTTGCACTGTAAATATTCTATGTTCCATATTTTCTTTTTTTTTTTTCCCCAATCAGCTTCAAAGTTTCTAAATACCAGAAAGAGCTAAAAAGCTTTTCTTGCTACCCAAATTTCCTGTGAAGAGAGGATTCAAATTTCAGTGTAAGAAGACAGCTTTTCTCTGTATATAATCAAAGGCTAAAAAAAATTGTATGCCCTTAAAATAATTAACAAACTTTGCCCAGAGGTCTTCCTCCCTATGGAATAATTTTACTTGATTTGTTTCTCCACTTGGATGGTCAAAAATGTAGAGTAAAATGTATTCCTCCAGGTAGACTGATAAATAGACTAAATGAAAAATGCCCAATTGCCTGGTAAAAATGTCAGTGAACTGTATTGGAAATATGAGAAATAAAATAATTCCAATGAGTTTCCTTACCAGTAAGGTTGTAATAGGTTAAATATAATACTGACTCTTGATCTTTTCAATATCTTGGGGCACATGGAAAATGATAGTATTTGTACAGCACACTGGGGTGAGTGGAAGAGGCTGCTCTGCAGCGGGGTGGCTGTCCCTGCCACCTGGGCATTTCAAGGACACCTGTATTTCATTCGGGGCTCGTGGGTTCGGAAGCCATGGAAGATGAAACCGTATCTTCATATTTATCTGACATAATTTTTAAAATATCAGAGTAATGAAAACTAAAAAATGCTGCAGCCAAACCCTCTCCCTCTCCTCACTTTTGTTTTCAATCTTGACAATGTCCAAGGTCACCAAACCAGTCTTCCATACTCACTCAGTCAAGAGTGTAAATGTCCCCGTATGTACAATGATTGAAATATTTTTCAATTCTTCTGCCCTTCCTCCATCACTTTCCTTATGAAGAAAGGGAAAAAAAGAACACATCCATCTTCTCACTTCTGTGGAACTCAGATTTGTGTTCTAATGGTTTGTGGGGGTTAAGGAACTGATAGAACCTCCGGCATGCTGGGCTTAACAAAAGTAAACTCTTAGCCAAAGTAGAGTCTGATTTAATGATTAATGGATAAAGCAAGCTCAGAGGACTATCCATGTACCAAGTACCTTCTATCCTCTCCAAACTATTTTAGGTGCTGTCATTAGAAAAGAAATATGCTACATTTGGGGGTTTGCAGGCAAATTATTTTTGTTAGACACTTCCTCAGCTATCATCAAATGAATGAAGACACTTCTATTTCTGTAATTTAAACATTAGCATTTTCTGTCCAAGCTAAAATAAGCCACCTAAACATAGGATAAGAGCAGATACCAAAATTACAAGGGCCTGTGTTTTATTTATTACTGCCTGGAATTAAGATATCATCACCTGCTCCCACTGGATTCCTTTTCCTACTGCCAGGCACTATGCAGAGAATTAAACAGCATAAGATATCATTTATAGGTACGTATGGAGGTAAAATATGTTAAATAGCTTTTAGGAGCTAGCTAAATATGGCTAATTGGGGGAACGAAGACAAGGAAGGGCTCTAACTTTGGACACTTGCCAATTCCATCTGAAAAATTTAAGAACAGCCAGCTTTGCTACAGGCACTCATTTACTTCCAGAAGTAAATTAAAGGAACAGAATTGGAAGCTGCAGGTGGGATAAGTTAATTGTCTTGCAGGGTTATTGGTAATGCCTGGAGTGCTTTGTAAACTAAAAGTACTCCATAAATTTGTCATTATAAGTACCTTTATCATTGGGAGTAGCAAGATTCATAATGATAAAGTGAATTAAGGAAGCAGAGTCGGATTTTATTTTATTATTTTTCACACAAAAACATGCCAAATTAGTAAATGTTATATGGTAGAACCACACAATAAAATCCTCTCAGAGAGACAGAGCATCGGTTGACCATGGTTCAAAGGACACATAGTTATATATCTCTCCCACTTGTAGTGTTTCTCTTTTCTTTATAGGTGTCAGAACTCAGCACTCACATGTACGATCATGCTTTCCACATATTTGTGGTTTGACTCGTATTTGTCAAAAACAAGTACAGATCCCAACATACCTCCCATTAAGGTATTTTTGAGGCCCCTGTTAGAATTGCCACACATTTTCTTAACTTCTGTGAACATCAAGTAGGAAACTAATAACAGCTAACAACTATCGAGTCCGGTGTCTTTTTAATCCCCATGTGTTACATGCATTCCATACATTTACTCATTTATTCTTTACAACAACCTTGTAAGGTAGGTACCATTAGTGTCTTGCTTTACAGATTGAAAAAAAATGAGGCTCAGAGGCATGAAATAACAGTGATTCAATTCCACATTGTCAATCTAGCACCAAAGCACATGCATTCGAGCTGAGGAAATACTGTTTTCTCTGTGTGTCTAGAATTACCCAATGGAGAACTTCCGGTGTTGGGAAACAAAAAATATTGCATAGATGTGGCCTCTTGTATTCCCTTCTCCTCCCCTGTACCCACCTCTCCCTTTCCCTCTTCCCATCTTGGCCTCCTTTCAATTCTTCCCTTCATTTTCTTTCCCAAAGGCAAATACGCCATGCGAGACCTAGTTCACAGGCTCCCAGGCGGGAACAACAGCAACAATGCCGCAAGCAAGGCCATGTCGGATGACACCGTGACAGCTGTCTGTTGCACCCTGCATGAAGTGATCACCAAGAACATGGAGAATGCCAAGGCCTTACGGGATGCCGGCGGCATCGAGAAGTTGGTTGGCATCTCCAAAAGCAAAGGAGATAAGTAAGTTAGCTGGTGACTTCCCATCTGTTGGATAAGTGTTGGCACTAATACATATCTCTGTATTGGTATAATTGATTCTGAGCGTGTCTGTCGTCTCCTGCTTATGGGTAATACCATTGAATGTCACTGAAAAGCATATGTCTCTGATAATCAAGAGAAGAAAAATGGCAAATGGTTTCCAGTGTTCCCACCGCACAATGAAAGCTGATTTTCTTGCTAATTTTGATCTGATAAATAACTCCTGTCTTGGAGTTATTGTTAACATTGTTAAGGAGACTTGAGAATCCAGCATGCATGCTAGTGTTTCTTCAGCATGGAAGAGACGCTAGCTTAACCTGCACACGTAAAGGTATTTTGTTGTTTTCATTCCGCTGTGGTCGGAGGTCCACATGTTGATGATGTCTCCACATCCTCTGGCTCTGTGCCTCTTTAGCTCTGCACACCAGGTCAGGTCCACCTTACCAACATTGCCATAGCCACCAGGTCATAGCAAGTCATCGTGCAGGAAGAATGGAGAAGAAGACAGAGAGTGTGACCAAGTCAGAGAGAACTTGGTTCTAATCCAGTACCCTGCCTTACTAGCTATGAGATTTGGTGCAAATTATCTAATTTAACAAGTCACTATTCCTACACTTTCCAATCTAAAACTAAGGGAGGGCTGTCACAATATGCTTCCTGGGAGAAATGATAACCAAGTCTTAAAGAATGAATTGGAATTTCCCAGGCAGAGAGGCTTGTGGTAAGGAAAGAGGACATTCATGCAAATGGGATAAAAAGAGATAAGACTTGTTGACTTGATAATTCTATCTCATAATTTCACTTAATTCAGGATATTACCACTGTATTATAGAAGATGCAGGATTTCTGTTTAAGCACCCTGAGACTTACAAAAGTTCAATCAACAGTTCAGCATTTGGATTTGAATATTTTCTTATATCAAGTAGAGAAGCCCCACTGGACTTCTATAATAATTGTGCAGTGTAGATTGTTGACTTAAATTATATCTTATGATATTGTGCTTACAACAAAATGCTGTACTACATAGTCAGGAAGCCACATGGTTTTCTTCCTTATATAGCTTCAGTAGACCTTTGCCATCTCTAATTGAAGTGCTTACCTGTTCTGAGCGTTAAGGGTTTAATATGGTAATGATTTTTTAAGGATACACCCTACATACACAATGAAACCATAGTCCACAAAAACAATCTGATATATTTGTCTATAGTCATGAGACGTTCAAAGATTAAAGTATTTTCTCTGAGTTATAAGACTAGAGAGCTTTGAGGAGTGGTTTGGCATGCATTAATTCCCTCCAACTGTATGAACATCCCCTACAGAGGTAAGCATCAATAAAGGGGCCTTAAAGAGAAAAGATGCTTTAATCCATCCTATGGTCGAAGAAAATTATTTGGTGAATGTAATTAAAAGACAATTTGAGGAGACCATCTATGAAATACATGTATACACGTTGCCAATCCAGAATATGATCCTGTTAGGTCTGGTGCAACCCTCATTATGGTTAATGGGAAGATTTTTTTTCCACTGCAGATGATCTCATAAATGCCCTCTAATTTGACTGAAAATTTCTTTATGGAATAGTCACTTATTTTGTCTCATTGTTCCTTTCCCTTTTTTTCCAATGCCAACAGCCCGGATTTATGAGTTTAATAAGAAGTGTTAAATTGGATGGAATTAAGCGTCTTCCCAGTTATAGTTCTCCTGCTTAGTCAGTCTCATCCACAGTTCCATGTACTTTATCTGTTTTTTTTTTATATACTGACTAATTTGAGGATCAAAACAAGATTTTTATAACAACATTTATCCTCATCTCCTACCTACACTTCAATTTTATTATTGCTTTTCACTGCTCTTAAAACAAAATGAATCCAGAAGAATTACTCCAAATCTTAGCATGAAACTCACCATTTATCACACAATTCTATTATGTGTGTATGCAGTAAGATTCACAGGGACTTTTAGGCATGTTTTAAGAAAATAGAAATTCTTTATTGAAAATAGAATTTTTGGAATTGGGGATAATTTAATCATTCAGAATGGTAGGAATATCAATGTACCCTAGTTAATTTATAAAATGTGTGCAAATCTGTCCACCCTAAATTGTCCTTCAAAACTTATTTTCAAACATAAGTTTGGTTCAAACTTGATTTTTATTTGAGATAGCATGGGAAACACAGATAGAAGAAATGTGTCCAGGTATGATCCTTCATTTTATATATTTATACATTTTATTTCTGAATAAATGCAAGCTTAAATATGCAGTGATGTTAATCAGTTAGACTGGCAAGTTGCCGACCACAGTCTATTGGAACCATACAGCTCACTGTCTGGGGAGCACAGCCACTGGGACTGTGCTTTGGGATCCTGCCACCAGCATGGTGGAGGTGAACAGCCTCAAAGAATTGCACCAACTGAAACCTTCAGCCACCCTTTATCTGACAGCTCTCATGAAGAGCAGAGGTTGTGTAATTGTTATTAACTCTTGTAGGAGTCTTAGACTCACCATTTTGAAGTCTTGATAACTTATTCTTTGCACATCATTTTAAACACCCCTTATGGACATTTGATGGTATTCATCTGTTTCAAGAATACATTTGTTTTTTTCCAATTTTAACAGTTATATAGAAAATAGTGTTGAATATGTCACTGTATTTTGTCGTAAGACAGAAAAGCTATTAACAATTTCAACTGTTACTGTCAGTAAAGAACTGTGTATTGTGGCTTGGGTTATAATCACTTGTCACATTAGAAACACTCAATTGTTCAAGTCCTTCAATCAATAGTTACAGTTTTTCAAGTAGAAGTTTCTATGGCACCAGTCTAGTAAATGGATCAAAATTAAAGTCTCAAAAAGAAAGCAATGTTTCTTTGACCTTCACATGTTAATATAACACTGTGATGTATTGGCATTTTAATTGAGTGGTTAAAACATGCTATTCATCACACATTCACAGTCTCTTTCTATTTTGTAACTAAGCCAGAGGTAGAAACAAAAAACTACACCGTGCCAGAGGAATTTTTGCATACTAAATATGTTTCAACTGCACTGTCACTACCTGAATATTAATATATGTTCCTCTAGAGTTGCTTGACTATTGTCATGAACAAATATCTAGCTAACAATGATAAAATACAATGAAACATAGCATTTAATCTTTGTTCAGGATTGATTATATAAGAATAAAATGTACTTAATCTGTATTCATGAAAAGATCTAAAATTCTCTGTATATAAGTCAAAGGAAATACAGGCATATTTCAGAGATATGGTAGGTTTAGATCCACACTATTTCAATAAAGCAAATATTTCAATAAAGTGAGTCTTTGGTTTCCCAGTGCATATAAAAGTTGTGTTTACACTGTATTGTAGTCTATTAAGTGTGCAATAGCACTATGTCTAACAAAAACTATATGCATACCTAAATTTAAGATATTTTATTGCTAAAAATTCCTAACAATCATCTGATCCTTCAGCAAGTCATAATCTTTTTGCTGGTGGAGGGTCTGCCTTGATGTTGATGGGTTCTGACTGATCAGGGTGGTGGTTGCTGAAGGCTGGGGCGGCTGTGACAATTTCTAAAAATAAGACAACAATGAAGTTTGCTGCATCAGTTGACTCTTCCTTTCACAAAAGATTTCTCTGTAGCATGGAGTGCCATTTGGTAGCATTTTATCCACAGTAAAACCTCTTTCAAAGTTGTAGTCAATCCTCTCAAACCCTGCTGCTGCTTTATCAACTAAGTTTATGTGACATTCTAAATTCTTTGTTGTCATTTCAACAATGTTTACAATATCTTCACCTGGAGTAAATTCCATCTAAAGAAACCACTTTCCTTGCTCATCCATAAGAAGCAACTCCTTATCCATTCAAGTTTTATGATGAGATTGCAGCAATTCAGTCACATCTTCAGGCTCCACTTCTAATTCTAATTCTCTTGCTGTTTCCACTATATCTGTAGTTATTTCCTCCATTGAAGACCTAAAACCCTCAAAGTCACTCATGAGGTCAGAATCAACTTCTTCCAAACTTCTATTAGTGTTGATATTTTGACCTCTTCCTGTGAATCACAAATGGCCCTAATGGCATCTGGAATGGTGAATTCTTTCCAGAAGATTTTCAATGTTGTTTGCCCAGATCCATCAGAGGGATCACTATAGATGGCAGCTGTAGCCCTATGAAATGTATTGCATAAATAACAAGACTTGAGTAAGTCAAAATTATTCCTTGATCCACGGGCTACAAAATGGATATCATGTTAACAGGCATCACAACAACATTAATCTCCTCGCGCATTTCCATCAGAGCTCTTGGGTGACCAGGTACACTGTCAATGAGCAGTACTATTAATATTTTGAAAGAAATCTTTTTTTTTCTGACCAGCAGACCTCAATAGTAAGTAGGCTTAAAATATTCAGTAAGCCATGCTGTAAACAGATGTACTGTCACATCCAGGCTTTGTCATGCCATTTCCAGAGCACAGGCAGAGTGGATTTAGCATAATTCTTAAGGGCCCTAGGATTTTTGGTACAAACACAATGGCTTCAACTTAAAATCACCAGCTGCATTAGCCCCTAACAAGAGGGTTAGCCTGCCATTTGAAGCTTTGAAGTCAGGCATTGACTTCTCCTCTCTAGCTATGAAATTCCTAGATGGCATCTTCTTCCAGTAGAAGGCTGTTTCATCTAAATTGAAAATCTGTTGTTGAGTGTAGCCACTTTCATCAGTTATCTTCGCTAGATTTTCTGGGTAACTTGCTGCAGCTTCTGCATCAGCACTTGCTGCTGCATCTTGCACTGTTATTAATATGTTGTGGAGACGTCTTTCCTTAAACCTCGTGGGCCAGCCGCTACTAGATTCAGACTTTTCTTATGTAGCTTCCTCCCCCTCTCAGCCTTCAGAGAATTGAAGGAAGTTAGGTCCTTGGTCTAGAGATTAGGCTTTGGCTGAAGGGAATGTTGTGGCTGGTTTATCTTCTATCCAGACCACTTAAACTTTCTCCACATCAGCAAGAAGCTTGTTTTGCTCTCTTATTATTCATATGTTCACTGGAGTAGCACTTTTAATTTCCTTCAAGAACTCTTCCTTTGCATTCACAATTTGGCTGTTTGACATAACATCTAACTTCCAGCGTTTCTCTGCTATTGACATACCTTCCTCACTAAGCTTACTCGTTTCTAGCTTTTGATTCAAAGTGAAAGAAGTGCAACCCCTCCTTTCACTTAAACACTTAAAGACCATTGCAGGGTTATTAATTGGTCTAATTTCAATATTGTTGTGTCTCGGGGAATAGGGAGGCCTGAGGGAGAGAGAAGGGGAATGGCGGAGAGGTGAGAATACACAACATGTATTAAGGTTGCCGTCTTATGCGGGCTAGGTTTGTGGCACACCAAAACCTTACAGTAGTGACATCAAAGACCATTGATCACAGATCACCATAGCAGATACAATAATAATGAAAAAGTTTGAAATATTGTGAGAATTACCAAAATGTAACACAGAAACATGAAGTCAGCACACGCTGTTGGAAAAATGGCACCCACAGACTTGCTTGATGGCGGGTTGCCCAAACCTTCATTTGTAAAAGACACATCTGCAAAACGCAATTTGCACAAAATGAAGTATAATAAAATCAGGTGTGCCTGTACATTTACAGCATGATACTATCATAAATTGTGAAATTATTTAGCAACCATTTATTTTAGTAAAGGAAAATGTTATTTCAATGTAGCTAATCTTTCCTAGAGAAAAAAATTAGAATTTATAAGAACTCTATATTTTTTCTCTTTAAAATGCTGGATATAACCAATCCATTTTCACACACAGCCAAAGTTGAATTCCATCTCAGTAATAATAGCAGTAAGAGTGACTGTTACTGTTGCCCTTAAATGAATGGGTGAAAAAAACCTTAAACTTAGTTGGTCTAAATGACAAACATGAACACCCAGGAAAATAGCTTCCACTTTATCCACCTGTTGTATTGGCATCCCATAATTTCATCAGGAAATGCACGACATCTATTTACTGTGGCTCTCAAATCCAGCCGCACCCTGACCCATCTAACCAGCTGCTCACTTTCTATCTCAAAGGCCGTCTTATTTCAAAGGCATCTTTATTCAGATGCTGTGTTCTCTTCAGTGGGTCTCTCGGCCACTGCACCCGTGGTCAGCTTCAGTGTGGTCCTTATGGTGAAGTGTTCGTAAATGGTTGTATCCTGGACAACACCAGGAATCACCATTCACATGGATCAGGGGTCCACAAACTGGCCCACATGCCAAATCCCACCCACTACCTGTTTTTTGCAAGTAACATTTTTTGGGACACAGCCACACCTATTCATGTATGTATTACCTTTATGACTCTTCTCACGCTACAACTGCAGAGTTGGGTAGGTACAACTGAGACTATGTGGCCCCGAAAGCCAAGAATATTTATTCTCTGACCCTTCACAGAAAAAGCGTGCCAGCCCCTGAGATAGTCCACGAATGTCGACGTTGGCCACTGGAGTTGTGCAGCAGGTTGTGAAACTGGCCTGTTAGAGTTCAGAATCCACAGATAGCTAATAGTTTCCACGACCACTAGGCAATATGACTGCCCAGAATTTGATTAACTTAAATCAACACTGAGTTATTGACCTGGCCTCTATTTTGAGGTACAGACTGGCACTGAACCCAAAGAAAAAATATTTAGTTATATTATCATAGGGATCTCAAAGGCATGAATCAAATAATGGGTAAGAACCACTAGTCCAAGGCTTTATGGGACCTTGGTTTTTCACTGTGGTCCAGAGGACAGAACTTTGTAAGTGCTCGTTCACGTGCACTCATCTGTATACACACAAGAGAGTGTGCACATGCTGGCATTCACTGCTGGTCTCGTGCTTGGCACGAGCAGCAAATGTAGAACAACTCCCTGCAGTCACGCAGGTGTGTGGAGCAATGCTCTGTGTGCTCTTGTGCTTCATGGGGGACCATGAATGTCTTGCTGCTTCTGCCTACACAGGTGTGCTACACCTCCATTAAAGCCCCTAAATCTGGCCCTTCCTACTCACTGTTTTTTTTCTTTCTGTTCATTTTTGTAGTCAAACGCTAAGTCTGCGTTCTGACTAAATGCCACCACTCTTATGTCTGCATTTTGAAAGTTCTCTGCCAAATTGTCGTGCGTTCCTGTCTCTCACCCTCATGGGTGTGTTGATGAGAATGGGCTGGGGGCTGGTAGAACAATCCTTTGCACTCCCCGGGCTGAGAGGAAAAGAGCCAGAAAAGCCACGTGGATGTTTATTCCTGACCGTTCCTGACAAGTCTGCGTCAATCGGAAGCTCAGCTGTCCCACTCACATCTTGCATTTCCTGTCTTGTCTTTACCAGACACTCTCCGAAAGTGGTCAAGGCCGCATCTCAGGTCCTAAACAGCATGTGGCAGTATCGAGATCTGAGGAGTCTGTACAAAAAGGTAAGGTTTGCTTGGCCTTCTTGCCATGAGCTACACACAGCCCTGAGTCCAAACACACAGCATGTGGCCACTTGAGTGACATCGCAGTTACAGGGGACACTTGTCCAACAGCCTCAGTCATGGAAACACACCTGCAAAGAGAATCAGTAAAGATGCAAGAGAAGAGGCTGTGTGTGCTCTGAGCGTCCACTGAGATCCATGAACTCCCTGGACTCGACAACCCCATGCTCAGAGGGTCTTACCCTAAAGCATCTTATAGAAAACAAAGTAAGCCTGTTTTCCTGAGCTTCTGCATTCTACAATAGACTAAAAAATAATGAACAGAGGTATTTTGAAAAAAGTATATTTTGAGACCGTAAAAATATATATATACATGATGAGTGCGATGTGCACTGTCTGGGGAATGGACACGCTTGAAGCTCAGACTCGGGGAGATGGGAGGGACATGGGCAATATATCTAACCTGAACTTTTGTACCCCCATAATAAGCTGAAATATATATATATATATATATATATAGCAATTCAGAAAGTTAGGAAGTATCGTAGCCTAGGAACATTGATGACCCAACAGACCGACCCATGTTCCTAAGCCTCTGAGAACCTCACCGAGTTACTGCCAAGGGGGAAAGAGATGATGTTCTCAGTGATAACCACAGGTCATGAAGAGGCTCAACATTTGTTCTGCACACTCCCCCTGAGGCAGGCAGGAATTTTTAGCATACATTTCAAAGGAGTGTTCACCCCCAAAGTTTCAAAAATACCTTAAGAAAAAGATATCACATATAGAAATTTTGATTCTACACCTCATTTCCAAGCGCTACTAAATGAAGGATACATAACTTTTCTTTTTTTGGTTAGGAGGGGAGAATGTTTGAATAACGTTTCCCAGAAGTTGCTTTGTTGTTATCAGACCAGCAGGTGTGGGGTGGAGTTAACAAGTCAGGGTAGAGAACGTCACTGGAACTCGGGAGGCACAGGGCTGCTCAGTGCAGGGGTGCAGAAAGCCGAACCAGGCCGGGGCAAGGTGCATGGCTCCCCCCACCACAGCCCGGAGCACCTCCTTGCAGGGAGAGACAGCTGAGGCCATGGCTGCCTCTGTCCCCATTTGACCAGCCTGGCGGACACCAGCCCGCTCCACAGGAACTTGGGGCCACAGCTCTCATAGGGTATGAGACTCACCTTGCCAGAGGAAAAATTTGCCTTTTTCTAAGCTAATGGGGAAAGTAAATATTTAATAACTGTCTCTGCTAAGTTGTAATCTATTTCTAGATTCCCCCCAAGGCCGTCCTACTTCCCTTAAGTATTCACTACTTTGCACTTTTAAGTTTATGAAGTTTAGCCTATATATTTCTCTTTCAAAATGTTCCTATTTTTCTAACAGGAAGTATGTTTAAGTTGAAACAGAGAATGCAAAATTAAGTGTTAGAGGAGTGTTGTGGATTAACTAAATGTTTTCCTGAGCATTTTACATGTCAGCATGAGCCCTTCATCTGAAATGCTTTGGGTTCCATCCTCGTTTGCTTGAAACTCAGACCCCAGCATCCCTACGGAGTTCTTTTCCGGGCTCCTCCAGGAGCCACAGGAAATCTCTCCCCGCAGAGGGTCCTGTGGCTAAACAGGCAGCCAGACTTGAAGAACGCGCTGTAAATTAGAAAGGAGCTGGCCATTCTGCATTGGTAGCTCCAGAAGCTCAATGGAATATTACTGCCCGAAATAAACCCCACTTCTGCTCGGATCCTCAACGTTTCCTCTTTGCTGAGATACACCTTCTCACACTTACGTGCATCGAAGGGAAACAGCTTTTAGAGATGCAACAAGTTATTTGTCGAATAGCAATATGAGTTTTCTATCTTAGTTTTTTTCCATGTTGGCCAGAAGAGTTCAAAAAATGTAATTGTCTTTCTATTTCCATAAAAACAAAAGAATGTGTTGACAGGAATTTAATGGAGCTAAAACTCAAGAGCTAAAGATAGTTTAAAATGTGTTTCATGTGAAGAGATTCGCGAAGGAGGGCTGAACAAATTGATGGTGATGTTTTTAGTTGACCCATGATAAAAAAATATTGAGAAAGAGCTATTCTTAATAATTTTCGAATTATGCAGTTGTGAAATGAAAGGAGGACCTTTGTGCTCAATGTCATAAGCGCTGCTCATAGCAAAGCTCAAAACTCAAAAAAGCTCATTTGAAAAGTCCTTTTGTGAGAAAACCAAACTCATTCATCCTTATGAATTGTTTTTAATCAGTGGGGAAATGGGTTTCTATTTTGTTCTTCACTGATCATTTACATATCACTGAAAGAAAGTCTGATCCATATCTTTTAATTATCCGATTTTCAGATCTATTTATTAAACACCGATTGTGGGCCTAGCACGGGAAGAGTTGTAAGGAAAGCATAAGCCATGGGAAGGAGCTACCGAGGGTAAAGATGAAATATGAAACAGTTATTGGCAACTTCATTAGGTTCCAAATTATACACCACAGATTTTAAAGCATGAATTAAGGGAAAGAAAATTGTAGGCCCAAATCTTAAGGGATTTATTGAGTTTGCATCACTAGGAGATAAGAGGTAAGGGCATCATGGGTAAGAGGGAAACGATGAGAGGAGAGCTGGAAGTTGGGGTGAGAGCATCGCGTGTGTCTGTGCGGCAGAGTTCAGCTCGGTCTGTCACCGGCTGGTTTTCTCCAAGAACCCGGGCACAGAGGCCAAGGTCTTACTTCATTAGCTCACCTACTTTATGGTCCTTGGAGAGACACGTTTAATCAATCTGCTGGGTGGCTGTGTTGAACAATACAAAACTATGTTCGAATCCTGATACGTTTAGAGCCAAAACATATCTGTGTTATCCGAATCTTCCACTTTCATGAGGTCTGCTCTTCTGGGTTTTTTCCCCCCAAGGGAACATCAACAATTGCAGAAGAATGTTATCACATGCAGGCTAAATAATGCATCACTCGTTTTTAAACCAACCTTTAAGTTTAGATAACCACAAATAGAATTTTAAAATTTCATTATCATTTGTATCATTGCAGAGGATATTTTCTAAAGGAAAAGAAGATGAACCTCAGGAAGAGACTGGATATGGGGGTATTAGAGAAGCAAGAAACAGAAAGTTCTTGATGTTTTTTGAATCTTGGGGCTTTAAAAAAAATGAGGTCACTGCCATAATGGGGCACTTATGTTTGACCATGGTGGGGACTGTTGTGACATCTTGTTTTGGAAGAAAGGAGATAAATTGGAGCGGGGACATAGAATTTAAAGAATGTAGAAATTATTGTGTATAAATCCTTATATGATAGCTTAATAATCTGTACAACATCCCTGAGAAATAGATTTATTGGTTGGGACACAGGCTAAGTCTCTCTAACAGAGAGACTCAAAACTACTGAAGCTCCAACTAGACAGAGATCTCCTTCCCTCTCAGGAGGCTGCACCTGGGGCAGGTGGTCTGTTGCTCGGCCTTGCCTGTGTGGGCAAAGCTTCCTGGCTCTGCCCCTTCTCATTCCCCCCCATAGGGGGAGAATGGGGAGCAGCGGGGATAAGAGATACAGAAGCTGCCAGACTTGTGCGAGAACCCTGCCCCATCGCTGCAGCCAGGGAGGATAGGAAAAGTGGGCAGCACGACCCCTGCTAAAAGTCTGTGGTGGGAGAAGATAGGCAGTATCGCTCCATCAGTCATTTCCTTCTCTTCAAGTATCTTTAATGTCAGATGCAATCATGACCTAATGAGGCATATGATTCCATTTTGGAGTGGCTGTGATTATCTGGAACTTCTTACTTGTATTAAGGAAAAATCTCTTTGTCTGCAACTTCTGCCCCCCAAAGCCAGCTGAAAAGGTCTAATTTCTCTCCCCTGTGATAGCCTTCCCGGTTTGGACGCCAGCCGTCTGCTCCTGGAGGCCATCCCTGCTCTAGACCGAATGTGTGTAAGGAAGGAAAAAAAATATCTTCTCTCACCCCTCGCTAGGCTCATAGCTGAAGCTCTGTGACAAAAAACAGACTCACAAGGGAAAAACATACAAAATTATCTAACGTAAGTTTTATGTGACACGAGAGCCTCCACGAGGAAATGAAAACCCAAAGAAACAGGTAAACTTGTGTATTTTTATGCTTGGGTTTGAGGAACAGTGGACAGTCGCGGAGAAACGTGATTGGAGGACAAAGGGTATGATCTGATGGCAGTAAGCTGGGGAAACTGAGCAAGGCCTGCTTCTTGATTCGTTTTTGTGCCCCTGTGTCTTCAGGGCTAAGGATGTTCTTCCCTCCAGGCATAGGAAGGTCACCTCTCAAATGAGGGTTTTAGGACCTGCTTCAGGGGAGAAGAGTGAGGGGAAAGTGAGAGAGACCTTCCTGGTTCTGTTGTTTTCCCAAATGCCAAGGTGCCGCATGTTGGGGTAACATGTTGTGAATCCCATCACATGCTAAATTCTAACGTATCAGTGTTTCCACAGCCTTCGCCACTGCTATTATCTTTTTTTTTTTTTTTTTTGATATACAAGTGTGTCAGTATCCTTTTTTTTTTTTTTTTGAAACAGAGTCTTGCTTTGTCACCTGGGCTAGAGTGCAATGATGTCATCATAGCTCACTGTAACTTCAAACTCCTGCCTCAGCCTCCCAGGTAGCTGGGACTACAGGTGCTCACCACCATACCTGGCTAATTTTTCCATTTTTTGTAGATACAAGGTCTCCCTCTTGCTTAGGCTGGTGTTTCACCCCTGGCCTCAAGTGATCCTCCTGCCTGGGCCTCCCAAAGTGCTAGGATTATAGGCCTGAGCTACTGCACCCAGCCAGTATCCCTTCTGTAATGTAGCACCCCAAGATGAATATGTTCCTGCAGGTTTATTTGAAGCAGAGAAGAAAGTGAAACTATGCTTTCCTTGTGCTGGGCATTCAACTTCTAATAAAACTTGAGATCCAACTGGTGCCTGGAAAGCTTGTCATACTATTGGTGAAATACAAAAAGCAGATGGCCAGAGGTCCAAGGCACAGCCCTGCCACACACTAGCAGCATGACCTTGGGCAGGCTAAGACCCTCTGCCCATCAGTGCAAGAGTTGACGTGGGCATCCCTGTGGCCCACTACTTCTGAGAGAGGGGACCCAGTGAGTAGACCTCAGTTCTCCAGGTGTCATAGCCAGTGTCAGAGATGTGCTGGGGTTGCTTTGTATCCAGTTCTGTACCTGGTGAGCGTCATTGCTGATGCAGAGTCCCCAGAACAGTAAATGACCTCTTAAAATAGTCTATGGCAGTTCTAGTACCTGGCAGAATGTTCTCCTAGGCAGCTGGACATGCCCCTGGGGCCCTGGAGGTTTGGAGACCTGGGCCTCCATGATGTCTTCCTTCCACTTTGTGTAGCCAAGTCTGTAACTTTCCCCAACTCTTGCATCAAAGAACCTCATGGCCTTTCGTGGAGACCTGGGCATCCTCTCCCTCAACCCCACTCTATCCCTTGGTTTTCTCATCTATGAAGTCAAAGCCATGACACTTGCCTTGCTGGATCACTGACTGTCTCGAATGGAGAGTAACAAACCAGTAGGAGTTGCTGCTGTGTATTCTAAAATACTTTTTATGCTGTTTGGCTGACAAACGCTGTCTCAGCCGTCCTGTCCACAGACAGTGGAAGGTTTGGAGCGGGGATTTCATTTGGCATTGTCATTGTCACTGTTCACTGTCCCCTACGTCTGTATAGCACCTTCCCCCTTGGTTTCCCTACTGTCGCCTCCAGTTCCTGGACGCCTGTCCGGTCCCTGCTGTCAGGTGGTAGATGATTTTTCCAGTGTTTAGCGTATGATACTGAAGCTCATTATTGTGCTCTAATGAACTCTAAATGCTTCAGAGAGAACAGCATCAACTCAATATCTTTATAAGTGAATAAAAATCCTTAGTTTATAAACGCAGGGATCAAATCAAAGACAGATCAAGTGTCAGAATCAAACTCTTACTGACAATGAGTGGGGTTAGAGGCCAGACTACTTCTTCCCCACTAATATTCATGGCCTGGGGTTTGTATGGCTGTGACACCCCCCGTCCCTCACATGGAGTATCGGTATCTTGCACAATGAGCTGACGTCTCAGAGAATACCGCACTGCCTGTGCTTGAGACGACATAAGGTCAGGTTTCTCTGAATAGAGATACTGTATCGCTATGGCCATTTCCATGCAAGAAACAAAACATAAAACTCATCTTTCAATGTCCTTCCTTTTATTGTCAGGGAAAATAGCCTCTTGGGTTGCACATGCCACTCAGCCGGTGAATAATGAGCTTCAGTGGGAGCGGAGTCATGCCCTTCACGGCCCGTCTCACACGGGCTCTCTTTCCTCACCGCTGTTGTGTTCGTTTCATTGGCTCTTGCCACCATGGCACTCACAAAACAAGAAATCAATAAGTAATTATAGATAGGTAAGGGAATGCCTGTAGATTTCCTCAAATGTCCAAACCACAGTGGATGAATGAGTGAACGCAGCAGCCCTCGGGCCGTCTTTCGCGGCTGGGGGAGACTGACCGCTGCGGACGGATGAGCCGGAGCCCGGCCTGCAAACCCGAGCCGTGGGCTGGTGTTCAGCGTCGCTCAGCACCCTCACCTGCTGGACATTTGGGAAACAACACCAGGTTCCAACGAGAATAGAAAGATATTTTGAAATATTGTTAAGGAAAAACACAGTATGGTCAAAATTCAAAATTTTGATTTTTAAGCTTTGCAGTAAGAAGAGCAAGGAATACTTTAATACTTCCTTCAGTAGGTTGCCGTTTTGAGAATTAATAGATTTTACTGTCTGGGTATCTAAGAGAGTGATGGAAAAGCAGCAAATCCTCTATAGAAATATATTAAACTACTAAATGTAGAGCTGTCATTTTACCAAGGAAATTGCTTACCAGGAGTTTATTAATCTTTCTACTGTGCTGGAAAATTCTTCACCAAGAGATTATTGGAAGAACATAAGGACTTTTGGGCGGATTCTAAAACAACCCCGAGGCCGGTGTCCACAGGGTCTACAAATGCGGCTCCTCAAGTTCCTTCCTTTCTACATCACCCAATGGCACATTAGGGGGAAAATGAAAGGCTGAGGTTAAACTCAGCTTATCATGATACTGTCTCCTCCATAAATCTGGGCGTTTACGGGTTGATGTTTGGTATCGACATGGAAGGTCTTTCTTCACGAGGTCCCCTGACCTCTCTGAGACAATTCTCAGACACTCATCATATGATATCTGTCCAAAAACAAAGGCACAAATGGGAACAGAAGTAAAAATCAATTGTGCAAAAGTGGAAATCGATGTGCACGGCAGTTGCTAAACGAGAAGTGACTAAGTTATAGCTACTGCTGGGAGGGGTCCCCACGCCCGGGGAAATCCCACATTGCGGCGCCAAAACAAACGCTTCCTTTGTAATCCCAGCCTGAGCAAGGCTTCGCCAGTAATGTTTTAAATCAAAACCTACAAAAATACCCCAGAGAAAAAAGGCAGGAAAAAAGGATAGGATCAGGAGCTAGAAAGCTCAGTAAGTTTGATGTACGTCTCCACCTGCACTTGCTGCTTACATTGGGCAGTTATCTTAAAGTGACCCCCTCCTGTTCCGGTGGGTCCAGTAGGCTGGGTGATGTTATGTCTCAGAACCTTAATCTCCTGCGAGAGAGCATGATCAGCTTCCTCTCTCTTCCCAGCTCCATCCCCTCTTCCTCTCATACACTGTGCCTGCCCCCACCCCAGCAACCCCCACTGGGTTGAGCTGGGAGAAGGGGGCTGGAGGAGAAAAGAGCAGAGCCCTAACACGGCTGTGCCCTGGCCGTGGTGCACTCCGCCTGTGGGACACGTCCACGTGCCAGCTGCTTCTCTCATGGGGACCTGCTCAGAGGCACCACCCCCCAACCAAAGCCTCCCCCGCTGTGGCTGCCCGGCCTGGACCCGGCCTCCTTGGCCAGCTGCTCAGAGCCCTCCACAGGCCCCAGACTTCTGCTGCCCACTGCAGACAGACCAGGGAGGATGTGGGTTCTGCTCCCCTGCAGCTTACGTGGTTTTGGAAGTCCTGTTTAAGAAGAGTATACTTTGTGAATGTAAAATTATATACAGGCCCTGGAAGGGACCCATATGGTGGGAGGGCCTGAGACTTAAGCTCCACGAGCTCCATGGTCATTTCACTGCTGGCACAGAATCAGTGTGTCATCCATCTGATGTCCTGCAACCCCCAAAGTCCAGGGAGCTCATGGGCAAGCTCTTTACATAGTTTTTTGCAACTCTGAATACTTTACTTCAAGAATTTGGGGCAATGAGGCACCTATTATTATTCCCTGCCTAGCTTGGGACCTTGGCCAAAACAGAGACAACAGGGAAAGCCACATTAACATCCTGGCACAATACCTTATCTCAGATATTTAATCATCTATGAGTTTTCTAGAATTCTAATAAATTGTGTGTAATAAGCCAAAAATAATCATGGCTTAAAGAAAATTAGGAATTCATTGCCCTCTATCTTAGATTCTTATTGCAGTGCCAACAAATTACCACAAACTGGCTTAGAAAATACCACAAATTCATGATCTTATAGTTCTAGAGGTCAAACATCCAAAACGGGTTTCACTGGGCTGAAATCAAAGTGTTGGCAAGGATGCACTCACCCCAGACACTCTCTACAGAACCTTTTTCCTTGCCTTGCCAGATCTAGAAGTTGCCTACATTCCTTGGCTGGTGGTCTCCCCCTCCGTCTTCAAAGCCAGCAGTGTAGCATCTTTGAACCTGTTCCTCCGCTTCTCTCACTGTGACCCCCTGTGTACCCTCTTGTAAGGAACAATCCTTGTGATTACACCTGGACATTCAGAATGACCTCCCCCTTCTAAGATCTTTAATCACATCTGCAAAGTCCCTTTGGCCATTTAAGCTTGCATATTCCCAGGTTCTGAGGATTAAGAAGATGACATCTTTGGAGGCGCCACTGTTCAGCTTCCCACGCCCTCTCATGCAGAAGTCGAGTGTACTAGTCAGAGTCTGATAAGCGCCTCCCAACGGGGTGCTCCATCTCTGGAGGGCTGCCCTCTTTTGCAGGATCCATGCTGGCTCTCACTCTGTCCACACTGCAGAAATGGGAAGAGAAAAGAGCTGGGGAGGGCATGCTTTTTCTTTTGGACACATGCCCTTGTAAATACTTCCAGCTCTCAGTCAAGTGGCCAAATCTTCCTACCTGGGGGCCTCAGTGAAAAGCAGCTTCCATTAGAAGGTGCAAAAATGAAAAAAAACAAAAAAAGGCTACTGAGATGTTTATGCCCTTGGACATTCATGTTACGTACGAATCAACACCCGTAGTCCTTTTGAATATCTGTGCCCAGTTTTTATCAAAGCCACATTCTCAAGAGATCCCACAGTGCTGTCATTTCATTAAAAATGCTTCTACAGTAATTACCAGTTGGCTTCCACTTCGAAAAGGGTCCCAATCCGTGACTCCTTAGTCCTATGCAGGGAGGCCAGTTCAGTGGGAAAAGAAGAACTGTAAGTTTTCAGAATATGTTTTGTAGCATGAATAACATTAAGAATATTAGCGCTGGGCATAGTAGTGCACATCTGTAATCCAGCACTTTGGGAGGCTGAGGCAGGGAGATTGCTTGAGACCAGGAGGTCGAGACCAGCCTGAGCAACATAGCAAGACTTCGTCTCCAAAAAGTATGAAAAATTAGGCGAGTGTGGTGGTACTCACCTGTTGTCTCAGCTACTTGGGAGGCTGAGACAGGAGGATCGCTTCATCCCAGGAGTTTGAGGCTGCAGTGAGCTACGATGACGCCACTGCACTCCAGCCTGGGGGACAGAGCAAGACTCTGTCTCTTAAAACAACAACAACAACAAAATGAACACCATTAGCAACAACCAAGGGAAGAGTGAGGTCACAGAAGGTGGAAATAGCTCAGATGTTTGTTGATGTTGGTATGTGCTCTGTCGTAGCACAGTTCCCCAGGAAACCTCACCGTTCCACGTACTCCTCGGGGAGCCATTCATGCTATGCTCACCCCAAGTGCTCTGCTTAACCAGATGATGGACTGGCCACTGGTAAAATATGTAATATCAAAAAATAAAAATAAAATCCCCATCAGTCGGGGTTTTCTCTTCGCTTCAGCCACACTGTTCTCGCCCTTCCTTGCTCTTCCTCTGCAGTCACAATGCTGTGCCCGTCTCAGAGCCTCGGCACTGCCTGGGCACAGCTTAATTCCTCAGCTGAGAAGGCCTTCCCCCCTCTCCCTCCAAGCCTGGCTACTTCTGTCTCAGTTTAACTATCACTTCCTCCAGGAAACCTCCCCGACTCTCCAGCTCTGCAAGGCTAGGACCGGTCGATCTTAGCAATTTGTGCTTTTCCTTCATGGCTCTTACCACAAATGCCTATTGATGTGGTCATTTGTTAAACACCCATCTCTCCTCCATCTTTCCCTCAAGAGCCATGCCTCTCTCTTTTTCTATTCTCTCCCTTCTTCCCAGCACAGTGCCAGCTACTTATTAATATCTATTAAATAACAGTGCAGCGCCCGGCGTGTGAGCCTAGCAGAGGACACATTCAGTGACCCTGCTTCCATTTGCGTGATATGGAGAACTCAAAGCTGAAACCCAGGCTGAGGTGTGAATTTACTGACTGCTGATGAGTATGTGTGTAAAATACCTGACTTGTCAAATGTCCAAATGACATATTAGATGCTAGACATTTGTATTTGTAGACCTGAAGACTATACTGTTGAGCTTTCTCCCGAATTTAACTTTGCTGTACTAATTGGAACACAAAGGACATTGTTAAAGCTCATCTAAGTCAGATGTTCATTTTAAGCCTCAAAAGCAAAACCAAGGAAATAAGGGGACTAATTTAGTCTTATTCCAACTTCCTGAGTGTTTTTGTTTCTTTGTTTTTGTTTTCTGCATTCCATTGATACCAGTTAACTGCCGGCAGTTAACGATGGCATACTTTCCTCAACTAAATCATCAGCATCCTTTCCCACTTGTCAAATCTTGGTGATATTGGTTCTTTAGAATTAGGCCAATGGCAGTAAATTGAATTTCTAAAATAGATTTATGCAGTATTTGCTCTTAAAAGATAGCATTGCGCAAGATCATTATCCTTATATATACTGTACCTTTAAGTATCCAAATCAATTTAATTAAATTTCATTAGAAGCAACAGAGCTGAAACAAACTAATGAAAGCAATGGGTATGTCAGGTGGTATTTATTTCTACATTAAACTGCAAATACTCCCTTTTGGCCCTTAAAATTTAGTTTAAATATTTAAGTCTAATAGCTTTTGGAATTGTTGATGGAATTAGTTTTAATGAATCTTTAACAGTTTACCTTAAAAATAGATGAAAGTTTCTTTTATTACAGCAAAGCGGAGCTGAAGGTTCCATTGTTAAGCTTGGTCTTCAGTGAACAGACTGAGCATCAGAATACTCTACTTCCATTTTTTCTATTTAATTCCTTTTATTGAAACAAGGAGAATGTGCATATAACTACCACTAATTTGGAATCTTTTCTTTCTCTGCTTAATGTGATTACATTAATAGGCTTATTCACTTAAAAATGACTGGAAAACTGGCATAATTTTGAGCAATCAAGATTTTGATACGTGAGCATTAATGTCTTAGCTGGTTACCTTTTCCGGAGGATGGCAACGGTTCACGTTTTGACTTTCATTTGAAAGTAGGTCTCTGATGAAGAAGTCTTGCTTGTGAATGTAAGTGCCAAGCCCTAAGTGTTCTAGGCTGATGCATGGGTGAGCTTGGGTTGCTAAAAGCCCAACGGATTTTTGCCACATTTTTCTTTATATCTCAAGTCACTCAAAGAAAATTAGAATTGACAAGCTTTATGGGCTGTGGAGCCTTCAAGGACAGCCGAGGCGAAAAACTTGTATTTGTTACTTCAGCGCTGAATAGTCTCTGTAGACCCACTGAGAAATCCTTATTTAGAGACCAAAGAAATCTTACCAGGTTAAGGAAGTTGTAGAGCTATTTAAAAATCAGGGAGAAAAAAGCCAATGACCATACACTGACCAACAGTGTCCCTGTGATGATTTTGGGTTCCAGCTAATATCCCCAGTGGAAATAAACAACCATTGTTCATTTTCAGGGTTAATTTTTGACTGAGGCTTTTGTCTGAGTTAGAGATGTCCCATATCATAAGAAAAGATGTGTTGGATCTAACTTCTAAGGATAGAAAACAAAACTTTGAAAACTCACTTTGGACACAGAATTGTCAATAGGAGGATCAACACTGAACTTATTATCACAGCTGTGGTCATTCCCTAATGGTGTCACCCTGCACACCACTGCAGTCTGGTCTCTAAAGGGTATCTTCTTTTCAGAAGCAGAGGTCAGAGGCCACAATATAAGTAACTCAAAATTCTCTTCCCTGTGAAATCTCATCTCCTGGAGCACATTAATCAGGGTTTGGTATTTAGCCCCCTAATTACCAAATCCTCCAAACCTTCATTTGAGCAGCCCTTGAGATATTTACTCTTCCCTCCCACCTGCTTTCTAAACTCTTTGCTATATGGATTGAGCCAGCTTCTCTCCAGAATCCCTTCTCCTCCTCCTCCCTCTGAGAATGTCCTTCTCCATCCTTTCTCTGATGCAGCAGGGGTGGGGGTGCACCGAACAGCCCAACTAGCAGCGGCAGGACGTTCTCTGGTAGTCGGGGGGAGGCGGGAGCCTGTGAACACACATTCCGTCACACCTAAGTTCTCTCGTGACGTGCTCTGCGTGCTGCATGGAGTACCGGCTGGTCGTCACCGGTCCCTGCCCAGTGATGTTCCCATAAGGTGACCCGTTCGGAAACCAGCCCCTTCGGTATAGTGGCCACATTCTGGAAGTCGGTGTGGGCTGCTGTACCCAACCCTGAAAGAAATCGGAGCAGATCAAATTAGAAATGTGATACAGTGTTTCCTCTCATCCTTTTGTCCTGCTTCTCCTAAGGATTTGTGTTTGGGGAGAACTGAGTGTATTTGCTGTGGGCAAGTAACTTGTGTTTTCTGAGCTGCGTGATGCAAGAAGCAGCAGAGAGGGAGGGATGAGCTCCGTGCTCTGATTGAATCGGCACCAATCCAGGGGCCAGATGCGGCAGAAATAATGATGCTTCAATGTTATTTTCAAGATTGGTTAAAGAGGAGGCAATTTTACATACCGAACAGTGAAACATACACAGCTGAGAGAAATTACCATTTAAAGGGCAGGCAAGCCGAAGGCCGCTTTTTTGTTGTTGTTAGGTACCATTTTGCCTAAACTAATGCTACCTTCAGCTCAGCTGCACGTACGTCACAGAAGACAGATATAGCAACAGCAGAAGATGAGTCTCATGAGGTTGCTGTAAGCTAAAATAAAAAAATCATAAGGCTCTAATTATCTTTATTTGTCACAGAATAATAGAGTATAAGAACTGTAGAGGCTAGTGTAAAAACTGAAATTGATTATCATTTCATTTTTCAATAATTAATACTGTCGTCTTAAATCATTGACTCCAACTAGCATTTATTAGGCATCTTTGTGTACCAGGTACTATGCTAGGATATCGGGGCTTCAGAAATAAACAAGGCATCACCCCTGCCTCACAGCTGGGGAGACAGACAGGATTGCATGAGTCTGTAGCGTGATGTAAAAGCACGTTGTTAGTAGTAGGGGAAGAAAAGTAGTTGCATCACTGAAATCTTCAAACCTCAGCAACATAACTCACTTAGCAATAGCAATTTAATGAACATGCATTGCCTGCCTCCTGTTTATGCCACACAAAACTGGGTAGGATCAGATCTAACAGGTAGAAAAAGGGAAAGTGCCCTCCTAGGTCTTGGAACTGCCCTATCAAAAGTGTGGGCCTGGGAAGTTGAGTCTCCTAGTCAGTATCAGGTGTGATCGTGGCTTAGCGTGTGTGGCACCTCGCTCACCTGAGGTTGTAACCTATAGTTGTTCCCACAGGAGTCAACATTGGGATGGGGACTGAAGGGCCTCCTGAGATTTAGCACTTTAAAAATGTATTCGTGTACCCATCTTCTCACCGCCACCTGTGCGAAGAAACTCCAAGTCACAGGTTCACAAGTGTAGCTATTCATTAGCATCAACTGGAGGGAGAAGGGAGCTTTTGAACATAATGATACCCAGGCTCTACTCAGACCAACCTAAACAGAACCTCAGAGTGGGCCCAGGCATTACTATTTTTGAAACTCCCCAAGCTGATGAGTCATGTTGCCCTTAATGTATAGAAGCAGCTGAGTCACAGCACACCAGTAATTACAGTACTGATATATATTAGTCAAGTGGTCAGAAGGTGTTCCTGGGAGCAGCTCTGGGAGCCTGGGTGAAGAGTTCTAGCTCATCCTCTGCACACAAACCTCACAGCCTCCTGTGCTGATCTGAAGTGAATGCCGAGCACTGTTTCTGGAGTAAGCAGCTTTGGAATGAGTGTATGTGTTGTCCTAACCTTGTGTAGAGCAGTCTGAAAGCCACCTAGTCCCTTCACCTGAACTCTCTGTTAGTGGAAGTCTCTTTAGTAACACATTCTTCTTGGCGGCGCTTACAGGATGTTCCAAAATATAAGATGGAAAGTGTTATAGGCCAGGCACGGTGGCTCATGCCTGTAATCCTAGCACTCTGGGAGGCCGAGGCAGGAGGATTGCTTTAGTTCAGGAGTTCGAGACCAGCCTGAGCAAGAGTGAGACCCCCATCTCTACTAAAACTAGAAAGAAATTAGCCAAACAACTAAAAATAGAAAAAATTAGCCGGGCATGGTGGCGCATGCCTGTAGTCCCAGCTACCCGGGAAGCTGAGGCAGGAGGATCGCTTGAGCCCAGGAGTTTGAGGTTGCTGTGAGCTAGGCTGACACCACGGCACTCTAGCCCAGTCAAGAGAGTGAGACTCTGTCTCAAAAAAAAAAAAAAAAAAGGAAGAAGGTGTTATAAATTCAGAGACCTCAGAATACATAAGGGGCAGATTAGTAGCAACTGAACAGAGTGACCATGTCCTAGACATAACGTGAAGACCAGTGGCACCGAGGCCGTAGGGATGAAAATTACCTGATTCTTGAGCACTCTGAACTAGTGAAAATGCCCGCATGGGTCATTGTAGCTTTGGGGGATAATACAGTTTCGTAAAGAAACACATCGGAAACTTTAACAAAGGAGCTGAAACTGGTGGAAGGACAGCTAAAGGGTAAGATAAAGAAAATCAGATTATTCCTGGTGGCAATTTAAAGTTCAGTGACTTTGAACTCCTTTTCTCTTTTGGATTTCTATCTCTATATACTTGGAACAATTTAACAACCTCCAGTTTTAAGTTTAATGTGTTAAAAATAAAAACCAATTTGAAGCACAGATATCATATCACATTTTTGACAGCTTAGCTGGGTCTTGAGCTGAAGGGCACAACTTCTGGGTCATTCTGTTGGTGGTGAGCAATAGATATTGAAAGAGTTACTTATCATCAATAGTGAGGATTAACGGCCCTTCCCGAGTTACTGTGGCCATTTTTCATTCTCTCTTTTCCTTCTCTGAGCTTTCTTATCTAACTACTGTGAGTCGTAGGCGTGGTGCAAAGGGGAACTGTGGTTAAGCACTCAATATAACAATGCATTGAAAAACCTCTGACTTACAGCGAGTTAAAATTTTAACATGAAAAAATAGTGATTAAGGAGTCAAATAGTCATTGAAAAGATACGTGCCTGAGTTGTACATATTTATGCAAACCACCTCCAAGCCTTCCGGAGTGACAATGGGAAGTGAATGAATAGTAGATTCATTGCTAGCTGCTGGCTAGACGGCAAATAGGTGCGTGGCTGGTGGGACAGGGGGGATGTCAGTGTAGCACTAACTTTGCCAGAGAAAACGTATCTTCATTTCTCTAATTATTGAGAAAATGAAAAAACTTTTTTTCAATTGAATGGACCAAAATTCCATTCAATAAAAGATGTGGAGGGCCATGAGATTTATCATCAACGTAACTAATTATTCAGCGTAACTATGTGTGTAATGAGTATTGATCGATCTATACCGCAGGCCAGCTGTACCCTGGTCTCTAGCATCCAGAGTTATGTGGGTTCCCATAACATCTGGGGGTCGTTCCTCGGTATCCATGGGGGATTCGTTCCAGGACCTCCCTCAGATATACAAATTATGGATGCTCAAGTCCCTGATATCAAATGGCATAGTATCTGCATATAATGTATGCACATTTTCCTGTATCCTTTAAATCATTTCTAGAATAATTGTAATAGCTAATGCAATGTAAATGCTATGTAAATAGTTGTTATACTGTATTGTTTAGGGAATAATGACAAGAAAAAAGATCTGTGCATGTTCAGTACAGACACAATTTTTTTTCCAAATATTTTCCATCCAAGTTTGATTGAATCCGTGGATGCAGAACACAAGGATGCGGAGGACCGATGTACCATCGGAACTAAAATTTTTAAGTCCCTTCTGGGCATTGTTGAACGTAGCATGTTGAATTCTATCGTTAGGCCACTGCAGCTTTGACTCTGCATCAGTGAATGAGAGGGAAGGTAGGAGGGCACCTATATTCCTCATGTTGCTCCTGGGGCTCCCCAGCCGTGGCACAGGAAACTGCTCTGATCAGAGCTTCAAAAGAAAGGGATGTCTTTTTTAAACAATTTTTTAAATTGTTCCCATGCATGAGTAATGGGTGCACACGCTTTCAAAACATTTTTCATCCTGCAGGTGTTTTTGGTAAGACTGCCCCTCCTCTGTCCTTGCCCCCACCCTCCAGAGGATTTAAGAGAATCCCACAGAATTCTGGTGGAGACCTTTTCTCCCCCTGCCGTGATCCTACCTCACCATGACACACTCCGCCTTCCCTAAGAGGGCGGTTATACCTCAGGCCCTTCATCCCTCCTCGCCTCAGCTACCACCAGTCCCCCAGGCCTTTCGGGTCATCTGTGGTACCTGGACTGTTCTCGCTGGAAGGCTCTGAACAGCCCGTAGGCCCCCGATATTCTGCCTGTCTTCCACCTGCCTAACATGGTCTGCCCCTGGCAAACCCCGTATCCATTACCTGCTCCCACTGTCTCTATTGTCCCGTAAGGTCCACCCTGACACTGGCCCGAAATCTGTGGCCCTGATAGGACCTCAGTGCGCTAATTCTCACTCTCGTCTCCTTCCACACATCTTCACTTTCCTCTCTGCCCGGCTTAGGTCCCATGGGCTTCCAGGACATTCCCTGTCTCCTTCCAACTCTGCTGACTCCACACTTGCCCTGGAACGGCTAAATGTGGCTGGAGAAAAGCAAACAACCATTCCGACTATTCTCATTTTCAACGCATTGCGCGCACTTCCAGCGGCGACCCAGCAGCGGACACTCCCCTCCCGCCACCATCAGCTCTCGAGCCGCCCCACCCTGCTGCTTCCTTCCTTTCTCCTCGTCAGCGCACTGGAGACTCCAACCCTTCCCCACTCTCCACAGATGACCTCGCTTCTCATTTTCCCTGAGAAAATGTGAATAAAGCAAGAGAGAATGCCCTCATCTTCCTGCCACCAAATCCACCCATCTCCTCACCTGGCTGTCCCCTCCTGCTTCTGGGGCCAGTGACTCCATCGTGCACTGAAAGCTGTCAGCCCTTCCTTTCTGGAGAACTTTCCTGCTGCCATGTTTCTCCTCCTCTCCTGCATCGCTAGTGCTTTCCTCCTCCGTGTTGAGTAACTCCCATCAGCACACAAAATCCCACAGTATCTTGCAGGCAATCTAGTCAAACCTCTCTCCATCCCTCACTCTCTTCAAACCCCATTTCTCTACTCCCCTTTATAATAAAACTTTGCCAAAGGCTGTCTCTTCTCACTGTCTCCCCTTCACCAATTCTTTTATCTTTTGGGCCCACCGAAGTTGGACATTTACCAACCTGACCAAAAAAAGGACCTTTGTCCCAGGCTTGAAGACATCCGTCTTCTTACACCGACAGAGCTGTTCTCCTTGTCCCCCTGCTTCCACACTCCGGCTCGCACCTGACATGACACCCTCCTCTCCATCCTTCCAGCTCACGCTGCCCCTTCTCAGTCCCCTTTGAAGCACCTCCTACTCCTTGCACCTGAATATCCCAAGGCTCACTCAGCCTCTGTCGTCTGCTTTCCTTTATTTGCATTCACTTAGAAGGTTTCCACCCATTGTCTTTGCTCTAAATACTATCTATGTGCTGAAGTCCAAAATTTTATCTCTAGGCCTGAGATCCCGATTTGCAAATTCTGCTTTATTCTCTATCCTTCTTCCACGTCTAACAGGCATCTCTAACCGGACACGCCCCACAGGGCAGTCTTGGTTCCACCCCCTGAAGCTGCTTCCCTCCCATTGTCTCGGTGAAGGGCACCTCCAGTGCCCGGTTGTCCATCCCAGAAGCAGGGGACTGAGGCTTGATTCCTCCTTCCCACACCCGCAGCCGAGTCATCAGCAAATACTCCGGGTAGATGCCAGATCCGCACGTTTCTCACCCCCAGCCCCCAAGCAAGCCCACATGGCAGCTCCCTCTCTCTAGTGGAACAGCTTCCTGAGCAGCCTTGCTGCTTCCATTCTGCTCTCCCCAGACGGTCCCTCTTGTCTTGCTGGCTCCCTGGCCCACTCGCCTTCAGTCCCAGGAGTCTTTCTGTGCTTCTCCCATGAGCTGAGCCCCTTCCCACCCAGGGCCCTCACATCTGCTCTTCCCTAACTCGTGCGCTCAGTGTCCCACTCCTGCTGTGCTCGGGGGCCAGCTGCAATGTTAGCTCTTCCCAGAGCACTCTCCGGACCCCGCGCCACAAAACAGCCACACCGGCACCCCCAGCTCACGCCACTCCCTAACTCTGTTTAGTTTTTCCTTCTAAGTACTAATCAGAATGCCACACATTAGTGTTATGGTTTTTAGCTTGCTTACTGTTTGACTTCCAGTGGCGTGTTTACTGTCAAAGGCTCAAGTTCCTCCTCTGTTAAATGGGGATAACGATAGTATCCAGCTCTTGGGATTGTTTAGAGAATCTTGCCACTTAGTAAGTAGCCAGTAAGTGCTAGGTAGTCAGTGCTGGGTTGTATCTTCTAAAATAACTACCTCTGCTTCTGGCATTATCCTTCCAGTCAAGTGGCACAGGAATAATGAGAATTAGATGCACAAACATTAGTATTTGTGTATCTAGTAAGAACTAGACATGAATATTGAAATGAGCATGAGTTTCCTTCTTTATTAACTCATCTGTTTATGTTTGCAATGATTCTTTATAGAGCATCGAGCCCCTTAGAAGTCTAAATATTATCAAAAAAATAAAGCTAAACGTATTGAAAACAATTGTCTCTGTGAAGGAGGAATTGGGGTTTGGGGGCAGGTGCCTGCTTTTCTTTGCTAGAATGTCAGTACTCTTTGACATTTTACTTTGATAGAAATAAAATTGAATTAAAAAAGAAAAAAGACTGGAAGGAAATCCATGTTAACAGGTTAACAGGAGCTCTGGGTGGGGAGGGTGGAATTATCAGATATTCTTTGTGTTTTCCAAGTTCACACAATGACCCACAATGTATTTATTATTGTTTTTACAATGAAAAATAGTATATGTGCTTTTTGTATATTAGCTAGATATTGGAAGGCTAATGGAGTCCTGGCAGGATACATTTTGAATATGCTCTAAATTGAAAAGTATAATTCCTGGGCAAACCAGAGAAGGTAGCAGCTTGGAGACAGGCAGAGGAGGTGGCAGGCAACGACCTGAGGGAGATAAGTAAGAAGGGAGGTGCTTCCCGGTATTCTGGTCACTAACAGACAGGTGGTGGGAACAAAAGAGAAAGCACTTCTGGAAGATCTCAAGGCAACTGGACTGGAACCAGGTGGGCAAAGGACAGAAAGCTTCAGGGTCATCTGACATTCTGAGCATCATATTTTCACTTAAATAAAAACTTCTGGCCAAACCAAGTTTGTAAAGAGACCATTTATTCAACATTTGTGAAGGAGAGCGGGCGCTAAAAGCAGGCCCTGCCTGCCGGGCTGTCTGGGGTGGGGCAGGAGCTGTGCCTTCTTTATCCTCGGTCTCTGTTAACCCTGATGACAGCACAGAGCTCTGTAATCTCTTTTGATGATATAAATGTTTTGCAAATCCAAATGCTTGGAACTTGGAAAGGTCCAGAGGTGAAGAATCACTCTGCCTTCCCTGTCTAATAGGCGTGCTGTCTTTTGCAGGATGGATGGTCACAGTATCACTTCGTAGCCTCGTCTTCAACCATCGAGAGGGATCGGCAAAGGCCCTACTCCTCTTCCCGCACGCCCTCCATCTCCCCCGTGCGTGTGTCTCCCAACAACCGCTCAGGTGAGAGGCCAGGCCTTTCGCTCCCCAGGAGCAGAGGCCTGCGTTCCTTCCCAGGCCCTTACCTGGCCCCCCACAGAGGAGAGCCGTCCGAGTCAGACTTTTGCTGGAAATATGAAATGACTCTGTTTTCTGTGACTTGCCGTAGCCACTTCACGTTATGTATACACAGACTCAGAGCAAATCTAACAAGTTTCGTGGACATGGAATGCACATCACAGGCCTGCACTCAGGGAGGAACAAGGGTAAAGAAACTTTACCAAGCGTTTGCTAACCCAGGTTTTCCCTTGCACCGTCTTTCCAACTTAAAACAGTCTGACCTGCGTTGTAGTTATAATTGGGACAACAGAATAGAGGAGGTGGGATGTGCTGTTTCTCCCTTTAACATGACTTACACTGGTCATGTATCACCAAGGGCTTCGTAACTATTCCATGTCTGATTAGCTTTTTGTTATTACCTACAAACCAGCAGATAAATCGTTGATAAATTCTTACTATAACCAACTGTAACTTGTAAGTCATTCCATTTAATTTTTTTCTAATTTTATTACATTCCTATTGCTTAAATGTTGAGCTTACTTCTTTTATTTACTTGTAAAAATATCACCTTTTGTCAGTCACATGAAGTAATGCCAAAGATTATGAAAGGCAAAATATGAACATATCATGTAGTCCTATAAACTGCATGGGTTTTATTGTTTTACTCAAAGTTTAAGTTTTTAAAACTTTTATTTTAAAAGTTTTAAAATCACGATGATCTCTGCATTGTGATTTCTGAGAGTGAAGGATGCATAAATAATTACATGCACTCACACCTACACGGCTATAAGGCTTTTATTTATGAAAGCTTTCTCCTTACTCTCCCCTACGTCCCCCTCCCTGAAGAAATCATATTTTCTAAAACACACCTGGGGGTGGACCTAGGAGAGGGCATTGCCCAGCAGGGTGGCCTCCCTGCCCCAAGGACAAGTGTCACTAACTTTGCATCAGACTTTACTGTCAGAATGACGAGGAAAACCAGAAATGAATGGAGACCCTCTCCCCGCCCAGGAAAGCTTGTATTTGTAGCGTGTTGTTTGTTTGTACGTTTAGTCCAACCCTAGATGAGAAGGGTTGACGTAGTTTCGTCCCCATGTACCTGGGCTGACATCTACCTATCTCAGACACTCGAGGTGGCCTCTCACGCTTATTTCTATAACTCAAGCAGGCTTAGAAAGATAAAGAGCTCTGAGTCTGGCAAGCATAAGGACGGTATCTTTCTGAAAGCTGTAATTATTAAGAACTACAGTGAGCCAATCAGCGTTAGGAAGATGAAGTGACATAATGGATCGGAAGGCACTGGGCCGGAGAAGCAGCCCCCGCTCAGAGCCGGCTGGCCGTGGACTCCAGCCAGCCGTGCAGCCGGCGCGTGGCCTTGGAATTTCCGAGGCGAGGCACATCCGGACACCCGATAAACACTTGTTGGCGTGATTTGATTGTTCCCAGAGCTCAATTCTGATTTACGGGCGACTCAGCAGCACCACATGTGAGGTCTCAGGAGATAATTACACACTTGACGTAGTTTAATAAACACCACCACCTGTGCAGTATTAGAGTCTAATTTTAAAAGATTTTGTCAAGAGGCTCCAAAATATCATACTTCGTAACTGTATGGCAGTGACTCCTAAAAAGCCAGCCTTTGTGCAGGAAGACCAGAGCGAAGGAGCAAGGGGGCAGGAAAAGGGGCTTTTCTGGAAGAGAAAGGAGGTGCGTGGACTGAGGACAGAGGCAGGGCTGCCGGAACAGCACACAGAGCCCAGCTGAGTCCCAGGCTTGGTAAGGACTCAGCTCTTCTTAAGCTGCAGTGGCCGCTCCTCCCACCCCACGTCCCTGTCCGGAACAGAGATGGCCCGTGTCCCAGGCCTCTTCCCTGACAGCAGCGCCTGGTGTTCTCTTGTCCACCGCACAGGCTCAGGGTGGGCCAGGGCGAGGCAGCACTGGACCCACCCATTGTCACTCCAGGGCTGTCCTGGGGCCAGAGGGTGCTGCAGGCTGTCCGAGCTGCGAGGCTTTCTTCCCTGCCTGCCCATTGCCGGCCGCCGCTGGGCAGGGCTCAAGCCTTGGGGATTTTTAAAGGATTCTAAGTAACTAATTCTAATGCGCAGCCAGGATGGAAACCTCTGAGAGCTTCCTCAGCTGAGCAGTGAGGCTTGATTTTATTTTGATAGGTTCGAGGTGGGTAGAGGGCCGTTCCGGAGGAAGGGCAGGCACGGACTGCCTCTGTCTCCCCTCCCAGCATCCGGTGTGACTTCTCTTGAGGGCTCCTCGGGTTCAGGAAGAGCAATTTGAGTCACGTTTCTGTCTCCCATGGTGGCAAGCGCAGGGATTTGTACACAGAAGATACTAACTTTGACAAACCCAGTCAAGTGACACCGTGAAAAGAGAGGTGCATTAAGGGAAAAACAGGCCCTGGGGGCTGGAGCTGAAGGATCCTGCAGAGGGTAAACTGAGGCTTGGCTGGGGCGGGCTGCATACCAGCAAAAGAAAGAGAGAAAGGAAATCAGAGCTCCCCAGGACTCCCGGCCTTAGTGATCACCAGGTACGCCCACTCAGTACGGATTCTGAGGCCCCGCCACTCGCCATTCAGACTCAAAAGGTCCAGGGTGGAGCCCTGGAATCCATGAATTCTCAGGTGAGTCTTCAGGTTGGACAAGACTAGGAAGCTCTGCCCTGGGGTGTAGGAAGCTGGAGAGAGGCTCAGGGCAGGAGAGCCCCAGCCCTGAGCTTGTGGTGAGTTGGGTGCAAGTGAGGAGGCCCACAAGATGGGTGCACAGCCAGCTGCCTCCTCACCTAAGCACCCTGCTCCTGCCGCTTTGCCCAGCACCCACCCCTTTGTGCTGGCAGGACCACTGGGTTGCTACCAATCTATTTGATCTTTCAGGAAACTAAACGTCATTTTGTTCACTTCCCTGCCTCCAAGTTCAGCTTTTCCTCTGGTCTGGTACCAGGGTGTCAAAGACTCCTGGAATGCCCCAGGGGATCCTCTAATGACAGCCCAGCCCTTTGGGAATGAGCATTAGAGGGACGGCAGGGCGCATCCCTGGGGTCCGATGGGCAGTGAGTGGCCGGAGCGTGAGGTGTGACTGAGAGACTGTCGGGGGGAGGATCCCCGGCAGGAATGGGGAGCCCTCGCCACACCCAGCTCCCAGCCCACCCCAGCCGCTGGCCCAGAAGATCTTCCTGGCCCCCACAAATGCTCCTGTGTGGGGAGTGGCTCCCCTGCCTTTCTGGAAGGCAGTTCTGGGTTGATCTTAATCAGGGATGCTTCAGTATCAGTAATAGCTCCATTGAAACACGTCTAAATAAAGGAAGGAAGGAGGGAGGGAGAGAACGAAGGAAAGAGGGGAAAGGAAGAAAAAGAGAAGAGAAAGAAGGAAACCAAGACCAATCTCATTCTTAAAACCCCTGATAAACTGTCCCTGCCAGAATACCTCTCTGAGGAGGATGGCCCCAGGATGTACCCCGAAATTCCTGCCTCTGAGTCGCGAGTCACGTGCCCCCTTAACACTACAGCACCAGATGTCACAGGGTGAGGGACAGGGAAGGACATGAGCCCAGACTACCATCGGCAGGTCCACACGCACGTAGGACAGAGGCTGGGCCATGTGTATTGGTGACCTTAACCGTTCGTGTGAGAAGATATCCACACTATGGAATGAGACACGGAAAATGATGCTTTTGATCTCTTTATACAGCAAGTGCCCCAGCTTCCCCTCGGGAAATGATCAGCCTCAAAGAAAGGAAAACAGACTATGAGTCCACCGGCAGCAACGCCACGTACCACGGCACTAAAGGCGAGCACACTTCCCGGAAAGACGCCATGACAGGTGAGCGCAGCCCGCCGCCTCCCGGAGCTGGTGGCTTGTGCTGGGACAGGGCAGAGGGCGGGGTATCAGGCTGCGTCCCGCCACCGGGCTCTGCAGCTGAGCAGGACTCTCCGCAGCTGTCAGATCACTTGAGAACTTGATAGGGACAATTTCCAGGAATTGGAAATGAGATGAAGCCAGAGGTATAAAAACTGAGCATCTTACTTCTGAAAAGAGCTAAGAGAAAATGTTGTCTGCGTACATTTCATCTTAGTCTTTCCTTCTTGTTTGCCCAGGTCATAATCCCTCAAATTAGCGAGTGGAGTCTCCATAGATTTCTTCTTTGGTGGCATAACCCGCGGTGGAGGGGATTCTATTAATAAAACGGTGGCAGCAGTATTGGCAGGCTTTGCCCCTTAGGAATGGAGGGAACAGAGATGGGGGAAGGGCAGAGGGAGGGCAGGGATGGGGAAGGGACAGAGAGGACTTGAGGGAACCCCGTACTAGTCCTTTGACTTTTATCCTCTTGCTATGATACCAACCTCTTACCATGACAGACTCCCAGGAAGCTTCCTTAGAGTTGCTGAGCACAGTTTCCCTTGGGAGGCATTCACTTCTTAGCCCTTATCCCTCACTACCACACCCACTGTCTGTCCTTTCTCATCAGCTGAGACTCTATGGAGGCCAAAACTGGTGCAACTGGTGGCTGTGGCTGCCCCTCCAGCATGCACAGTGCAGCCTGTCTCATAACCAGGCTTGCCCCTAACTCGCCATACACTCTGTGTGCACAGTTCTCCTTGGGGCTTCACAGCCCGCGCCAGGCTCTCCATGTACCCCAGTTGCTCCCCACATTCCCCCCCAGAAGCAGGACTTGGGGATATTGCTGCAGAGAGGGTTATTACCTTAAAAGCAAAGCTGCCAGAGCCATGGGAACCTCTAATGGGGGATTTCTAATGGGGGACCCCCTGCCCTATTTTGCCACATGGACATGGGTCCCTTCTGAAAATAGGCCATGAGGAACAGGATTTTAATAGACCAGGGTCAGATCGGATCATTCATAAACTGGGGTGCAAAGGGCACACATCAAACAGACTGAGACTCTCTAATCAGAGGAATCTTCAAAGCATGAAGCAGAGCTCTCTGATATTATTTAGGTGTAGACCTGCCGGGAAGGAGCGTAGACAAATTGGATGATTTATTAAAATGCCTTCCAAACCCAGGACAGCTAAGATAAATTCCTCTAATAGCAAATGTATTTACCCCAGCGGCAGTGTTTTCTGTGTTAAGTCTGCACAGCTGCGTAAAGAAAAGCATAACAAATAGATGTTGTGGATCCCACCGCCAGGACTGCATCCTGCCTCCACTGCACATGCAGACCCTACAAGGGAGTATCTCACCCTTGCTCTGATATGTCTTCTGAATGGGAGAACTGGACTTGTTCCATGGGCCATAGTTTAGTATTCTCATTCACTGTTTTTTTTTCCCCCCAGTAAATGTAGCCCTGGTCATAGGTGAGCGTGAGCAAAGAAAGTTGTGAATCTGAATGCTGAGTCCCTGCAGTGGAGACATTCAGCAGAGAGTCTAATTTGTCCTGATTACACTGAAGTGGTAGTGACACCAAATTCCACTGACCCATTCAATTTGCAATTATTATTGCCCTAGGTACCACATAAGCAGCAGTCTAGGGTGACAAACTGAGATTATAGTTACAAGAACAGTTGTGAGATTGACTGCGTTATTATCATTTCAGTTTAGCATTTCTCCTTAACTCTCTTGCCCAGTAGGATCATTCAAAAGGCCTTTAAATGTGGGTGTGTGAGTTTATGTTGAAATAGTTCCAGTGGTACATGATTGTGCCATATATACATAATAAAAGAAAATATAAAATCTAATGTGTCTCTGATGTTTAGTCTTCCTAGAAAATGGCAGAGATCTTGACAACTCCAGTATTTGAAATATATGTCATTCTTCAAACTTATTTAGAGGCTTCAACAGCTTTGTTCTAACTTACTTAAAAATGCAATTCAAAACTACACTATCAATCATGTAGCAAGCCTAGAAGAACATTTAGATCTTTATCGAATAATATGTTTATGTAGGAAAGTTCCTCTGAAGCCAATGCATGCTGTGTAAAAGTTGGCTGTTATTATCACAGAAGTGGTAGCAGTGATGGTGTTAGAGGTGATGATGTTTTTGTTGGTGGTGGTGGTGATAGTGGGCGTGGCAGGGGTGTTTGCCACTTTAGTAGTGGCATGAGTAAGTGTCCAGCCACGCCAGATGGGAACCAGCCTTTCTTATAGGAATGGAGAAGTTGGGTTGCCAACCTCCACTCTGCAGCATGTTAGCAAACGCCCGTCATTCCAGGGTTTACTTGCAAAAATCAAATTTATTGAGGTCTCCACATCAAAAGCAAATTATTCTCACTCAACAATAAACCAGGGGACACTTAAAGTTCAGTGCGTTGAAAGATATCTGGAAAACTGCCATCTCCCTTGTTTATAAGGCATCAGGGGATGTCCCACCGTTCCCTACCAAGGAAACATTCCTGCTGCTACGGGAGAAACACAGGAAGCTTCGCCCTCCAAACGCAGCACGTGGAAGCAGTTCCTTGCCGGTGCTATCATCTCCTCTACTTAGCTCTTAGAAATTCAGATCCATCTAGGTTTTTATTCCAGCACTTCCCTGACCCTCCTTTTCTGGATTTATTTTCTAGCTTAGATGAAGTCCCTTAAAAATGCCTTTTCCCCTTAGTGTTTCTCTGGCACTGAGGAGACCCCAGAAAGTCAAAGTCCGCTGTCCATCCAGGCATGGCGGGCTGGCGGCCGGCGCCCACGGCCCGGTTGTCTGGGAACCGCACGTGTTCCGGAGCTCGCCGCAGGGGAGGGCCTCGGGCTCCCAGTAGCCACACAGCCTGACTTTTAAATTCTCCTGGGGATTGTGCTCTCCCATAAGAGCTTCCCAAATGCCTTTTCATAAAGTGGTCTGTTCCGTTTTTATCAGTGTCTCTCTCATGCCTTTTAAAGCTATTCTAACTTCGATATGTTGATTCAGTTGGAAAGTGGACATTTTGGGGCTGATACAAAAAAAGACTCTTTGAGTCTACTATTAGCTCAGACAGACGAGGGCAGAGCATCCGTGAATGCCTCGGCCTTACGTGTCTGCAAAGGGAGTTCAATCTCAACTGCACGTTCTGCTTTGAAACAGGTAAGTGGGCCAAGGAGGAAGGAGGAGAAAACTTGCAGTAGGAACATCTTTAGCTCAGAAGCCACAGACAAAACAGGGAGGGAGGCCAAGCCTATTAAAGTGTAAATGTTCTACCAAAAAAAAGGTGCATTATATTTTGAGCAACAGAAAAAACAAAATTTCACCTTGTTTTTGAAGTGGCATTTTCCCTCAGCAAATTATAGCTCTGAAGGCAGATTTATCTAAGATTTACTCACTCACTTACTGAGCAAATGGGGCACTTGCTCTGTGAGCAGCCATTGAGGCCAGGCACTATCCCAGGCTCTGGGCATGCATCAGAGGTGACGGGACAGACTCTTTCTTTTTCTTTCTTTCTTCCTTTCTTTCTTCCTTCCTTCCTTCCTTCCTTCCTTCCTTTTTCTTTCTTTCTTTCTTTCTTTTTCTTTCTTTTCTTTCTTTCTCTCTCTCTCTCTCTCTCTTTCTCTCTTTCTTTTCTTTTCTTTTCTTTCCTAGACAGAGTCTTGCTCTGTTGCCCGGGCTAGAGTGCCGTGGTGTCAGCCTAGCTCACACCAACTTCAAACTCCTGGGCTCAATCCTTCTGCCTCAGCCTCCTAAGGAGCTGGGACTACAGGCATGTGACACCACACCGGCTAATTTTTTCTATTTTTAATAGAGACAGGGTCTCATTCTCGCTCAGACTGGTCTTGAACTCCTGGGCTCAAGCGATCCTCCCGCCTCAGCCTCCCAGAGTGCTAGGATTACAGGCGTGAGCCACCGCGCCCGTCTGAGGACAGACTGTTTCTGTCCTCATGGCACTTCACTCAGCAAGGGCAGGCAATACACAAGGCAAACAGTAGAACAAGTTCACCAGGATAATACAGCATGGTGTTGAGTAGGAGGAAGAAACCACACAGAGTACTGGGATGGAGGGTGCAGGCGAGAGGGGTAACTACCTCTCTTGGGCCAGGAGGACACATTCAAGCAGGAACCTAAGCACGAACAAGGGGCAGCCAGTCCAACGTCTGGGGGAAGCAAGTTCCAGGGAGACGGATCTCTGAAGCTAAGCACACATGGCATGCTGGTTCAAGGATGGAGTGCCGGCCTCGCTAGGGCTCCCTTAGCGAGAAGAGGAGTGAGAAGTGCTGTGGGAAGTCAGGAAAGGCCGAGTCACGCAGGACCTCACAGCCATGATGGAGGGCAGTATCGGTGCGAAGGGCATCGGAGTGTTATAAGCAGACAGACATAATCCAATTTGTGTAACAACAATCGTTCTGGCTGCTGACAACAGGATGGACCGAGGAGCTGGGCTGGGCAGAGTGGAAGTTTGGCCACCAGGGAGGACTTGGTAGCAGCGGTCCAGGAGAGAGAGAGAGATTTGGTGGTTTTCACAATAATACAGACAGGAGTGATTGCATTGAACCAGAGAGAATAGCAGAGTGGTCTTTAAAATTGAAAATGGACTCTTAGTTGTCATTTTCTAAGCACAATTTTCCTAGAGGAGTTTTATTGCACAGCTATTTTGTGCTTTCTGGTAAAAATCATGGGTGGCATGAACTTGAACCTTGATAAGTTATACCAACCTTGTGTCTATCATGAGAGAGTAGCTGGAGTGTGATCCTATTTAATTACCCTTTAGATACTGGAAGCAAAAGATAAGCCCTTCATAATTCTAGAGTGTTTTAGACCCTGTGGAAGCATTCTCCAAAGCTTTCCTAAATCATGGCCTTTCCACAGCTGTGAGGGAGGGGTGCCTCCTGCCCTTCCTCTGTGCCTGCAGCATGAGCCGCAGTTTCTAGTGAGGAAGTGGGTAAACAGGCCTCTTTCTGGGGCTTTGGAAGCTGCCTGCAAATGGAGGAGACCGTCTTTCCTCTCAGCTCAACCACAGGCAGGTCAGAGACAGAGCCAGGCTTCTGTCTCCGCATCTGGCAAGCAAGATGCCAAAGCTGCAGCCTTCCAGATGCACAGGGGAGGCTCAGGTGGTGCTCCCTGCCCGGCCTTCGGGCCTTTGAGAAATGAACTGTCTGAAAGATGATCAAGCACTTCTGTGAGCTCAAATTAGAAATTTTATTCTTGTCATTCTCCAGCTAAAAACTAAGCTGCTGATACAGCCTCCTGCATGCTTCAGTGCAGGTGACAAGCTTTTATTATCCACTAGTTTTCACCAGAAAAGAAGGCAATAAAACTTGCAAAATGACCATCTGTTTGCTGCACCTGCCCTGACCCTGTCTGCAATGTGAACGTTATTGCAAGAGGCTGACGTGCTATGGGGATTTTATAGAATAACTATTCTTCTTTCTTAATATCTGGATGTAAAATGAAGTGTTCAAGGCCAAAGAATTTCTTCCGCTTGGAATGGTCCCTGAGAAACCAAGCTTTGTTAGGGCAAGAACTTACCTCAATAACCATTACTCCCCATCTGAAATCTTGTTTTCTTTGCTAATACTTTTGTTTTCCTTTTGCTTTTAGCTCAAAACACTGGAATTTCAACTTTGTATAGGAATTCATATGGTGCGCCCACTGAAGACATCAAACACAACCAGGTAAAGTAGATGAAACATGTTTGTATTCATTTTTCTATTCGACTCATGTGAAATAACCTGGAATTTAAAAAAAATAGATTAGGCTGGGCACCATGGCTCACGCCTGTAATCCTGGCAGTCTGGGAGGTTGAGGCAGGTGGGTCATTTGAGATCAGGAGTTCGAGACCAGTCTGAGCACGAGTGAGACCCCGCCTATACAAAAAAAAAAAAAAAATAGAAAAATTAGCCGGGCATGCCTGTAGTCCCAGCTACTCAGGAGGCTGAGGCAGGAGGATTGCTTGATCCCAGGAGTTGGAGGCTGCAGTGAGCTAAGATGACACCACTGCACTCTAGGTGACGCTACAGAACGAGACTCTGTCTCGAAAATAAAAATTAGATTAATTTTTATCTAACATACATAAAGAACTGAAAAAGAAAATCCTGTTCCCTGAGCCTCTCCCCGGTCACAGCATGTGTGTGGGGGATGTGGTGGAGTCATCAGAACAGCCTCAAATTTGAAAACAACCTTTGATGTCACCGTAACCTTGTGCTTTATCTGGTAGGAGAAAGCAAGTTTTCTACTATGACGCAAAACTAAAAGAAAGCTCCAAATAGACAAGTGTAGGATGCCACTTACCAAATGGGACTTGTCCAGTTACTGGAGGGAAGCATCTGCTACACATGATTGTGATCAGTAAAAGAGACAAAGCAAGGTCAATGTAGAGCTTGATATAGACAGAATAAATGAATGGAATAAATTCTATGATCCTTCAATACGTGGAATGCATCACAGAGGGCCTTGCTGCTCGAAGTCTAGTCAGGGAAGCGGCAGCATTGACATCACCTGGGGTCTTGTTAGAAACGCAGGAGAGATTGTTCCCCCTACCCCGTCTGAGACGTTCTGCAGAGGAGTTGCATTTGAACAAGACGCCCCATGAACAATCTCTCCCCTTCCAAAGAGGAGCCATTTCGGTTCTCTTCCATCTGGGTGGTTCCAGAGACAACCTCATGAACAGCATCCATGAAGTGGATTCTCCGGCCATGTGGGTATGGCTGGCCACTCTAGACAAAATGCTTTCACTTTGGTAGCTTTCCTGGGCCAAAAGTGACCTCAGAATGACACACCTTGAAAGATTTAACCAGGAGGGATGTTCCAGGATCCATCCAGTCTCAGCGTCAAAGCTTGTCCTCTGCTGAGTGCTCGTGTCTCCGGGGGGCTTAGTCACCGGCTGGGCCTCACAAGCTTCGCAGAGGAGGCTGGACAGCACCTACCCGCACTGGAGAAGGGCTTCATGGTGGGAGAGCAGTGCCAGGTGGACCACGAGAGCTGAGAATGAGGCACCAGTACCAGCCAAGCTTGGTGGGACGGCGGCCACAGCTCTCAGCCAGGCGCTCCATACCTCAGCGGTGGCACTGCCTTCTTGACTTCCTGGGACTCCAGTCACATGTTCAGGGAATTCTGAGCTTAAGGACTCCTAGAAGAAACAGCCATTAGTGCACAGCAAAGTTCTTGACCCTTGGTTTTTATGATTGAGGCCAATAGACATCATTTTAAGAGTTAACCATCTACACTCTACAAAAGTCCTTTTGAGCTTCTTCCAGCCTACGTGATACCTACAGAGAGAAATGTCATTTTTAATGGTATAGATCTAGCTGACAACAGGACTTTTGTTCATAAACTAGAAGAAAAGAGATCAAGTGTTTTGATGACCAGTATTCAAATCATCACTAATGATAATGAAACAAGCATCTTGAATTCTTTTTTGGTGTCCTCAGCCCCCTGTCACATGATCAGGGCAGGTGTGATTGTCTCCAGAGATGAGGAAACTGAGATCAGAGGAGGATGAGCTGTGCCTTCAGTCACCCAGCTGGGAAGAGGCAGAGACTCACCTGGCTCTTCTGTCTTCCCGTCTCTCTTTCCCGCCTCTGTATCAGTGGTTCTGGAATCTGCGTGGGAGTCAGAGTTCCCCCAAGGGCTGTTAAAACACAGATTGCTGGGCCAACCCCAGAGTTTCTGATTCAGTAGGGAGTGGGGTCTGGAGCGGGCCCGATAGTTTGCGTTTCTAACAGTGCCCAGGTGGGGCTGATGCTGCTGGTCTTAAGGTGACACTTTGAGCACCACAGATCCGTAGCACTCAGCCTCTTGTGTTTTATATCAACACTTGGAGTTTTTGGTTTTCCCAGTGTGGGAAGTTTGAAGATCTATAATGGGCCACCATTTCCCTTGTGTTCAAAATAAATACAGTTTGCTGGCAAACTTTGTAAGGAATAAACCTAGAAAAGACTTCTGTCAAGTCTCTGCTAACAGAGTTGGATGTTCCTGTGACACTATCCTTCATAATTCAGACTGAACATTCTACTATTGAGGAAAGAGTTCAGCAAAGATGACTTTATGGGAACAGAAGCCACAGGACAGAGCACAGAGTCCATCAGTCCCCACTGGTCGCACCTGCCTTCCACGAGAGGACGCTGCCTGAAGGCAAAGCAGCCCACAACTCTGGCCCCTGGGATACGCCACACTTCTTGGGACCACAGCAGACACCCAAATTCAGAAATGCCCACTGCTGTATGGGAGCAGCGTGCTACTTCCTCCATAAAAATCTGGTTTATGCAAACCATGCAATATTTTAAAAACACATTTATCTTTAGCTCTTCTATATGGAAGAGTTTTTTGGGGGGCATTTTATCTGCCAAATTTTTAACACTGTCAGATATTCCCTTAAATTGTAAAATGCAGCCAATATTCCTCCCCGTGGATGTGTTTCACCAGCCAACATTCAAACCACCAGACCAGCGAGCAAATTCAGTCCCTCCGAACTCTACAGTGCTACTCACCACCCCTCCTGCACAGTTCACCCGCACACGCTCTCGGAACTGGGACAAATCTCAGAAGGGGTTGACCTGGGACTTTATGAACAAAACAGGTGAATTGAAGAAGTTAATTTCCTAAAGTAAGAGACTCAAATAATAAGCTTTGTGCCCAGCTCTAAAACATCCATCAACCAGAGAGAACATGATAATGGTAAAAGAAAAAAATTTGATCCTGGTTGTGCAAAAACATGAAAGCGGCAGCCACTTTGGAGAGCCACAAGCCTTGTGAGTGGCTACCCTGAAGACCTCCCTGTCCCCTGCCTTGCCGCCTCTGGCCCCTGAGACCAGCACAAGAAGTCACACCTCTACTGGTCTCCTCTGTCCACTGACCCCCTTTCTTATCAGAGAGCCTGGAGCCAGCCCCATGAGGACTGCCCTCCGAGCCTCGGCCACCTTGACTCTGCTGGGACTGGGCTAGCTCCGTAGAGACAACATGGGCTTCAGTTCACGTTCCAGCTTCACAACACCACTGCCCTTGGAGAAGTTTCTTCACTTCTCTGAGCTTCAGTTTCTTCATCTACAGAGTGGGAGTTAGGTGGGTGGTTGGATAGGTGGGTGGATAGGAAGATAGATGATAGATACAGACAGACATGTGTACATACATAGACATTTATGGCTACTGGATGATTAAACAAAGAAGAATTTGTTAAATGTTGAATATGGTGCCTACTAAAATAGAAACAGTAAATTCCAGTTTCCTCCCTGTGTTATTATTCTGAACCTCCCTCCTCTGAGCCTGTGCATGCTGTGCGCTTGGGAGCAGCAGTGTCGGAATGAAGACGTTCAGTGTAGCACGCAGCTCTTCGGAGAATAGCAAAGGGTACCCCAGCCTATCGACGCCGTCTGTAGACCTGGTCTTAGCAGCATTTAATGGCAGATGTTGCACATTCATTCCAAATGTCCCTCTGACCCCAGACTCTTAGGCTAACAAACGTTTACATTCTACAGACTTAGACTTACGCAGGTAGACAGAAACCTCATTCATTCAGCCACCACTAACTAGACATGTGGGACAGCCCGAACAGCAGCTGTGATGAAGTTCGCCACTTCTTGGAAGAACAGGTCGATGACTAGTGTAAATCAATGACATATAAAAGGGAGTTTCACTTACTTGAGAGAAGAATTATGTGCGGGCCATTAAAAGCATTCATTTATACACAACGTGCTAATTACAAATCATTATCTATTAACTAAGGCCAATTTCCAGAGGATGTTTCCATGCTGAACCTTAGTTAAATTAATAGGGAATTACTAAATCCACTCGAAAGTGATCAAACTGTATTTCTTTCAGAGTGTTTTATAACTCACACCTGACCTCCTCCCCAATTACTGCAGACTAGCCGAGTTTTGTGCATCCCTGTATGTGCTAGCTGTGGGGGTCACCCTCAGCCCACACCTGGCAGGTGCTCTCATTTCAGGGGCAAGTGCTTAGAAAGAGACCCCAGAAGCAGTCAGAAGGGAAGGGAACTCAGCTCCACATACAAATGCTAGCAAATATGCTATCAACCCATGAAAATTCCTTGTCTTTCTGGCTCTAAAGTCATGCAGAGGGAACTAATTCTTGACATCCTGTGTCTCAAAGGCTCCTGTGATCCCTTGAGCCCTTCAAAGCCCCTACATCAGACAGTAACCTGAAGAGGACAAGAGTGGAAACAGGGAGTATTGGGAGGGCCTTGCAGACACCAAAGAATTCTGAAGACTCCTGCACCCTAATCAAAGGCTTCCTAATCCCACAAAATTCTTGAGTTCAGTCAGTTCTTAATTGCACCAGGTTAGGAAATGTTTTGGTCCTTTGGTCCTCCAGAGTACAGAAATTTGGAGTGTGCATCTCTTTAAGGCTGTGATACCTGGTCACTCACTTAGGCCTTGCAATGGGGAAGCCCCAGTCCCACTCCATGCAAACAGGGACCAGAGACATATTGATGACAGCCCTCTGTGCTGCCAGGAAAATGCCTTGGTGACCATTAGATCTTGTACATTTTCACTGTCTCTTTGAGACTGCAAAACCTAGGCATTATACAAAAAACATGCAGAAAAGAAGAAAATAAATAAATTGTGTTCTACAGCTTCTGGTCTACACTTCTTTAATTAAAAAAGATTATCTAGTAAAATGATGCAGCCACTGTGGCAAACAGTTTGGTGGTTCCTGGTAAAGTTAGACATGACATTACCATATGACCCACTGTAAGATATATACCCAAAAGAATCAAAAGCAGGGACTGGAACAGATACTAAAACACCAGCATTTATTGCAGCATTATTTATAATAGCCAAAAGGTGGAAACAACCCAAGTGTCCATCAACAGATGAACGGATAAACAAAATGTGGTCTATCTGTATGATGGAATGTTATTCAGCCATAAAAAAGAATGAGGTTCTGACACATGCTACAACCTGAATGTACTACGAAAACATCATCCTAAGTGAAAGAAGCCAGACACGCATGGACAAATGCTGTGTGAGGTCCCTAGAGTAGGCAAATTCATAGAGATAGAAAGTGCAATGGTGGTTGCTGTGGGCTGGGAGAGAAAGGACAGGGAATTATGTTTAACAGCTATAGAGTTTCTGTTTGGGATGATTAAAAATGTGGAAATGGATGGTAGTGATGGTTGCACAACACTGTGAATGTACTTAATGCCACCTAATTATACATTTCAAAATGGTTAAAGTGGTCAGTTTTGTGTTGTGTATATTTTACCACAATAATGATAAAGAAAAAGATTTTGTAGAATGGAACCAATTTTGAAAAGGAAAGGCAATGGCCGTTGGCAGTTTCAGGGGAGCAGTCCCACCCCAGGGAATGCCTGGGCATACATGCAGCCTTTTTTTGTTTTGTTTTATTTTGTTTTTCCCATGAGACCATTTGTTTTTAATATTTAGCTCCCACATATGAGTGAGAACATGTGAGATTTGTCTTTCTATGTTTGGCTTATTTCACTTAATGTAATGATCTCCAGTTCCATCCATGTTGTTGTAAATGGTAGAATGTCATTCTTTTTTTGAGGCTATATGATATCTCATTGTGTATCTACCATAATTTCCTTATCCTTTCATCCATTGATGGACACTTAGGTTGATTCCAAATCTTGACTATTGTGAAGAGTGCTGCAGTAAGCGTGGGAGTGCAGGTATCTTTTCAATATACTGATTTCCCTTCCTTTGGATATATACCTAACCGGAGGATTGCTGGGTTATATGGTAGTTATATTTTCAGTTTTTTGAGGAACCTCCATACTGTTCTCCATAGTATTTGCACTAATTACATTCCTACCAACAGTGTATGAAAGTTCCCCTTTCTCCACATCCTCCCCAGCATTTATTACTGCCTGTCTTTTTCATAAAAGTCATTTAACTGTCATGAGATGATATCTCATTGTAGTTTTGATTTGTGTTTCTCTGATGACTAATGATGTTGAGCATTTTTTCATACATCTATTGGCTATTTGTGTATCTCCTTTTGAGAAACATCTATTCAGATCCTTTGCCCATTTTTTAATCAGATTATTTGATTTTTTCCTATTGAGTTGTTGGAGTTCCTTATATATTCTAGTTATTAGTTCCTTGTTATATGGGTAGTTTGCAAATGTTTTTTCCCATTCTGGGGTTGTCTCTTCCCTTTGTTTATTGTTCCCTTTGCTGTACAGAGTTTTTTAGTTTGATGTGGTCCCATTTGTCCAATTTTGCTTTGGTTGCCTGTGCTTTGGGTATATTACTCAAGAAGTCTTTGCTCAGACCAATGTCCTGAAGTATTTCCCAATGTTTTCTTCTAGTAGTTTCATAGTTTCAGGTCTTAGATTTAAGTCTTTAATCCCTTTTGATTTGATTATTGTATATGGCAAAAGGTAAGGGTCTAATTTCATTCTTCTGCATATGAATATCCAGTTTTCCCAGCACCACTTACTGATGAGACGATCCTTTCTTCACTGTATTTTCTTGACACCTTTGTCAAAGATAAGTTTAATATAGATGTGTGGATTTATTTGACTCTCTATTCTGTTCCATTGGTCTATGTGTCTGTTTTTATTCCAGTACTATGCTATGGTGTTTTGGTTACTACAATTCTGCAGTATAATTTAAGTCAGATAATGTAATTCCTCCAGTTTTCTTCTTTTTTCTCAGGATGGCTTTGGTTATTCTGGGTCTTTTGTGGTTCCATATAAATTTTGGGATTATTTTTTCTATTTTTGTGAAGAATATCATTGATATTTTGATGCATATTGCATTGAGTCTGTAGATTGCTTTGGGTAATATGGACATTTTAAACAATATTGATTCTTTCAATCCATGAGCATGGAATATATTTCCATTTATTGTGTCCACTTCAATTTCTTTCATCAATGTTTTATAGTTTTCACTATAGAGATCTTTCACTTCTTGGGTTAAGTTCATTCATAGGTATTTTATTTTATTTGTAGCTATTACAAATGGGATTCCTTTCTTGGTTTCTTTTTCAGATTGTTTATCATTGGCAGATAGAAGTGCTACTGATTTTTGTATATCAATTTTGTATCCTGTAACTTTACACAATTTATCAGTTCTAATAGCTTTTTTGTGGAGTCTTTAGGTTTCTCCACATACAAGATCATATCATGTGCAAACAAGGATAATTTGACTTCTTCCTTTCCAATTTGAATGCCCTTTATTTCTTCCTTGTGTCTGATTGCTGTTGCTAGAACTTCCAATAGTATGTTGAATAACAGTGGTAAAAGTGGGCATCCTTGTCTTGTTCCACATCTTAGAGGAAAGGCTTTCAGTTTTTCCCCATTCAGTATGATACTTGTCATATATGGCTTTTATCATGTTGAGGTATATTCCTTCTACACCCATTTATTGAGAGTTTTTATCATGAAGGGATGTTGGCTAATTTTACCAAGTGCTTTTTCATCGTCAATTGAAATGATCCTATGGTTTTTGTCCTTCATTCTGTTGATATGATGTGTCACATTGATTGATTTGCATATGTTGAACCTTCCTTGCATCCCTGGGATGAATCCCACTTGATCATGGTGAGTAATCTTTTTAATGTGTTGTTGAATTTGATTTGCTAGTATTTTGTAGCAGATTTTTGCATCTATGTTCACTAGAGATATTGGCCTATAGTGTTCTTTTTTTGTTGTGTCTTTGTCTGGTTTTGGTATCAGGGTGATTCAGGCCTTGTAGAATGAGTTTGGGAGTATTTCCTCTTCCTCGATTTTTTGGAATAGTTTAAGTAGGATTGGTATTAGTTCTTCTTTGAATGCTTGGTAGAATTCAGTGGTGAAGCCATCGAGTCGTGGGCTTTTCTCTGATTGGAGACATTTTATTACTGCTTCTCTCTCATTACTCATTATTGGTTTATTCAGGTTTTGGATTTCTTCCTGATTCAATCTTGGTAGGTTGCATATGTCTCAGAATTATCCATTTCTTCTAGGTTTTCCAATTTATTGCAGCCTTTTCTTTGAAGGAGAGTTGAGTGCCTGGGCAAGAGGGAGGTCGGGTCAAGGGAAACTAACTAACCCCAGTGTGGTGCCTCTTTCTTGTGCAGGTTTCAGCACAGCCAGTCCCGCAGGAGCCCAGCAGGAAAGACTACGAGACCTACCAGCCGTTTCAGAATTCCACGAGAAATTACGACGAGTCCTTCTTCGAGGACCAGGTCCACCACCGCCCTCCCGCCAGCGAGTACGCCATGCACCTGGGACTCAAGTCCACCGGCAACTATGTCGACTTCTACTCAGCTGCCCGTCCCTACAGTGAACTGAACTATGAAACGAGCCACTACCCCGCCTCCCCCGACTCCTGGGTGTGAGGAGCCGGCGGCACCAGGCGCTCCGGGGACAGTGCATGTGCATGCATACCACGAGACATTTCTTTTTTCTTTTTTCTCCTGCAAATTTAGTTTGTTAAAGCCTGTTCCATAGGAGGGCTGTGATAACCAGTAAGGAAATATTAAGAGCTATTTTAGAAAGCTAAATGAATCGAAAGTTAACTTGGAAATCAATAGAAAGCTAAAGCAATCCTAAATATGACAGTGTGCAACACCTTTCTAGTTTGAGCTGTAGAGGATAAAAAAAAGTGCTTTATACCGAATGTGGCTGAAGGAAGGAGAGAGCAGGCGGTCGGGTGGTGAGGCGGGAGGGTCATTGTTAAGCACAAGACACAGAATAGTTTACACACTTTATGGGGGACGGCTTCTCACGCTTTGTTTACTCTTCATCCGTTGTGACTCTAGGCTTCAAGTTGCATTGGGGTTCCTCTGTACAGCAAGATGTTTCTTGCCTTTTGTTAATGCATTGTTGTAAAGTATTTGATGTACATTACAGATTAAAGAAGAAAAGCGCGTTGTGTATATTACACCAATGCCGCCGTGTTATCTCATCTATGGTTCTAAATATTGCTTCGATTTCAAACTTTTGAAAGATGTATGGATTTCCAGCTTTTCTTTTCTTTCCTTTCTCCCAGTATGTTTTAACAAAAAACAAAAAAAAAAAGGAAAAAAAAGGAATATTTAGCAGTATTGTTCGTTCTGATATGTGAATTTGTTTGTGGCAACTAAACAAGGCATTCAGCAGTTTCTGACAATTAACATACATCATTCCACACTCCTGTCAACAAAGTGCTTTTTCACTGCCTAAAATTTTAGATGTAGATATTTGAAATAGATTTTTTCATTTATACCAGTTTTCTTTATGATGATACAGTGTTAAAAGAAAATAAATTACAATTGATCTGTCATCCATATTTGCTAAGAATGTCTATTTCCAAGGACCTATCTGACAAAATACACATTCTTGCTCGTGTGTCTGTGCGTGTGTGGGTGTGTGTATGTCCATGTATGTATAAAAATGACCTGTGTGAGACTTTATTTTGATAGGAGTTACTTCATTTGCTGTTCACCTTGTACAAGCTTTGTTTTTGGTTTTTAGTATAAATGTACATCAGTTTGTTCCTTTCGTACTGTATCTACTCTTCCGACCATCTAGTGACTCAGGATATTAGGCCAGTTGAAGTGAAGTTATAGGATTTTCACACGTTCACACGTTCTTGGATATCAACTCTTCCTACGGTCCATTTCCTTCCACATTTTACACCCTCAGAACACGATAAACCATGGCCAACTCAATAATTTCACTTTGGGGCCAATTACTTGAAGTATCCACAGAAAATGTAAACTGCTCGCCTTATTCTCCCCAAACTTTTTTGTTCATGTGGCAGGGAGCAGTAGACAATTATGGGTTAGATTATTAAAACTGAACTTGAAGCTAATGTTAGAATAGTGGTTCACAGAGCTAAGAAATAAGGCTAACCATTTAAAAGAACATGGGCTGTGGGTAAATTAGCTTTGCTCTTTAGATGCAAGTGACTGAGGCCAATAGGTGCCTAGTAAATGTTAACTGTTCTTGGAAAAAATAAAAACATAAATAACAAAAGAAATTGGCTGCATCGTCCTTTAAAACTTGCTCCCCTTCACTCTACATAGTTTAATTCAGCTTAAAGTCTAAGATCCATGGTTCTTCCTCCAAATTTAACAATAATCAAATGATACTTGATTCATGCATATTTTTGGAAATGAAAAGTTAATTTCCAGAACAGAGCAGGAGATAGAAATTTACCTGTGACTTTTCCTACAAATTATGTACAAGTTGGACCTTGTTGCACTGTTTAGGACTCCACATTTCTGGGTTCCCTCATAGGGACGTCCCAGCCCCTCGAGAGAGAGAGAAATTTGGAGCATCAAGGACAGTGTTTCCACTTCATCTGCATCGTAGAATGAAATAGTAGAGTTCATTGAGGCAGAGAGTGTGGTGTAAACATGACTTACCTATAACGTCATAGGTGGCTTAACCTTTCCAAAAGGAAACAACAGGACTTGTTGGAGTTACGCAGGGATATTAATGCATGTGCTAAGAAAGTCCTCCTAGCAGAAACTATGCTTTCTTTATGATTTTGAGTCTCAATGCATGCCCTACCTTTGTGACTCTTCAAGGCCAAGGGTGTCTTTGCTGCCCATGATTCTTTGAGAGCACATTGTGCCTGGCTGTGATTAGCTAATTCAGCCAGGAGCCTCTGGCAATAGAGGTAAAGGTGGGAAAAAGAAAATTAAAAGTGTTCATAGTTATTCAAGCAAGTCCTTTTTTCTCTTCCATATACACACACAGTAGATGTAGACAGAAAGACACAGAGCTAGATGATGGTAGACAGATGATAGTCGGAAGATAGATGGATGGATGATAGGTAGGTAGATAGGTAGATAGATGGGGTTTTACCTGAACTGTGAACTAGTCAAAAGGCCCACAGGCTCCCTAGCAAAGAAGGTTGGTCACATTTATTATTCACAACACGGGACATACTGGATACAAGCCCCAAGTGACAAGAAACCGTTGTTTTTGCCTTCATTGTACTGAAGTGACCAAGGGAGGCTCCCTCTCCCGAGTGGCTGCCTCACATCTACAAGAGCCTCCAGACCCCGACTGTCCCACTGAGGTGGCAATGGTGTTTTTCAGAAGAAAAGGAAAAAAAAAAAAAAAAACCTAGGAAATTTCTTTTTCTGTTCAGTCCTTGTGGTAGACAATAAATGCAACCAATTCACTTAATAGGATGTAAAATGCAGATATTAAATATTGTGTATGAAAAACAGACCCATTTTTTTTCACTTAAGACTGTTGATCACCAGGGACTGATTAAGGAACATGCAAACTATGCCACTATGAATAATATTAACATTTTAAAATATGATCTTTTAATACTGATTTGATTTTATTACCACACACAAATGCTTTGATCCTCATTAACAATCATGGGTTAGACAATAAAATACCAGGTTTATAAGAACTAGGATGACATGAGATGTCCCATCATACTTGGATCTTACCTAAGTACAGTTTAACCAATGGTGACCTGTTTCATATTAATAAGGCTCACACATCATGAAAAGCTGCTGCTAAAAAAGAGTATTTAAATTCAGTAGAGGAAAAAAAAACCCACAACCTCGTTGCATTTGGTCTGTCTTGTTTCTCTGACTTCAGCTCTTCTTTAGTGTGACACTGTCCCGCTCTGTCCCTGGGAAGTGAGGTTTGGCTGTGTGAAGACGCAGCATTCTCGCCCACATGGGAACGGGGAAATGAACACAACCCGTGTCTGAGAACACAAGGTTTACAAAAGCTTCCCTCCAGGCTACCAAGGTCTTCCATCAAGCAAGTAGGAAACTGGACGCCTCAGCTCACCTCCAGGCAGAGAAGGCGGGAGATGGCGGGCGGGCCAATTGGTTCCTGGAAACCTCACCTTTATCTCAAGACCAGAGGGCTGCACTGGAACCTCTGTGTGACAGAGGAAAGCAATAAGCAAGCAGTCGGGGCCCTCAGTGTGTTAGACATTTGCACTAGAGCCTGCTGACGGCCGCCGGTTTCCGGGGGGTGGGGGGGGGCCAGCTCTCTCCTCTGCGCCTGATGTCTCATTTCCAGACTGTGGTCAGGACGACATTATGACAGATCTCATCCCGAGGAACCATCTAATCAAGACCCAGCTGATGATCCTATCACCAGCCTGGTTTCCCTGGGTCTCTCTAAAATCCCCAAATCTCTAAAACCAAAAAATATTTCATAACTCACTTGGTGGCAAAACCTGATCTGAATTGATGTGAAGATATCCATGGTCTTTATTTATCACACCTAGTGGGACTCCTCAGGTATTTCTCACACGTGGTGCATTTGTCACCAGGTTCAACCCAGACTCCACTGGGGGTGCTGTGGGGTTTATGGTGCACACCTGAACTGCCTTCTAAAATCGGAACGTTTCTGAGTTCAGGTTGCCGCAGGGGTTTCACACAGATGAACTGGTATCCAAGTACTAAATAAGAGACCTGGACTTGTGAGTTACAAAAGCCTGGTGGAGTTCTTAGAGCCGATTTCCTTCCCATGGTGCATCTCAGATCAGGATCTGCCTTGAAGCGTGCTAGTCTCTGTCCTTCAGAGAGATCTCTGTCCTTCAGAGAGGGCTCTGTGGGCAAGAGAACCGTGTGCTCATTACTTCTTCTCAATGCCATGTATCATTTTGTAACCTTTAGAATTAGACAGGAATGAGAATCCGGGGTGTGCTGGACAGTGAGGAGACCCATACCTCCTGTTGCTTACAACCAACCAATAGAACGCTCCCACGCAGTGAAGCCAGGCAGTTCCAAAGGGACACAGCAGGCACTCGGCACTCTGTTGCCAACAGTCCAATCACAAGTAACTTGTCTGCACCTAAACTCTCATCAGCCACGAAGGATGAGGGAGAAATAAAACCCACTCCCAACTTCCTAAGCACATTAGGAAGTGGAGAAAGTGGAGTTTTAAGTCAAGTTTGGACCTTAGTAAGACAATGGAATTCTTGACATAAACGTCAACCATGACCACATTAGCATTGATCATGCACTTTTTAAATTTTACAATATTTGGTTGCTCAGTTTCTCAAAAAAATGAAGACAATACCCTTGCATGAATTGCCAGGAACTCTGTTCTAGAACGTGCATAACCCCAGTGTGGTGCTGACAACAATGTGTTAGAGAAAATGGAAGGTACACTTAATGCTCTGCTGCAGGGTTTCTTGACCAATGCACTATGGCTTTTGGGGCTGGATAATTCTTTGGGCACAGAGGTGAGATGCTGCCCTGTGCATTGAAAGGTACAGACACTTAGCAGCATCCCTGGCCTTTACCCACCTGATGCCGCACCAGCACCTGCAGCTGTGACAATCAAAACTGTCTCCAGATATTACCAGATGTCCGCTGGGGGAGGCCAAAACTGGCCCCAGTTGAGAACCACTGCTGTAGTGCAATGTACAGTGTGCTAACCATGACAGCACGAGAAAGGAAAAAGATGCCCTCCTAGCTAGGTGACCTGAGGGACATGACGCAGAGGAGACAGTGCCCCAGTGAACAATGATGGGGTTTTTTCCAGAAAAAGAAATGTGTGAAGAATGTGTGAAGAAATGTAGGAAGCACAGGGAATGGACAGGGAATAACATGCAACAAATTTCACTCTAAAATTAGGAATAGGAAGAATGTGGAGAGAAGTGTCAGAAGGGTTGGGGCCCTCAAAAGCTACATTATAGAAACAATGAAGATGTTTTACAACATCTTTGCACTGGGGTGTGTGTGGTGCTTGTAAAGGAAAGATCTAGATCAGTGGTCTCAACTTTCAGCATGCCTCAGAACCACCTGAAGCACATCACCTGGGTAACGTGTTCAAACAGAGAGTTTCTGATTGGGTAGGGCTTGGGCTGGCCAAGAATTTGCATTTCTAACAAGTTCCCAAGTGATGTTGATGTTGCTTGTCTGGGGGCCCAACTTTGAGAACCACTGGTTTAGAAAAAGATCATGGTTAACCTAGAACCTTGTTACTCAAAGTGCAGTCTGGGGACCAGCAGCATGGGCATCACTTAGGAACTTGTTAGAAATGCAGAATATTGGGTCCCACATAAGAATCTGCATTTGCACAAGTTCCCCAGATGATTCTTAGGAACACTAAAGTTTGACAACTGTGATCCAGAAAATGCATAAGGGTCTGAGCTAGAAAAATGGCAGATTAGACTAACAAAACTAATGTGAAATATTGTAGGTATGAAATTAGTGGCACTTGGCGTGGTGAAGAGTGGAGACACCTAAAGATCCCTCTGAGATGTGAGCCTGGCTGACCAAGCCCAGCGGGGGAAAGCGCCTTCATGAGAAGGAAAAGGACCCTTTCCAGCAAGGAAAATCCACTCTGTTTTGGACATGGGAAGTTGCCCCACGGGTGGTAAATCCAGGGAGCAGCAGGCAGTTGAAAACGCAGCTGGGACTGGGAACTAGAGATGCAGAATTGGGCATTGTCTCTTTGGGGTTGAGAGTTGGAAATGGGCGTGGATAGAGCATCCATGAGGACGCAGGGGGAAGAAGGTCCTGGGATGGTGAGGGCCGTGGGGAGGCAGCGTGATGCCGAGCAGAGAGCAAAGTGGGGTGGGAGGGGAGCAAGACCAGTGTTCTGTTGTCCAAACCAGGGGAGGAGACAGTGTCCCATGAGGAGTGGAGATGGCACTGGTGGACACAGAGGATGACAAGGAGGAAGATGGCTGGGAACAAACCTTTGCTCATGGTAGTGTGCAGACCACGGAGGATCTTCAAGAGCGTTCCAGTACCAGGTGAGGGTGAGTGAATAGAGGCAGGAGGCAGAGACCACGGGAAGCTTGACAATGGGCTAGAAATTGAGATGACACCCTGGCCTGAGACAAGCACAGGTGGAATGAAGAACTCTTTGAGGTCAGCTGAATGTATGTGTAAACCAAGGGGAATGTGGCCCACGCTGGTGCAAATGGTTTAAAACAACCCTTATATTTTACAGCATTTGATTGCTTTCATAGTGTTTTAACATTTGTTCACCTTGTCCTGCTCACTCACTCACACAGTGAGTTCCTGTTATAATCAGCCCCATTTTTATGTCAAGGGGAATAAGAGGCAGTGGCATCACGTAGCCAGAAAATTGCGATGCTGAATGTAAAATTGGGGCTTTTTGGCTCAAGAGATGATTATGGCCAAGGACAGAGGCCATAGGAGAGAAAAGTCTGAGTCCTCAGGATCCACCCTGTACTCAGCACCATGATGCATGTGTAGGGCAACGTGGAACAAGTCTAATCCTTAGCTCAGTGAGGGTGGCGTCTGTCTTCTGCTGTCACCACACATCCTGCACAGCCAGTGCCTGCCACGTCCGTTACTGTTGCCATTGATCCTCTTCCAGACTCTCATCCTTAGTACCCGTCATGCCCAATTTACCCTCATTTCTCAGATGCCAAATCTACCCAAAACCTGGCCCTTGATGGAGCCAGCACTGTGTTTTTGTTCTGGATATTCTTGGCTGGAGAGTGTCATGCCATGGCCACAGTCTCCCTCATGCATTCAGCAGAGAATCGAGCTGTGCATTTCCCAGTGGCTGCAAGGATTCTTCATGCTCTCATAATTGAGAGCAGACATCCATGACACAGTCACACAGTGAGTCACAGAGCAGGGGAGAGTGGAATTACACCCAAATCCCTGGCCACGTCAAGACTGCATGTGCACACCTGAGCTAACCTGTCATCAATGGAAAAATTATTACAATAGCACTGACTATTTTTACATACAACTAACTCTTAATTATCAAAGACAGAGTTGAAAAATCACAAAAAATGTTTTGAACTAGACTCATTCTGATTTTCCATTACTCTGTAACAAACCACTCCAAAAGTTGTGATTTTAAAAAAAGAAAAAAGAGAGAGAAGCATTTACTTTGTTCAAAAATGTGCAGTCTCAACAGGGCTCCATGGGGACGGCGCAGCTTTGCTCCACTAAGAATCAGCTGGGGGCGGCGCTGAGGCTGAAAGCTGGAATCACTTAAAACCTCAATCACTTAACAGTCTGGCCCTTGCACTGTGGAGACTCAAGCAGCTGGGACAGGGGCAGCTGCAGCTCCTCAGGCGTCCTCTGAGTTCTCTCCACGCGGTGTCTCTGGCAGGGATGCTTCAGGGTAGCCCAACTTCTTATGTAGTATCTCAAAGCTCCAAAAATCTATGTCCCAAGACAAAGAGCCAGGCACAACATTCAGGAAGCATTCTATTTATTAGTCAACACAGTTGCAAAATATTGCTCAGTTTCAGGGGGTAGGGGTGGGAAAGAGTGTGCATCTCTTGATGAGAGGGTGGCCAGATTCTGGAAGAGCGTGTGAGACTGGACATACTGCAGTGGCATTTTGGATACACTCTCCCACGAAACTGATAACATTTTGCAGCAATAGATTCAGCTTCTTTCAAATTTTTAGCCAATATTCCTTAATGGCAAAAGCGATAGAGTATAGTAAACTATAAGAAAAGAAAAACAAATGATGTACTTAACAGAAATGGGAGAAAAAGCCATGTCCTTATGTCAGAAGAAAAGGTCTGGGGTCTTAGGTTTTTATTTCCCTCCAGTTGAAGGAGAAGGAAGCATATAGCAATGCTTGTTCCTGGCAGCCATCCTATCGCCATGAGGAGCCCCAGTGAGGCCAAAGCCGAAGATGGCAGAACAGGAGATGGAAAGAACCTGGTCTCTTCCGAGAGCACTTGAACAGCCCCAAACCCTCAGAATTTCCACAACAGACAAAGGTGAAGTACTCACACCCACATCCTGAAGACTCTTCTGCCCTCTCCTTGGAAGCAACAGAAGACTAGACTGATGGCAGCAATCTCAAGGTAAAACTGAGTTAAATATTCTTTTTATAATAATAGGAACATACTTTTCTGAAAAGTCAGCAAAATAGAATTATAAAAATATAACCCCAATGCCAATTTTGGTAAGTGGAAAAGTGTTCCATAGATACTTGCTATAGTCATCATTCTAATCTATCTTATCCTTTTAACAACCAGTAGTAAAATATGCTGTGGACTAATAACTAAATGGGTCTGAAATTATATTATTGCCTCAATATGCTATCAATAGTAAGAATAATTTTAGCTTCTTATGCTATTAGGTTCCCCATGTGTTCACAATCAGTAACCAATGAGAACAATCATTTAAAGATGATCAAAGCATTAAAACAACCAAGGAGCAACACAGGCTGGTATATTAAGTAATGATACAGTTTTCTTCTGGGAATACATAGTTTCAGAAAAAGAACGTCTCCAAATTAGGTTTCCCTTTAGCACTTCCTTTTCTGCTAACACCCACCAACTAAATTACCAATGCAATCTAATTGCCCTTTCTGTTTCCACAACTCCCAGCCCCACGCCTTCTGAGGTGAGCTCATTGCCACTGGTCCCTGGGCCCTGTTGAAAATAAAGAGCATTAATAGCAAACGAAACATCGCTCCAGCTGAATGGCTCTAGCTTCCAATTGCCAGACACCAAACAACGCATGCTATAATGGATCTGCCAATAGCTGCTTCACGGTCCAGCCACATTTATGAGCTACATTAGAGTATTCCAACCAGATTTGCTGTTCACCCAAGATCCAAGATTCTCTCTGAAGGGCAGCTTTACTTACTTTGCCAAGAATTTTTAAAACTTAAGAAAATAAAAACCACTGGTAAAAACAGAAGTGATGCCAGAGTGTGCTAATGGCATGGAGACAGTCTATCGGGACGGTTCCTATCTTCCTAGGAGATGGCTGTGCAAACTGTGTTATTAAATAGACATGAGGACAAGGTCAACTGTTTTAAAATGTTTCTATTTTGTTTTAGACTGTTCCAGAGATTTCTAAAAAGTCAGAAAGGAGATTGGAAGTCCCTTGTAGGTACAAGTTCAAAGTCACTAGGGTACTGTACTTGTTGTAGTAGGTATAGTGAGTGATTTATTTATGCAATTGACTTTGACCCTAGCAAATATTTGAGAGAACTGACTAGAGTAAGTGGTAAAGAAATCAGATTTTTAAAAATAATTTTAGAGAAATATGGCAAGAAACCTTCCTACCTTGTTAATATGAAAGCATAGCTAGTATTTCACTGAATTTGAGTGAAACAATAAAAAAAACTTAGCATGTCCCTTGCAATATTTGGAACACACATACACTAAAATATTTTTCAGTGTTCATCTGAATTTCAGATTTATCTGGGTATCCTGTATTTGTCGGGCAACCCTAGTTTAATGTACATTTCTGCCATTATGTTTCTAAAGAGTACTGCTTTACAGAAAAAGTAAAAATAGATTTAAGAACGCATTACTTTCCCATGGGGTTTAGGTGATATCTCATTGTGGTTTTGACTTGCATTTCCCTGATGATTAGTAATATTGAGCATGTTTTCATATTTTTACTGGCCATTAGTCTACCTTCTTTTGAAATGCTACTGTTCATGTCTTTTGCCCACTTTTTAGTGGGGTTGTTTGATATTTTTTCTTGCTGATTTGCTTAAGTTCTTTGTAGATTCTGGTTATAAGCACATTATTGGATGTATAGTATGCAAATATTTTCCCCCATTCTGTAGGTTGTTTATTTGCTCTGTTGATTGTTTCCTTGGCAGTGCAGAAGCTTTTTAATTAATCAAGCCAATCTCAATTATCTTAGATTTGGCAAAAAATATAATGGTGAAAATATGGAGGTAGGATTCAGAAGCCCTTTTTGGACAAGTTCGTTACTGTCTGGGTCTCTCTTTCCATATTAGTAAATTGGGGGTATTATCTTTTCTGCTTCCATTTTGGAATTTTTGTGAAACTTAACACATTAGGCTTAAGAACAGTGGTGTCTGGTGAATGTTTAATGACTGATTCTCAAAAAAAAAAAAAAATCCTAATTTTGTAGCATTTGCCAGTTTCTGTGGTGTAAGTTCACACACCATGACCGATTTCAACCTGCCACTATGATGTCACTGAACACAGAGTTAGAAGTGGTGCTGGATAGTAACCAGGACATTATTTCCAGGATACAGATAAAGTAGTCATAATTAATTCAAGAGAGTAGATAATAGTATAATGTAGTAAAATAAGTAGATTGTGATGTACTTTGAACATTTATTACCATTATTTTCAATGTAATTAATTTAATTATAAGTTCATATAATTTAATGCTTAATAATGACTATATTTAATAACAAGCATGCAAAGTTCCTGAAAATTTAACCATCACCTCTTGTGAGCAAATACAGCCCAACTCTAGCACACCACTGCTGATTACAGATGTATGTTTGTTTCAGTTTGGTTTGGTTGTGGTGGTGGTAAGAACACTTAACATGAGATCCACCCTCTTATATTGTTAAGTGTACAGTACAGTATTCTTAACTGTAGGCACAGTGTTGTTTTGTTTGTTTTGTTTTTCTTTATAGGCACAATGTTGTGCAGCAGGTCTCTAGAGCTTATTCATCTTACTTAACTGGAAGATTATGCCCATCGATTTGCAACTCCCCATTTCCTCCTCCCTTCAGCCCCTGAAAACCATCATTCTACTCTCTGATTCTATGAGTTTAACTATTTTAGATTCTTCATATAGGTGGACTCATACAGTATTTGTCCGCCTATGACTGGCTTCTTTCTCTTAGCACAATGTTCTCAAGGTTCACCCAAGTTATGTGATATTGCAAGATTTTCTTCTTTTTCAAGGCTCAATAATATTTTCGTATGTATATACCACATTTTCTTTATGCATTCATCTTTCAATGGACAATTAGGTTGTTTCCACATCTTGGCTATTGTGAATAACGCTGCAATGAATACTGTAATGCTAATATCTCTTCAAGATCCCATTTCAGATTCTTTTAGATAAATACTCAGAAGTTGGATGGCTGGATCATATGGTAGTTGCATCTTTAATCTTTTGAGGAATTTCCATACTGTCTTCCACAGCGGTGGCACCACTTTGTTTTCCCACCAACAGTGCACAAGGGTTCCCTCTTCTCCACGTCCCGGCCAACACTTGTTAACCTTCATCTTTTTGATGATAGTCATCCTAACATGTGTGAGCGATATCTCATTGTAGTTTTGATTTGCATTTCCCTGATGATTAGTGACATAGACCATTTTTTCATGTACCTGTTGGGCATTTGCACGTCTTCTCAAGTGAAATGTCTATTTAAGTCTTTAGCCCACTTTTAAATCAGAGTATAAGTTTTTTCGTTTTGGGGTTTGTTTTATTTTTGCTACTTGGTTGTAGGAGTTCCTTATATATTTTGTAAATTAACCCTTTCCCTGACATATGGTTTGCAAATGTTTTCTCCCATTCTGTAGGTTGTGTTTTCACTCTGTTGATTGTTTCCTTTGCTGTGAAAAGTTTTTTTTTTTTTTCACAGCAAAGTCCGACTTGTCTATTTTTGCTTTTGTTGTCTGTGCTGTTAGTGTCATATCCATGAAATCATTGCCAAGGCCAATGTCATCAAGCTTTTCTTCCTGTTTTCTTCTAGGACTTTTACAGTTGCAGGTCTTATGTTTAAGTCTATGAGCCATTTTGAGTTGATTTTTCTGTATGGTGTGAGTTAAGGAGAGATGGGCTTAGAGGGACACACGTAGTAAGTTCTTGGAGTAGAGAAGAGAACAGTCAGAAGACTTCAGGGAATGTGGGGGAAGGAGAGAGGGGAGAGCTCCAGGTGGAAGCATCTTAGGGGGAGCTGGGGACAGGCAATGTGTAGAAGAGTGATTTATAAAGGGGAGGGCGATTCAGCCACCCTCCCCTGTGTCTCCCTGACGAGCCTAGTCAGAGGCAGCAGCAGTTGGAACAAGGGATGGTAAACCTGGGGTCCCCATTTCTGCTGGACTCTAAGCCTCAGATTCCGGATCAACCCAAACAAGGGAAAAGCAGCCATGAAAATGACAGATACTGCATTTCTTGTTTTAGAAAAATGAAGGCTCAGGACACTGTTGGCACCTTGGGGATGCTAAGGCAATTGTTCCCATTACGCAGTGATAATGTTACCCAGTGACTTGTGGCTGCTCAAGACACAGCAAATTCATTACCCTGGTGTTTGAGAGTCCTTTATAAGGACCCTTCTGATTACACTGGGCCCACCCAGATAATCCCAGATAATCTCCCCTTCTCGAGCTCTTTGACTTAATCACACCTGCAGAGTCTCGTTTGCTATATAAGATAACATTCACAGGCTCTGGGGATTGGGACATGGACATCTTTGGGGGACCATTATTCTATCTGCCACACCTGGCTTTTGCTGTAGCATCATCATCAGAGTCCATGCAAAAAATATCTTAACATAGCTTCTTGCTGTATCTCATTTCCTAGAAGAAGGCCCTCAAATAATCTGGCTTATATTAAATTCTTCTCAGTAACTAGAATTACAATTATAATGAAGTCCCTCATGTTTTTAAGTCCCATGCTTAGAAGTAGGCTTATGTGAAACCTCATCTGCCAATTGCATAGGTGGATAAAAGTTTCCAGCACGGATGGAAGCTAAAGTATAAACAGCTTGAAGGGGACCCCTGCAGGCTGGGTTCTCTAAGGGACAAGGTCCAGAAGCTGTCAGTGCAGCACCCAGCTGATAACGCACCTGTTCACGCAGCCCGGCTCTCTGCACTGACTCATGATTCCAAGGTCTCAGCTTGGCTGTGCCTCGTGGCCCTGTCATCTAAAGTCTAAACACCACCGTGAAAGATAATCATAACTTTCAGAGAGAGAAACACGTCAACAGAGAAGGGCATGCACTTTGCTCAGTCAGCACAAATGTGAAAGGGACTGGTAAGGGCTGAACTGTGTCCCCTCACAAACTCATATGTCGAAGTCCTAACCCCAGGATTTACAAAGAGGGAATTAAGTTAAATTGAGGTCATTAGGGTGGGCCCTAATCCAGTAGGGCTGGAGTTCTTATAAGAAGAGGAAATTTGAACACACACAGGGCCAGAGGGAAGCCCATATGAGGACACAGTGAGGAGTCGGCCATCTACAAGCCAGAAAGAGAAGGCTCAGAGTGAAATCAACCCTGACAGCACCTTGATCTTGGACTTCTAACCTCCAGAACTGTGAGAAAATAAATTTCTGTTGTTTAAGCCACCCAGTCTGTGCTGTTTTGTAGTACCCTCGTAGAGAAAGACAGAAATCAAAAGGTGACACCACTGAATTCAACCAAGCTATGGAAAATTGTTCCATTGACTAGGCCACCAGGTGTCCAATCTCAGTCTTGATAGGACATTGGCCATGAGAACTATGTTTAGTAGTACTGGTGACCGGGCACAGCCTGAGGCCATGACACTTTGTCAAATGTCACACTGTTCCTGACTCAGCTGTGTCTCTGCTGAGAAAACAGGCCAAGGTGGGTCACTGATGTTCTCCACCCCTAGCCAGGGCCGCCCCCAGGTGGCTGCTGAGCCTGTGGCATCCCTGTCCTGTCCCTTCCCTTTCAGCTCTGCCTTCGGGCAAATCCTTTCTTTAGGTCTCAACCCTTATCAGGGGTTATGCCTTTTCTGGGGACACCACAAGCCTGTGAAGGTTCTTCCCAGTCCCAATTGGGGAAGCAAAAATTCAGCAATAGGATAAGTGTGATAAAGAATGTAATTTTTAAAAAGTGATAATAGAGTTCACTTTGTGTACTGGGTTGAATAGTTTCCCCAAAAAATTCACGTCCGTCCAGATGCTCAGAATGTGACCTTATTTGGAGATAGATCTCTGCAGATGGGATCAGCAGAAGAGAGGAGGTCACAGTTGATTAGGCTGGGCCCTAAATCCAAAGAGAATGTCCTCTAAAGAGACAGGCAAGACAGACACAGAGGAGAGGGCTGTGTGCAGATGGAGGCAGAGATAGAAGCGATGTATCCATAAGCCAAGAGCGCCAAGGGTTGCCGGCAAGCGCCAGGAGCTAGGAGGAGGTATGCACTGTGCACCTCGGAGGCTCCGGAAGGAACCAACCCAGATGGACATGGTGATTTCAGATTCCAGCCTCCAGAACTGTGAGAGAATAAATGTATGTTGCTTTAAGTTTCCCGGTTTGTGTTCATTTGTTATAGCAGCCCTAGGAAATGAATACACTTTGTTTAAATAAGATTATATCTAATCGACATAGAGCCTGACGTCATCCGTGATCTTTCACTGCTCTCCTCTCTCAGGGCCCACCCTCCGAGCAGGGGAATCAGGCCCTTAGGTCCCCTCCCTGCTGGTGCTGGTGGGAAATTCAAACCTCCCACCTCCCACCGCTCAGCTGCTCACTGGAAAGGCTCAGACCCATTTCCTGGCCTCTGCCCCAGCCAACCCTGGGGCTGCTCGCAGCCACCCAGCCCTACCCGGGAGTCCCTCGTGTGAATAATAAAACTGCCTCTCAAACTCTCTTGTGCATGGAGAGTCATGTACCTCAATCCCCGAACCAAAATTTGGGTAGGGGTCCCTCCTGCTTCTGCAGGGGACCTGGCTGGTCTAACAGAGGGGAGAGGCTGCTCTGGGAAGAACACCAGCATTGAATGACTGACGTCTACGGAAACCAGCAGGATCTTGAAGCTCTTCCTCCTGCATCTCGGCCACCGGCCTTCAGTTCACGTCCACTGCAGACCACCTGCCTCCCTGGAGTTCACGGGAAGCCTCTCCAGAGGTCATTGAGACCCGCTGACATCAGAAGGGCCCAAGCAGTGACTTTAATCTTGTTCAGTGATGGCACCATAGCTTTGGGGTTACTTCACTTTAGCCTTCACCCAGTTTTTAGCAGGTTTTAACTTAATTAGCAAGCAGATAGTGGCAGAAATAGAACATAGAAAAGAAAGAAAAACTCTTTGAATCTCCACTGTGACTAAGCATGTCTCAGCGTTTCTGTTTGTGTTCCGACTTCTGCCTGCCGTGAGGGCCAGACTTGGCCTGCCCCTCCCCGGGCCAGATGCTAAAGTCAGTCTGAAGACATCGGAGGTATTCATAATTGATTAGGCTTTTGGCACCTGGGGCCCAGGAACGAAAGAAGACACAGCTGTGGTTTTAAAGGTACAGTCCCTAAGCTGAAAGCTACCAAAAATAACAAGTAGACTTTTCAGGTCAATGTGTGTTTGATGTATCAAAGTTGGCTGCCCTGGGCTCTAAGAAGTGGTAGATAATAAGAAAAAGTAGTGCTCGTCCTGGCTCCTTAGCTCCGTGCATGGAAGAAAGGAAAAGCAGTTGCCAGTTTGGGGCTTCACATTAAACAATAACACTAGAACTATAAGGATATGAGAATGTCTTTCTCGAGGTGGCATCTGTCACAATTCTTTTGTTGCATTTGACTGAAACCCTGAACTAGACTGCAGGAAGCAAAATGGAATTAACTGACACATGTAAATGAAAAGTCTAGAAATCATTAAGCTTCAGGCACGGCTGGATTCAGGGACCGAAGTCATCACAGGCTTGTTCTCTCCAGCTCTCCACCCTTGTCTCCAGCTGTCTCGGTTTTAATCTCTGAGTTCTGATGTAATAAGATCTCCGGGAAGTATATCATCTCAGCCTTAAACCCATTAAGCAAGAATAACTCCAAGAAGCCTCAGCAGAAGTCTCAGGGTATCTCATTAGTTGTTATAGGGTCACATGCTCACCCCTGAATGAGTTGTTAGAGATGGAAGAATGGAAAGTTCTGATGACACATTTTTTTAAAACTATCACGTACCAAACATTGTTCTAGGGCTTTGCTGTACATTTCTTAAATTGATTTTTTTAAACAATTTCTAAGAGATATATTTGATCTTTCTTATCTTACAGCCAAGGAAAGAGAGGCTCAGAGAGGTTAAGTAAGTTGTCTGAGGTCACATATGATGTGGTGGGGTTTGGAGAGGGATGCTGGACTCTGGACTCAGACACTTGAGTTGTGGGGCCCTCAGGCCATCTAGTCCACAGCAGAATGGAGTCCACAGCATCTCTGGCAGATTCACCCAGGTGTCCACAATTTTCCAGAGATGCACAACAAATTGTCAGCCCAATCTAGTACTTAAAATAAATAGCAAGAAAGTTGCCTCTTACAGTGAACTTGCGTGTATATACCTGTTAGTTCCTTACTCTAGGTCTCTTGGACACTGAGCCTGATTCAGCCTAAGTTTTCTTTCAGTTTATTCAACGATCACATCATACTCTTGGTGTATCCTAAGCTTGAATAAACTAAAATTCCAGGTCTTTTTGTTTGGGGGGTTTTGTTTGTTTTTGCTTTTGCAGATATGGATGATTATTACTGGGCCCTGCTCTCCTTGCATCTCTGCATTTAATCTTTTCAGTCGCACTTGGACTTCATCTTGTCTCATCTTGTTTCAATCCTTCCACTTGCGTCTTGATTCAGCATTGAGACAGCTGTGAATGCGTGAGCCTGTCAGGTCCCGTGTTAATATGTTCAGGTCCCATGTTAATAGGAGAGTGCCCATTCAGATAAATGGAAACCCAGGCAACTTTTCAGAGTGAAACGATTTCATCAGTGGAGAATACCGCTCAACTGGCTGTTCATAATGTGGAGGAGCCAGGTGTTCCTTACTTTGTAAATAGCCTTCAGATTTTTGCTCATCACAATGGCCACATTATGTAAGTATTAGCATCTCAGTCATAAAGTTGTCATAGTGCTCTGTCCTTTGAGACAGTCTTCTAAACTTGCACTCCCATCTTAGTCTGTTTGGCTGCTGTAACAAATATCCCATAGACTAGGTGGCTGAAACAGCAAACATCTATTTTTCACAGTTCTGGAGCCCAGGAAGGCCAAGACCAAGGCACCAGCAGATTTGGTGTCTGGTGAGGGCCTGTTTCCTGGTTCTTAGAAGGCCCTCATCTCACTGTGTCCTCCGTGGTGGAAAGGGGGGAGAAAGCTCTGTGGGGTCTCTTTCATGAGAGCACTACCACCTTCATGACCTAATTATCCCCCAAAGTCCCACATCCTCATACCTTCAGTAGGTCACTTTCTTGTCTGGGCCTCAGTTTCCCCCATTAGCAATATAAGAGTGTTGGACTAGATGGACTTCCAAGATTTCTTCCAGCAAATTTATTCTCTGATATCTACAGTTGTGCTTCTTATGCCACAAAAAAGTTCAAGGAAGCTTTCACTTCTTGTAATGGCTTGGTTTTGAATGTAGACACTATTTTTAAAACAGCCTCAGAATCTCTTGCAAGGATAAACAACAGCTAGTTCAATGTCTCCCCTATTACGTTCGTAGCCCAGCCATTTATCTACTTGTTGATTTTTTTCATCCTCTCTCACCCCCATCAAAGGTTCCCACAACAAAGTAGCTTTGTAACTGTCCATAAAAACCTCACCAAGCAATTCTGGCGAGATTCTGCTGCTACAGGCCAGGAACAACTTATTTTCTGTTAACAAGACAAGGAGTCCATGGTACTTTATTAAGACAGCATTTCCTGTCTTCCACCACCATCTCTTATCTAGTTGGCGCCAGGGAGCAGCTTTCTCTACTCATATCCTGACTCAGTTGACATACTTTGGAGTCCGCCGGGATTTCCGCTCTAAGCCACCACGCCCTGCACTGTCTTAAAAAGATCCACATTTATCCCTAGCACTGGCCCTGGTCTCTGCACTGAGCCAAGTGTGCTCATCTCTCAAAAGAATGAATTGAAGCGTAGTGGGGGCATGTTCAGCTTATGAATGTGAAAGGAGTGAAAAGTTATAAAATTTATGAAATCAGATGTTGTTTCCAAATCTTCCTTTAGAGAAAGCCATTTGTCAACTTAACACATCTCATACCTTGATTACAAATGTCTGTCTCCGGAAATGTTGATGAAGCCTAGAAACTTGTTCAGAAGATACATGGTTTGTACGGTGCCGACACAGGTCATTAAACTATCCAGTGACAATCACCAGACTAACAGAAGATTTTATGTCAAGGAAAAATTATTGCAGTTGACAATAGGAAGAGATAAGACCTGGAATAATTAATGCCTTTGCTTTTTTCTGGTCTTCGGCGTTGGTCCATGACGTACACAGAAGGCACATAAGTAAGGACTTAGATCTGTTTGGAAGCAGCTATTTAAATTTAGTCTTTCTCTATTTGGCAAATTGATATCCTGTTTTTCAGTTACCTCTTTGGTAATAATTTACTGCTCGGTCAAGTAGTAATACAGCCAAGACAAGGAGTCTTCTGAATAAGAGTGGCCGTCTCCGGCAGGTCAGGAAAAAAAGGGGATATTTACAGGATTGCTGGGAGGGCTGGTGGCACAGACTAAAGGTTCCAGGCAAGTGGCTAAAACCCCAGCTGAACAGGGAGCCGAGCCTCTGCTCCTGCTCTCTGGGTCTCTGAGGAAACAGGCACAGTGGCCTCAGCCCCTCCAAGCCACTTCTGCACCAGGGAGTGTCTTCCCAGCCAGCTGTGTCACCGACTGCTCTAGGAGAATGGATTCTGCCCACAGCCTCCTTCCTCAGGTCACCCAACTGAAACACCCCAGGTGGAGGCCGGTGAGTGGAGCCCAGGTCACCTGCCTGCTTGGAGGCCGCAGAGAACACTCAGGAGCTAAATGTTCCGGGCTCTGCCTTGGGGAAACTGGACTTAGACTAAATCCAAAGATGTCCTAACAGTGTCACACCTCCAGAAAACATGACAAATGCCCACTAGGACGTCCTCAGGATTCAAATCACATTTACGCACCGTCATTCATCAGAGAACTGTGAGCATTCATCAGAGCTGTGAGCAAGGCATCCAGCAGTCAGAACTCTGCAGCCAGTCACGTCCTCCCAGCTTCCTCTGTCCATCCCCCTTGTCCCCCTTAGGTCCTCGCCTTCAGCCAGATGCAACGGGGTCAGTGGAAATGTCAGGGGCCAAGATGGAGCAGCCAGGGTGGGATCTTCCCTCCCTACTTACACCCGGAAACCTGGACAAAATACATGCAACAGGGGTTTGGACAAAAGGCTGCACAGGACTGTGGTCCCTGAGTGGAAGGAAACAACAAGGTGAGCTGAGCCCTGTGATCCCAAGAGCACACCACCTGGGGGACAGGGAGGGAACCCCAAACAGCCTGGCAGAGTTGAGGAGAGAAAATTCAGGGAGGTCAAGGAAGCCTGAATTCACGGGACAGATACAGGAGAGGAGGAAGCTACACAGAGTTAAGCTGGTGCTGTGGTCTAAGTGTCTGTGTCCTCCCCACCCCTCAAATTCACATGTTGAACTCTCAAGGTGATGGTATTAGGAGGTGGGACCTTTGGGAAGTGATTAGGTCATGGGGGCAGAGCCCTCAGGAGTGGCATTAGTGCCCTTATAAAAGAATCCTGAGAGAGACACCCCTGTTCCTTCTGCCAGGTGAGGTTATAGTGAGAAGTCAGCAGTCTGCAGCCTGCAGGAGGGCTCTCGCCAGAACCCGACCATGCTGGCTGGCATCCTGATCTCGGACTTCCAGCCTCCAGAACAGTGAGGCATAAGTTCCTGTCGTTTATAAGCCACCCAGTCTGTGGAAATTTGTTATAAAACCTGAATAGACCCAGACATCTGGGCTCCTATCCCATTGATTCTGAAAAGTTCTAGCTCTTTGTTCCCCATTCCTGGACTCCTCCTAGACCCGTGCCCACATTTTCACACAGGCTTCAGACGTGTTAAGGAGCAACTTATTAGGTTACAGATTTCCTGTTAGCTCAGTGGTGTCCAAAATAATTCCCCTTTTGGCCACACAAGCGTGTTTTCCAAGCATTCCAGGACATACACTTACCTAAGACAGACCTGACCAATCAGAATGTGGCACCTCCCTGGTCACTAGGATTGGTTCAGAAAGGATCATGTCCTCCAATCAGAACCAATGAAATGCAAGGAGACTTTCTGACTCTTCCTTAGCAGTGAGGAAGATAGAGTCATGGCTGGCAAAGGCCACCACATGGAGTCCTGAGAGTGAAACCCAGGATGCAGAAGTTGGAGCTGGGGACAGAGAGACACCAAGCCCCAGTGACTATGTTAGAATGCCTTGGCAACCCTCACTTTGGATTTTTTAGTAAATGGACCAACAATTTCCCATTTTCTGCTTTAGTTTGAGTTGACTTTCCTAACACTCGTTATTGAAGGGCCAAGCCCCACCTGAAGCAGTTCTATTATTAAGTTTCTCAATAAATGAGCCAATAGTTTCCCTTCTTCTGCCTGAGTTTGAGTGGAGTTTTCTAACCCTTCCTATTGAGAGCCTCTCACTCACATGCCCGCTGAGCAACTTCTCTGCTCCACTTTGGGCTGATTTTTTCCAGAAAGCTTCCCTACCCATTACTGTGGAAGACAGCTCATCTTTAAAGATCCTTTCTTTTCAGTGTGTTCTCTGGTCCCTGATTCTGTAAACAGAAGGGTGGGAAATATTGTGTTAAATGACCCTTGACAAGTTGTTCTGGGTATTTTATTCTCACACGTGCCAATGTATATTATCAATTTCCAAGGTTTACTTGGTAACTTGGTATCTTCCGTGTGACAACTATTAACATGCTGGGAAACTTGTGTTCTTGAGAATCCATTTGGGGAAACCCTAGTGAAAGTGCTCTATTTCCAGCCATCCCAGAGAGGGTAACAGAACACTAGCACCTTCAAGAATTGGGTTCAATTGGGATAACTGGCAGAAAACTGATGACATTGCTCTGAAGAAAAGGTCCTTGTGTAAGTGTCATGGAAGGTGCTGGAAGAGAGGCCAGGGATACGGAAAGGAAGTCCAGGAGAAGTTCTGTGTCGGGGGCTCTGGAGAGTCCGGGATCTGCATGACAGTGTTGGGGACCCCGTGAAGTGGGAATTAGGGTGAGAACAGGAAAGCCGGGACAGGGAAATGGTCCACAACTGTGCTTTGAACCATCTTTGGGGATAATAGATGAATGAAGATTTACCCTGCTCTGTGAAAATTACTGCTCGTGGGAAAAGCATCTCTCAATTTGGATTTAAATTATTTTTTACACATATATCAACAACAGTCTTTTTCCTTCCAATAGAAACTCTCACATCTTCAAATAATCACTATGGGAAGAAATTTCCCCAGCACCAAGCCTTTGTCTGACTTTTTGTCCTTAAATTGGGGGAGAGCAGCTTGCGTTGTTTGCTGAAAGCTGGGAGATCAGAAATGATAATAATGTACAAATAAACTTACAGATAGTTACACCATTTGCTACAGCTTTTTCAACATAGTGTAGGACTGGTTTTGCCTGTTGGAGTTTTAACTTATCTCGGTTGTACTGGTAACATTAAATACGCTACTTGAGCAGATGAGACTTTTAAACATAAAAATCAATAAAATGCATTTGCTCTGGGACGGCGACGGAGACGTGGCGTTGAGCTACCTCTCATGCCTGCTGCTCCGCACACAATGGGGCATTTTCCAGGCTGCTGCGATCCCTTGTGTCTTCCCCTATCTCGGCTCATAACTCATCCAGCATTGAAAGCTCACGTTATCATGTACAGGCTGTATATTCCCTTGATGTATTAAAGGTATATAATCATTACTCCTGCTTTTGGCCTTTTAAAATGACTAAGAAGAGAGCATGTGCAAAATAAAATGTGAGGGAAGAGACAGATGGAGAAATGTGCCACATTGGAGAGAAAAGTGGGGAAGGAGAGAACGGAGTCAGACCCTTCTGGGCACAGAGAACAGAGGCTCAGAGGATCTCCTGCCAGTCGGGCACCCTTTGTCCTAAAGACATCGTGGTAGGCTGAATAATGGCCCCTCAAAAATGTCCACACCCTAATTCCCAAAACCTGCGAATATATGACCTTATATGGCAAAGGGACTTGAGATGGGGGTATGATCCTGGACTATCTGGGCAGGCCAAAGGTGATCAAGGGTCCTTACGAGAGAGGCAGGAGAGTCGGAGTCCAGGAAGGAAGTGTGGTGGTGGAGGCAGGGCACGGAGTGCGGTGATCGTTGGCTAGAGGGCTCGTGAGCCAGAGAATGCAGTCAGCCTCTAGAACTAGAAAAGGGAAGGACACGGATTGCTCCCCAAGAGCCTCAAGAGGGCACGCAGCTCTGCCGACACATTTCATTCCCCCAGGACTCCTTGCAGACTTCTCAGCTCCAGAACCATAAGATAATAAGTTTGTGTTGTTTTAAGACACCAAGTTTGTGGTCATCTGTTACAGCAGCAAGAGGACACTCGTACGGACACCATCCCACCCGGGCCCGCTGGACCCCTCGCTCACACACATGCCTATTTTCATGACTCGTTTACTTGGAGGATATTGAAACATACTAATTAAGAATGGGAAATATGTGCATACCTCTATTTCTAACCCATTATGTTCAGATAAGTTTTCTGAAAATGATGGAGTTATCTTTAAAACGAGACACCTTCCCAACTCAGTCCTCTATGTATCCAAACACAGTGAATTTCAACAATGAAGGTCAACATTATGCAATATGTTTTTAAATATATCCAGTGGGAGAGAAAACCTTATAGCAATTAGTATAATTTGCATGAAGCTCCTTTCTCATTGGAAAAAGACCATCTTGGGATATTCATACTAGCCAGCCTATCTTAGAATGGCTTTGTGATTCCATTTCTGCAGGTCTAAGACCAGAGCAGCAGGCGCAGAAAGAGTTGGAACCTTGGGAGTGCCAACTGGTCATTTTGCTGACAGTTATAAGCAATTGATTTGTCAATATATATTCATTAATCATTTCCCATAGAGAGGGTTAGATTAGTAAAAAGAAGCAAAAAAAGGGGGGGGGGGATGACTGTTCTCAAGGAGTTTAGAATATAATGTAATCAGAGCTTCCGTGATATAGTAAAAATTGGAGCAAATGAAAGCAAAAGGAAGGTTACAAAGGCATTAATGCCTTGAAAAACTAGTTTAGGACCATTCAATAAAAAACAAATGCTGAAGAGTAAAATCATATTAAGGTGAATTAATTATTCATAAACTTGTCCTAAAATGAATATCACATTGAGCGGTGATTGAGAAAAGTTGTAAGTTAAATAGGAAGTATATCTAACTATTCACAGGCATTTTTATTTATTCAAATTTTCTCCAAACTGGGCACCATTGTTTAAAAATATTTATTGGTAATCAGAAATGTGTAGAGCTTGTTTGTTCCCATAGAAGGTCATTTTAATAACTTCCCTTGTCTAAAAATGTTCTATGCCTTCTTCAAGACATAGAACCAAAAGACACAATGATGTATGGTGCTACACGTTCCTTAGGACACTAGAGATAGAGTCTGTCATTATAGGGAACGTTAACCAAACTTGGGAACTTGCACGGTGGAAATATTTCCATTCTTCCTGCTGAACTCACAAGAGACATGACAGTGGAGCCAGCAACAGCGAGGACAGGGACATCGGCTCCATGTGGATCTATCGGGGCTGTGACGTCAGGATTCTGAAACATTTCTGGTTCTTCCTCCATCTCCCTGACGACTTCTTTCCTGGTGTTTCCTTTGATTCCTCTTCTTCCGCTCACTCCCGAATGTTGGTCTTCCTCAACCCGCTCCTCTTCTGACTCTGTGTCCTCCCCCATATAAATCAGTGATTTCAACCACGCTGACTACGCACAGGTCATCTCTGCAGTCAAGACCTGTGTCCCAGGTCCACACTCAAATGGGAGACTGCCTTTGAGACTTCTCCTGGGAATCTGTTATGTCCTCATCACACCGTATGACAATCACTTACTGGTTTGATGTTCCAGAGGAGAACAGCAACTGGAGGGCTGCCCTGGGCATCATAAAGCCTTGAGGTCCTGGCTCAACGCCTTGCACATAATGGATGTTCCGTAACTGCAGTGACTTCAAAATGTGCTGTGTAAGTATCAGGAGGGAAAAGTTATTGAGATAATGAACTGGCTACACAAGAATAACGAGGTGGATCTCTGCTCAGAAATTGTCTCACCACTTGGAAAACACTTGGACATATCAGAGGAACCAACAGGCCAAGAATTTTATTATTGAATCAAAAGTGAAGTTTGTAGGATTTGAGAAATAGGAGAAGCATTTGACAGAGAGATTCCTCCAGGGACAGTCCAGGTGACAATTTGTGGGTACCTAAAATAGGAGAAATTTTAAGTGGGGTAATGGTCTGAGACAATAATGATTTCATGCTTTGTTTAATTTGTTTTGACCCTTACTTCATTTTACTATCAGAAATCACATGCAGAGGTAACACCAATAAAAATGGACTCTATTCTATGAACTGGGTGTTTTATAAGACTCTATAGAGTAATAAATAAATCTCATATAAAGTCTTCTCAAATAAACCTAAAATACTACCATGTCTCTATTTAGAAAGATGCAAACCTCTCCTTTAAAGACCCATCTCTCCTATTATAGACCATTAAACACTTCCATTTCTTTTTACTGTTTCCTGATTTACAAGGTTTTGTCATCCATAAAATCTTTAGTTCCTCTGACGTAAGTATTTACCCAAGAATATCTCAATGTAACTGAAGTATGAAGATATAAAAAAAAAAAACCCAAACACATTGTGGGTGCCGATGCAGGTTTTGGTGGTTTAACTGTTGCTCATTTAGTAAAGAAAAATTCACAAACCTTCCACCCTAAAGGGGCATTTTCCGAACTCCAATAAGCACCAGGATGTCAAAGTCATTTCTTTTATCTACTGGGTAACCTCACACATAAGAACAGAATAGTTCAGACATTAAAACACCATTAAGATCACTTTGGTTGTAGGATTCCCACAGGCTCAGCAAATCTGGGTCTAATTACTGTACCCTTAAATGTGAAAAGGGGGTGTTCTGAAGTTGCTTACAGGAAGGTCTTACACGATTAAAAAAATAAAAATCAACAATGAGATGGTAGGCAACTTTAGCTTAATTAAAAAATAGCTTCTGGTGAGAAAAGCAAAATGTACTCAAGATTGCTGATACTAAAAACATTGAAATACCTGAAGTGGCCTGGAAGTTAAACAATCAAAACTCTTTAGTGATACTGTCTTTTCTACCATGACAGCAGAGTTTGGCACTTCTCAAGAAAGAAAGAAAAAAGAAAGGGAAGGAGGGAGGGAGGGAGGGAGACAGGCACACACAAATGAGTTTAAACAGTAGAGGTGGCAGGAAAGGACCCATGAAGGAATGGGTCCTTTTTGAGGTAAGGTGACCACAATTTAGTTCCTCTTAAACTGGCAATTCTTCTTCAGGCTCCCTGGATCCCAGAAATACCTCTATTCTCTTTCATTCCATCTTTCTAATCTTCACTTTTGTGCTTATCTACCCCTCCATTCATTCTTTCTTCTCTTCCTTCCTCCATCACCGTCTGTGATACAAATTGGAAGGTTGGGTGATAGGGTGCAGAGGTCAATACCTGTGGGTGTTCCCGTATTCATGTGGCCTTGAGAGGAGCAGTAACAGTTTAAGTGAGTCAACATTCTCATAGAAGCAGTTCTATCTCAGTGCACCTGGAACACCTTGTGCTTTGAATTGAAATTAGGTTGGATGCAGAAAGACAATTGAAAAGACATTTGAATATTGTCACAAGTCCTCTTGAATCCCATTTGTATGGTGCCTTTGTACATCTTTCATTTAGTTAGGAGCAAAAAGAGTTTACAGATTTGGAAGAATACACAATCCCTATACAACTTGGAGGTTACTGAGCCCCTCCTTTTTCCCCCCTCAAGGGGTAGCTTTTGCTAAAGAAGTTTTAATCTTCTCTCTTTAGTGCCTTAGCCTCCTCTAGACATCCCCTGTCTTCCCTGGGTGGAGCTCAGAGCTATTGCAAATAGCCACACAAAAGTCCATGCTGTAACCCACCCAAGGGACCAACACCCTCCTATCCCATTTTCTCTTCCAGAACCTGGTAAAACAGTGCACTGTAGAAGGCCTGTCCCTCCATGGTCCAAAATCCCCAAAGCCAGCACACCAGACTACTACGCATGTACAGATGGATGACCTCAGTCCATAAGCTCAGGTGTTCAAAAACTGGGACTGGTTTTCTACACTCAAACTAATTTCAATTCAAAGCACTCTTCGATTTGTCATGAGGTGTGGGTGGCAGGGGAGGCTTCAGTCTGTAGGCTGCAGAACATTGCTCTTCTCCTCTGATCTCTCCTGGGGACAGGTGGAATCAAAGACAGGAGTTGGAGCAGGGAACAGCAGAATTCCCCAGGTCTAGTTCTCTGCCCCCAGTGGTGAGAACCACCCACAATTTCCATTTTTTTTAAAATTAACTTTAGAGGTAGGATCAAAATGGCAAACTAGACACAGGTAATATATGCTTCCTCCATGGGGAGGAACCAGAATAGTGAGTAGATTCTCACATTTCAAACAGATCACCTAGGAGAAAATGCTAGGATTCACCAGGGAAGCTACAGGAAGCACCAAAAGTGGGTAAGGAGAGGGTTAAGAGTGACTTGCCCAAACCAGAGCAGGAAAGAAAGGACAGGGTGAAGACTGTAAGAGGATCACTGTTGGAAACCTGTGCAGACATATGAAAGGCACTTCAAGTGACTTGCGCTCAGAAATGACTAGAGGCATTTGGAGGAGGTAGCTGAGGTCTTGCTACTATAAGAGCTGGGGCCATAGAGTCAGTTATCACAGGGGATTCCTGTGAGTTCCCAGCTGCCAGCAGACCAGAGACCAGAGCCTGAGGTCTTGACCCAGCTTGGAATGGTCTTTCACCCTTGGACCCTGTGACACTTCCCAGCTGTGCAATGCCAACTTCGCCATGCTGCTTAACATTCTTGGAATGTCGTCACTTAACTAGAATCTCCAGAAAAGTAGGAACTTCTCCATTTAATTTGTGCAATGCCCAGAGCTTAGAATGGTGTGTGTCATATAGCAGACCTCAATAAATATTTGTTCAAGGAATAAATGTGGAACAACCGCATATTCCATGTCCTCGTTCCTATTTTTGCCTTTGTTAGGTATTCTCCCTCCCAGACTCCTTGCCTCACCCCATTCTGTACGTCTCTCAAGCCTATGTCAAGAGTTGCTCTGTTATGAAACCTTTGTCTCCAGGGCAGAATTAACAATCACCTCTCGCAAGAGCCCTCAGTTTTGGTTCATTCCTGTATTTAGCATTTACCTCTTGATCCACAGAAAATTATAAACTGGTCATGAGCCTTGCTTAAAGATGACACATGTCATTGCTGAGGCAGAGAAGCCAAACCTTGATTTAATCTACCTCCAAGATGTGCCCCCTTTTAAAACCATGACTGAAGTACCCTTTATCACTGGGCCAAAAGCCAGAAAATTATGAACAATGTGTGCCAGGAGAATAATTAAAATGACAAGCCTCCATTTCCACCCCTAATTAGTTAATAATTAAAACTGCCTTCAAGTTATTGAAAGAGTAACGACTGTCATGGATCTGCAGCTTCACCTAGAAGTAACATGTTGGTGAGTGTTTCACTCCTGGTCCTTGAAATTAAAATCTCATCACTCAAAGAGCTTCTAGCAATATCCCAACATTGTAATTTCAATAGCTCATTATCAACAACTTTATTCTATTGGATGTCATGTTAGGCTGATTAAAAGGCTAATACAAATGGAATAATAGGGCTGGAAATTACCTAAAAAGCCATGAGGTCCACCCTCTTTTTCTTCAAGAAGGGCCCATTTTAGCCTCTGTGAGGGAAGGAATTGACTCCATGTTATTCTTTTGTTTGTTGGTTGGTTGGTTGATTTTTTTTAGTTTCCTATGTACTTTTTATTATAAAATATTAGGGAGTACAAGTGTTCTTATTACATGGACAAATTATACAATACTGAAATCAGGGCTTTTAGTGTCCCCATCACTAGAAAAGTGTGCATTGTACCTGGCAGGTAAGTTTTATCCCTTACCCTCCTTCCAACCTGCGCCCTTTTTAGTTTCCAAGGTGCTTTATACCACCTTGTGACTGTGTGTACCCATTGTTTAGCTCCCACTTATCGGTGAGACTGTGTGGTGTTTGTTTTTCCATTCTTGAGATACTTCACTTGGGATAATGTTCTCCTGTTCCATCCAAGTTGCTGCAAATGACATTATTTCATTCCCTTTTTATGGCTTAGTAGTAAGTACTCCATGGTATATATAAACTGTATTTTCTTTATCTGCTCATCAATTGATGGGCACGTAGGTTGACTCTGTATCTTTGGAATTGTGAATTGTGCTACAAAAAACATTCAGAAACATGTGCCTTTTTGATGTAATGACTTATATTTCTTGGGGTAGATACTCAGTAGTGGGATTGCTGGATTAAATAGTAGGTCTACTTTTATTAATAGTTCTCGAGGAATCTCCATACTTTTTTCCATAGAGGTTGTATTAATTTACAGTCCCACCAACATTGTATGAGCATTCCTTTCTCACTGCAACCATGCCAACGTCTATGTTTTTATTTTTTAAATAATGGCCATTTTCAGACAGGTAAATTGTGGTTTTAATCTGCATCTTTCTGATAATTAGTGATGTTGAGAATTTTTGCATTAGTATGTTGGACATTTGTATATCTTCTTTTGAAAAAAAAAAAACTCTGTTCATGTTTTTTGCCCACTTTTTAATGGGGTTATTTGTTTTTTTCTTGCTGATTTGTTTGAATTCTTTGTATATTATGGATATTAGCCCTTTGTCAGATGTATTGTTTACAAATACTTTCTCCCATTCTGTAGGTTGTCCATTTACTTTGTTGATTATTTCCCTTGTTGTGCAGAAACTTTTTAATTTATTTAAGTCACATCGACTTATTTTTGTTGTTGCTGTGTTTGCTTTTGTGGTTTTAGTCCTAAATTTTTTTTGCCTAGGCTGATGTCTAAAAGAGTGTTTCCTATGGTTTCTTCTAGAATTTTTATGGTTTCAGGTCTAAAATTTAGGTCTTTAATCCATCTTGAGTTAATTTTTGTATATGGCGAGAGACAGGGATCCTGTTTCATTCTTCTGCATATGGCTATCCAATTTTCCCAGCACCATTTATTGAAAAGGTATCATTTTGCCAGTGTATGTTTTGCCTGCTTTGTCAAAACTCAGTTGGTCATAGTTATATGGTTTTCTTTCTGGGTTCTCTATTCTGTTCCATTGATCTATGTCTATTGGTTTACCTTTATACCAGTACCATGCTGTTTTGTTTACTATAGCCTTATAGTATAATTTGAAGTCAAGTAATGTGATGCCTCCAGATTTTATCTTTTTGCTTAAGATTGCTTTGAATATTTGGGCTCTTTTGTGGTTCCATATGAAGTTTACCATTATTCTTTCTAGATCTATGAAAAATGACCTTGGTATTTTGATGGGAGTGGTGTTGAATCTGTAAATCAATTTGGGCAGTATGGACATTTTAACAATGTTGATTCTTCCAATCCATCAGCATGAGATGTTTTTCCATTTGTTTGTGTCATCTATAATTTCTTTCATCAGTATTTTGTAGTTCTTCTGGTAGAGAGCTTTTACCTTGTTAGTTGAGTATATTCCAAGGTACTTTATTTCCTTTGCAGCAATCGTAAATGGTATTGCATTCTTAATTTGATTCTCAACTTGACTGTTATTAGTATATAGAAATGTTACTGATTTGTATATATTAATTTTGTAACCTGAGATTTTGCTGAATCTATTTATCAATTCTAGGAGTATTCTGGTAGAATCTTTAGGGTTTGTTAGATATAAGCACATATTGTTGGCACACGGATAGTTTAAGATTCTTTTCCCAAATTGTATGCCCTTCATTTCTTTCTCTTGCTTGATTGCTCTGGCTAATACTTCCAGTATTACGTTGAATAGAGGTGGTGACTGTGGGCACCCTTGTCTTTTTCCAGTTTTTAGGGGGAATTTCTACTTTTCTCTATTTGGTATGATGTTGGCTGTGGGTTTGTCATATATAGCTTTTATTATCTTGAGGCATGTTTCTTCTATGCCTAGTTTTTTTTAGGGATTTTATCATGTAGGGATGCTGGATTTTATCTAATGCTTTTTCTGCATCTGTTGAGATTATCATACGGTCTTTGTTTTTATGTCTCTTTATGTGGTGAATCACATTTATCTAATTGTGGTTTTTGAACAATCCTTGCATTCCTGGGATGAAACCACTTGATTATGGTGGATTATATTTTTGAAGTGCTCTTGAATTTGGTTTGCTAATATTTTTTTTATGATTTTTGCCTCTATGTTCACAAGGGATATTGGTCTGTAGTTTTCCTTTCTTGTTGTGTTCTTTTCTGGCTTTGGTATCAAGATGATACTGGCTTCACGGAATGAGTTAGAGGGTTTTCCCCATAAAATCATGGAACAGTTTCACTAGAATGGGTGCCAGTTCTTCTTTGTAGGCTTGGTAGAATTCAGCTGTGAATTGGTCTGAGGCAAGGTTTTCTTTTTAGTACTTTTTCTATCTCTCTACTGGCGATTGGTCTGTTCAGGATTTCTATTAGTTCCTGATTCAGGTTTGGGAGGCTGTGTGTTTCTATGAATTTATCCATTTCCACTAGGTTTTCTAGTTTTTGTGCATAGAGGTTTTCAGAGTAGTCATGGATGATATTTTGTATTTCTGTGGTATCAGTTATAATGTCTCCTTTTTCATTTCTGATTGAGCTTGTTCAAGTCCTTCCTATTCTATTTCTGGTTGATCTAGCTAGTGGTATATTTAGTTGTTTCTTTTCAAAGAACAAACTTTTTGTTTTGTTGATTTTTGCATTGTCTTTTTGGTTTCCATTTTGTTTAATTCTGCCCTGAGTTTTGTTATTTTTTTTTCTTTCTGCTAGCTTTGGGTTTGGTTCGCTCTTCTTTTTCTAGTTCCTTCAAGTGTGAAATTAGATTATTAATTTGCACTCTTTCTGTCTTTTTGATGTAAGTATGTAAGGCTATGAATTTTTTCCTTAGCACTACTTTTTCTGTACCCTATAGATTTTTGGAAACTTGTGTTACCTTTGTTATTCAATTTGAAAAATGTTTTAATTTCCATCTTGATTTCATCAATAACCCAAGGGTTGTTCAAAAACAGGTTGTTTCATTTCCATATATTTGTGTAGTTTTGAGAGCTCCTCAGAACAGATGCCCTTACTATACTCTCATTATTTTTCCTGAGAGGTTTAATTTAAGAGTTAATATCAAGGACCTTTATGTAGTTCCATTTGAATAACAAAATCAAGAAAAGTTTGTCTAAAACTACATGGATTCAGAAGAGGCAGACGCTTGACTTTTTTTTTACTTAGCTGGAGCTGAATACTATTTCCAGAGCTAAAATTACAGACTTCCTTTGCTGCGGGCCATGGCAGCAAATCCAAACAAAAGCTTTCCCTGGCAGCCCCAAAGCAAAGCCATTTGACCCCAAGCACCCTTCACTTCTGTGGGTTGTCATCACCACTTTTCTCTCCACAAAGAAGCGAATTTAGGAAAGGACAAAAACAGGCAGGTAAAACTGTCAATCATTTTAATTCTTCATATTTTCCAATGGAATATTTTTCTTGGTCTATTAAAAAATACACAGCTTCTCACTTGGAATCCCTTCATTAATGTGAGGTTTTAAGTCTAATCCATCTTGCCATTTTGCAGAATTGTCTTCTTTTCATTTTAAAGCCTGCTCGTATCATAAGGTTAACACCTGTACCTCTCAATACTGTTGCATTTTGCTCAAACACCTGACTGCAATTAAACAAAGCATTTTATGATGTCATCACAATTTATTTGAGAGAAGAGCACACATTGTATCCAAGAGGTTGACATATGCAACAGCATTTATAAGCTCTAAAGAAGAATACAAACATCTTTCTTGTCCTGTGAGCACCTAAAACATAGCAAGGATTCAGTAAATGTTGAATGAATCTAAATGTGGACAAGTAGGAAAGACACAAAGGGGAGTATTTCATGAAAAGGAAAATAAATACAAAATACAGAGTGCCCCATGGTGCCATCATTGCTGCCCCTAGAGTGTTGGTCTTGTGTGTGCCAAGGGGACTCCTGAGGCTGGGCACAGACCCATGAAACAGATGTCGCTGTCATCCCATGTGGTCACCTTGTGCCAACTTAGAATTGTACTCAATGCTCCCATATCCCCCAAAAGAAAATTGACTGCACGAGGCATTAGTGAACAACGAGGTTTTGCTGAGCGTTCCACAGGGAGCCTGAGAATGTCACGTTGCACACTGTGAGCCAGAGCCCTCGCCCTTCAACCCCACTCTCTCCAGAAGGCAGCCTCGCCCCTGGTGCCCTTCTCGTGTCCTCACACTCACGATTCTTCTGTCCCCAGAGGGGTAAAAGGCAGTCAGACTCAAGATGCTTATCAAGCTGAGGGTTTCCCAAATTGGAGATAGGGACAGAGAGGTATGGAGATGAGAAAGGAACAGAAAGGACCAGTCCCAGCATAGATCTCCAGCAATAAGTTAGATCTCAGTTATTTTTCAAGTGTTGCCTGAAAGAGAAAGGAGCTGTTGCAAGTTATGATTCCCTGGACAGACGGCAGGAGCAGCTGGAAACAGGGATGGGCCGCGCACAGGCTTGGCGTGAACCAGCCTTGTTGTTCTTGCAGCCACTTTAGAGACTACAGCTCCTTAGCTAGTCCGTCCGAAGTAAGAAAGTGATGTTGCGGTGCCTCACTCAGCATTTTAATTCTCTTACCTTGTTTTCTTTGAAATAGATTGGACAAAATGTTGCTATTAATAGTAAACCTGGCCATAAAACCAAAAAGCAAATCCCAAAACCTGCATCATGATATTACACAGAAGACACCGTTCAGTGCAGGCTGAGTGAAGTGTTTTCCTTTCTGAGTTGGGAGACATTCCCATTGATAAAGGAAGCCTTTGGGTACGAGAAAGGCGCCTGTGACCGGCAGCCCAAAAGGACTGGTGGAAAGCTGCTTCCAGCAACCCCAGGCACCTCTTGGAATTGACTGCAGAACTGTACCCCTCAGCCTTTCAGACCAAACAACAAACAGGTCTGCTTCCACACTTCCCACTGTCTCTCCCCACACACTGCCCCAGCTGTGTTAGTACGCAGACAAGGTGGGTTTCTAAACAATAATAAATCCAGGAAAATGGAAACTACGTGCTTCCCAAATATAGGTTTAACTTTAAGTCTAGTTCTCAAAATGTGGTCCTCAGACCAGCTGAATTAACATCACCTGGCAACCTGTATAAAAAATAATTTCTCCAGCCGTACCCCAAACCTACTGAATCAGAATTCTGTTTTCTTAGCCCTGCAGGGCATTCTGATGTGCATTCAAATGTGAGAACCAATTACTTTTAGTTAACAGGTTTTTAAAAGGGGGGGGCGATGCCAGTTGACTGGACTCAACCACCTGCTGAGGTTGGCTGATCAGCGCAGACCTGACCCCACCACCTGCGCCCCCAGAGTGAAGACTGCCCTCGTGAATGGGGAGCCATAGCGCATCAAGCGAAGACTGGGGAAGGGAGATGCAGGAAGGAAGGAGAAGCAGGGAAGGAGAAGGAGGAAAAGAGGCTTAGCTTGTTGGGGAAACTACAAACCAGGATGAAGTTAGAGCAAGACAGAATGTGACGGGGCGGGGGGCCTGGGGCAGAGACCCCCCCCCCCACGGCTCATGGGGGATTCGTGTGCTCCCTTGCGTTTACCAGACCCCAGGAGTCTGGACCTGGTCAACGGGCTATGAGCAGAAATTTCCCCTCTGGGCGGACCTGTGTGGGAGCTGGATGGTGACGCCCAGCTGGCTACTCCCTGCCGCGGCATCAAGGAGCCCACAGGTGGAGGAGGCAGCAAGGTGGATGCAGCTGCATTGCCGAGTCGCTGCAGGGAGAAAAGCCGCTCTAGAGGGTCACGTGATTCCCAGTGGCCTTGGCCTGAGCAGGAAGCAAACCTTGGTGTTGAGGCACTGACATTCCAGGGTTTGATGTGTTCCCGCCGCAGAGCCCACCCAGCCTAACAGCCACAGCACAGAAGAAACTGGACCCGCAGACAGGACGTCAGCCTGCGGGAGCGTGAGCGCCAGGCTGACCCTGGCTGGGGGTGGGACGGAGGACTGATGGCGAACTGTCAGCCACTGGACCAACGCAATCAGGCCTGGCATTATGAGAACGTGTCATTACTAACGCTATGTTAAAATGCTTATAAAGAATCATTTTCTAGACGAATGGGATGAGTAGCACAGAGGGGCAGCTTTATACTGCTCAGAGTTGTCTCCGTGGTGGAGTCTAAAGACAGACGCATAACAGAGAGGAGCCCGGGCCTCCTGCAGCGAAGGCTGCCTTCCAAGTCTCCTTTGGGGGCAGCCCCGTCACCGGGAGGGGCACCCGATGAACACATCAGCCCCCTTCGCGCCCCTAAACAAGCTCGCCTCTCACCAAATCTGCCTGGCACTGGTCGTTTTAACATGCTTTTTGGTGACTGCTCACAGGCTTTTGAAAGCAGGAGCCCTGGAGCCCCGGTAAGCACAGTCCGGCGCCCTGGCCCCTGAATTTTGTAGCCACCTCTCAGAAACAAGTCTCTACCAAGACTGAGAAACACTGGGGGAAACTGGCATTATGTGGTTTTCCTTAAATACTAAACAATGGAAAGAACTGTTTTTATTGATTCAAACCTTGATACTGCAGGAAAAACAGGTACATTAGCAGATGGTCAGTTGTTGTTAGGACTTGAAGCAATGCCTTACATAACATGTGAGATAAGGTTAGTATGAGTTCATGTGATCAGAAGCTTGACATTTCAAAGAGCTGCTCAGAAAAGGAAAATGATCTATTCCTCTGTCAAAATGAATAGCACAATAACCTTGCTCTGCAACTTTGTCATGGCCTCATACCTCCCCAGGGTATCCCGGGAATCTGTTCAAATAGTCTGGCGCAGGGAGGAAGTTCCTGCTGAGATAGGAGGCTCATGACCCAAGACGCCTCCGTCCCTCTCCAGGCCACTTCTGCTGCAGGTCTCGGCACAGGGAGCAGCAAGGACGGGCAAGAATGTTTGGGGCTGGCGATGGTTTACTGATACTCCTATTCGGCAGTCTGTCTTAAGGACAATCAGTGCCTTAGTTATTTGGGGTACATTAGAAGCTTGTCAAGGGGAAAAAAAAAATCCGCAGACAGTCTGCCTTCAAACCCAAATAACTAGTAAAGAAAGGCCTGATTTGTTATTATTTAATAATTTTATTTTACATATTATGTATATTTTTATTTAATTTATTAGATAGGATTCATTCATTTGTTGTATATATTTTCATTATATTTATTTATGAAGCATTAGGTTATGAAAGTGGAAGAATATTATTCATCCATTTCATCATCTCCTCTCAGCAAATAAAGTATCAAGAGAAAAATGAGGAGAAATGCCACATTGAGAGGCTGTGAGCGCAGCATCGGCTGGGAAACGTTTCATCCGGTTTCCAGGCTTCCTGAGCCTCTTTCAGGAGATTTCACTGGTCAATGATGCTGTGGCCCAAACAGGCTTTAGAAATGAGATAAACAAACCTTGAAGGTGATGCAGGCACATCAGGCCCTGGAATCCAGATGCAAATAAATGACTCCTTAAATGGTCTCCACAGCCTTTTATCACGTGTGAAAGGATTTACCGTCCACAAAGGCGTACACCTCTCATTTTAGGACAAAGGTCTTACTGTGCCGGAGGTAGATTTTCATTTCCATGCCTGCTTCCTCTTTTGAGTCTCCGTGCCAGCTCCTTCACAAGCGTAGCCTTTAACTTTCAGAGATAATTGGCGGCCCATTCACTTTGCAGTTTATTCTGCAAACAACTGTAAACCATTGCAAGTTTTGCCTGGATCCGATTTTCAGCAAATAACATACCAGGACTGGGACTGTTCTAATTACTTGTCCTCTACTTGCAAACATGTCATTGGCAATAAGAGATAGCCTTGCAATGTTACTGGAAATTTAACCTATGGCATGAACTATGTGCAAAATCCTCTCATTTTAAACCTGGGGCAATTTTTTAACCTCCAGAATTACAAATTCTGTATGAATTTGCCTGGGTAGACATTCTCCTACTTTATTCATTGCTGGGGAGATGTGAGAACTACAGGTTCAGGTGACAGCTGCTGGAATAGTACCTGGCAAGTTCTTGGCATGGTGTCAACAATGATAACATGTTGCCACATCAGAAAAATAAACCTAAATGACTAAATGATGTACAGAGGGGAAAGAACATATCTCTGTTTCTATGGTCAAGTTTCTGACCATTAAATGAGAAAAAATAATGGTTACTTTTAGAGTTAGAAAAAGAAATATGGGTGTATTCATTTCCTACAATACACAAAGTGGGTGGCTTCAAAATAGAAATTCATTGTCTCGAAGTTCTAGGGGCCAGAAGTCTGAGATCAAGGTGTTGGTAGGGTTGGTTCCTTCTTAGGGCTGTGAGGGAAAATCTGTCCATGCCTCTGCCCTAGCTTCTGGTGGTTTGCTAGTAATTTTTTAAGTTCCTTGGCTTGTAGAAGCATCACCCCAATCTCAGTCTTCATCTTTATACAGTGTTCTCCTTCTGTGCATATCTGTCTTCAAATTTCCCCCTTTTATAAGGATGCAAGTCATATTGGATTAGGGCTCACCCTAATGACCTCATTTTAACTTGATTGCCTTTGTAAAGATCCTATCTCCAAATAATGTCACATCCTGAGTTACTGGGTGCTAGGACTTCAACGTTTGAATTCGGGGGGAGGATGCAATTTAAGCCATAATGGTAGTTGTTCATAAGAGATGGGGTGGGAGGTTGGGTTTTATTATCCAGCCCCGGCATGAGGCTCACCAGCGCCTTTACTTCGTGGAGGAAATAACTGCTCTGTGTAGCAGGTAGTGAAGCCATATCCCAGCCCTGTGAGCAGCCACCTGCGTCTGCAGTAGATGAGGCTGAAGAAACCCTTCCAGCTGCCATGAGACCAACCTCTCAGTTTAGCTAAGCTCAGTAAGAAATAAAATACTGCCAGAGCATTTCCTACCAGAAACATGCAAGTTTCGTGGACAATCTAGGGGGGGGACATGATTCCTAGGCACATACCCTGTTCTTCTAATTCAGATATAATTAAGTTAAACATCTCAGGATGAGATCATCCTGGATTTAAGGTGGGCCCTAAATCCAATGATTGGTATGTTTATATTAGGAAGGAGAGAGAGAGAGAGATATTAGGCATGCAGGCCCACTGAAGTGGTCAGGACTTGAGACCAAGACCCTGGAGTGAAGTAAAGTGAAGACTACTAATTCCAATAGTCCAAGCCAACTTCCCCTCACAGCATTCTCTGCATGTATAATGTGGAGGTCAAAAAATGTAGGGAAATGGAGACAAAAAACAAAAGCTTGAAAAAGGCTAAGAAACTAAACAGAGCTCCTGTCATCTTTATGCTGCTAGGGAAATAAAACTTGGGACTGAATGCATGCCAAAGTGGAGGCATCCTGGAAAATTTTTCTAGTTTTCAGTTGGGATCCCTGAAGGACTGTACCCTAGAAGTAAGGGCAAACTGGAAATAGACCAGACCCTACAAAGACTGAAAATTAGACGGTAATCAACCCAGTCCCCAAGTGGATAAAAGTGATCTGCTCCTACCCTAACTCGATATCCTCTTTGGAGAAAGTTAAAATCATCTAGAGCTTCTACAATGACTTATAATGTGTATGAATATGTGTGAATTTACAGCATTCAATTAAAAAACTAGCAGATACATCAAGAGGCAGGAAAAAGAGAGGACAATAGAAACATACCCCCAGGTGATCTAAGTTAAAACACGTTAAGAGACCTGGACTTTCACTGTTATTAACAGATTTTAAGAAAACAGATAACAAGATGGAGAATTAACCTAGAGAGCTGAAATTTATTAAAGTCAAATGGGAACTCGAAAACTGAAAAATATAACAACTGAAATTAATATAAAAATAGATGTGTTTCAAAAGAGATTAGACACGACTAGAAAGTGGGTCAGGGAGTTAGAAAACGTGTCATTAAAAAATATCTGTAGTGAAACATAGAAACAAAAAAAGAGCATAAAACATGAGAATTATGGGACATGATGAAGAGGTCTATCATACGTGTGACTGAATTGCATGTGTATTGTGTAGGTCTCAGAAATGGAGAGTAGAGAGAATAGGACAAAAGTAATATATGATGAAATAATGGCTGATAATATTCCGAAATTGATAAAGAAAATCAAACTATAGGTTTAAAAATTACTATAAATTCAGGCAATATAAATACATTAAAATTACATGTAAGTACATCACAGCTGGAAGTCATAGACTAAGAAAATATTAAAAGCAGCCAGAGGATGGAAAAAGCATATTATACTCTGAAAAGCAGCAAGAAGATGGACAATTGACTTTTTGATAGAATCAATTTAAGCCAAACAACTATGTAGTAACATATTTAAAATAACTAAAAGAAATAATTGCCAACATAGAATTCAACATTCAGGGAAAATATCTTTCAAATTTAAGATAAAATAAATATTTTTCACCAGCAGACCTGTATTAAATTAAAAGGACTTTTTCAGGAAGAAGAAATATGATCTTGGCCAAAAGCACAGAAATGCAAGGAGGAATGAAAAGAAAAAAAATATAAAAATGTGAATAAGTCTCAATGAATACTAACTATATAAACAATAATAATAACATCTTATAAAGTTTAAAACATATATAAAATTAAAATTTATGATGACAATAATACAAAAAGCATTATGTAGTATATGTTAAAAGTTTTCTGATGTGTTTGCATTGTCCAAAAAGTGGACTAATGTAATAACTTATCACTAGTAAGTCATTTTAGACCTTAATAAATTAAGGATGCACTGTGACCTCTAAGGTAATCATTCAAAAATAGTAGAAAACATATAACTGGAAACTTATAATAGAAAGCATAATGGAAGAATAAAAAATACTTTAAAATTCCAAAGTAATTAATAAAGGACATTTAAAAAAAATAAACAGCTAGGACAAATAGAAAACAAATAGAAAGTAGTAACTATAAACCCCATTATATTGGTCATTATATTAAATGTGAAAAGATCAAATGCTTTAACGAAAAGAAAAATACTATGAGATTGAATTTGGAAGAAAACAAAACCTAACTATATGCTGCTTATAAGAGATTCACTTGAAATATAGAAACATCCAAAAGTTGGAAGAAGAGGATGGGAAAAATATACCATAAAAATATTAACCAAGAGAAAGCTGATGTAGCTTTATTAACATCGAAGCAGTCTTTAAGGTGTGAAGCATTCCTAGAGATAAAGAGAAACATTTTATAAAGAAAAATAAAAATGTCAATTCCCTAGGATGATAAATGGTATGCACCTGATAATATAGCTTCAAAATATATAAAGCAAAAATTTATAGAAATAAAAGGAAAAATAGACAAATGTACAATTAGAGTGACAGATTTTAACAGCCTCTCTCAGTAACTTACAGCACACACAGGGGATAAAAGGTTACAGAGGATTGGAACAACCTGATAAACAAGCATGAAGTGATTGCCATATGAAGAGTCCTACACTTGACAACTGCGGAACCCACACTGTTTCATGTGTATAAGAAACATTTGCCAAAAATGTCCACAGGCTGCTTCATGAAGAGCATCTTAATAATATTCAAAACATCACACTTATAAAACATATGGTTTCTGGCCCCAGTGAAATTTAGCTAGAAATCAATAACAAAAAATAACTACAAAATCCTGCAATTTAAGAAATTAATCAACAGATGTATAAGTAATCCATGGCCTCCCTGTATTGTGTATTTACCTCATTGGTGGAGTTATAGGCTTTTTATAAGCTAAGAAAAATTAGAAAGTCTTCTATTTACATCTTATAAATTAAAAATAGTTAAAAATCCAATGAAAGCTCTCCAAAAACTTTTACTACACTCTACTTTAGGTATCTCTTTTTTCCTTTATCAGTATTCAAGGGTAAAGGTGTGGCACCTGCCACAGATAACACAGTATTATTCTTCCAGTTCCTCTAATTAGAGACAAAGGGCTAACATTGTAAAAACTGGCATTTTGATAATCTGTATTTATATCAGTACATGGACTTCAGCACCTTTTCAAACAATTCGCTGTGCTTTTAAATGTTCGGTCTCTATTTACATGACATGTTTGAACTATATAAGACTTGTGGCTGCTGCTGCTTTGTGGATTACAACAGAATTCTTCTGTACATGAATCTTTAGTTTTTCTAACAAAACAATCCCACATTTTCAAGGACATGATGAAAGGAATATTGATAAACTGGAGACTGGAGTAGATGACCTCCACTTGAAGCTTCTAAGTATCCCCAAATCCTAATTTGCCCTATTTCCATTTTCTTGATTAATGACCAAGGTGTTAAATACCCTTAAGCCCCATGCTAAAACAATCAACAACATAAGGTTGATATCATTTAAAAAACTTCAAGACTTGGAGACACAAGAGTGCATTCTCCATATTTGAATGTTGAAAAGAAGTTATATTTGTTCTAATTCTAATTTCATAGGACAAAACAAGAATCAAAGGCAACAAATATTGGGAAGAAAATTTCAAGTCAAAATAAGAACTCTCCATTTTTATATAATATTAAACTAACGTTTAGATATTACAAAAGGAAATCTTAAAGAATACGCCCTGCAAATTTCACCACTATAGTGTGACACTTATTTTATGTCTTCATTTTCCCCCATAACCGATATTTTCACACACCCAGAGTTGGTCCACATTTGTAACCTTCACTGCGGCAGGCTCTGTCACCGGACCGCAGTGTTTCTGAACCTTTGACAGTCTGAATTGGGAACAAACTGCTATTGGTTAAAATGCCAGAAATGTACGTCCTATGTCTCTAAAGGATGGATTTGCCCTTGGGAAAGACTCTCTATTTCACTTCTGTGAGTAATTACATTCTGGAAGTTTTAAATCAAGTACCTCTTTGTTGTCCTTGTGTTGTCCTTGAACTTTGGGAAGTATTCCAAATGTGTGTGCTTCAGGCGGAGATGTTAAATTTTCATCGTATTCATATAAAAAGCTACCTTCATCATGGGTGTCTTTTAGAGATTCTTATAATGCAGGTGGGAGGAAGGGCAGGGAGGAATCAATGGAGCCCCTGGGACTCAGGGAGAAGAGGAGGTGACAAAGTGCACTCTACATGGGAGAGCTGGGTCAGCACAACGTGGCACACACAGGCTCAGGAGGGAGATGTGGCAGTAATGAGCCCTGGCATCCCGTTGTAGGTTCCCCTTACCCGCACACCAATTCCCTCATATTACTCTCAAATCTTCAAGAAGGTAAACACCACTGCTTTATGATGCTATGCTTTGGGGATTAAGAGACGAGTCAAGTTGGAGTTCAAACCCGAGGTGTTGTGAGGCCACAAGAGCTCCCCCCTCATGGTGAGGAGCAAGGGGCGTGTGGAAACGGTGGAACGTGTCTGAAGCAGGCATGTGGAGTGGGAAGTGAGAAGTGAGCACTCCCAGGGTCTCTCAGCAAGGGACTGAGACTCCTGTAGTCATGCCAGATGGGGACCCGGGCTCTGGGTATTTATTTGGCTATTACAGGTAAGGATGGCCCTGGGTGGCTGAAGACTTGGGAAGACTCTGGCTCCTCTTAGACTGAATCCTGTGTGTGTCTTCTCAGAGAGAACATTCTAACTATCAAATGATGGACTGACTATTTCAGCAAGAGACGGGTTTCCATCTCGGTGACCAAGCACAAGCTGACGGCGGCAGCTGCTGAGGAAGGACTTTCTACTTCCAGGAGGAGATTTCCCAGGTAAGCCTGTTACATCCACATGCCGAACATCAATAGAATTCTGAGCTTTTAAACTTAAGGATAGAAAAGTATTTCTGAAATATAAAAAATAGGTCAACTGCATGCCTCAAGGAGAACCTCCATGACGGAGTCATTCCGCACTCTCCCTACTGTGTCACATAGACACCTTTGGTCCAATGCCACTCCTCAATGGCACTTGGTTTAAAGATTGACAGACAGGGGACATGTCTGGACAAAAGGCAAGACCATAGGACCCCAGGGCAGCTGTTATTCTGAGAAGTCAGGCCAGGCATTCATGGAAGCAAGAAATGCTGCCACCACGGAGAAGCCAGTAAAAAGGATATGTCACAGCTTTCGGAAATAGCGCGTCCTGAATGTGGAGGACAGAGGGAGGGGAGAAAGGACTGGGAGAGCTTTTACACTAAATAGAAGCTTATTACACTGAATATGAGATCCTATTAATATCAATAGCTTATGACATTCTGATTTCAGAGATGGTAAATTTTGTTAAATATGCATTTTTAAATCCCTGCTTTCAGTGGTCTAGCCTATATTATAAGGAAAAAAATAGGTAAAAGCAAGCTAACACCAAGATGGCTGACTAGAGACATCGGTTGCCAGATCGTGTCAAAAAGAAGGAAAAATTTTAGATGAAGAAAACATAGCCCAGGTGTAATTCTGAGGGAAAAGTGCCAGAACCTACTGGAGATTCCACAGGAAGAAGTTGCAGAGCAGAACAAGAAGGAGCAAGATTTAAGCAGAGATAATCCCCGAGCAATTGGAGCCCCGTGGAAGGGGTAGGCGGGAGTGTTTGCTTTTCCTCCCCTCACCCCTCTGGAGACTGCAGCCTCCCAAACTGCTGGAGAACTTCTCTACCTTCACGAGCCCAAAAGCTGCCGCCACCAGTGATCAGGTTGCTACTTGAGAACAGAGCCCAGGGCTGCCAGCCCCCTCGGGGTCTCTCCCTGTCACCACAGGGCCGGGATGGCAGCCTCCTCACTGCTTCTCCACCCACTGTGTGCCTCCATCCTGCCCAGGGAGCTTCTGTCCTCAGCGTTTGTGCCGCTGGAAAAGGAAGCCAAACTCGCCCGCATCTGTTTCCCACGAGCATCTACAAGCATATGTCAGTAGACTCACCCTGCTCTCAGCAACCCGTCATCTTTGCCAATAATCAGATTATTTCTTATGCAGGAGATATCTATGAAATTTTCTTTCCACTCTCTCTGTCAGCCCTAGTATCTCATGAAAGTAAAACATGGTAAGGCTGAATGAATTATTTTTCATATGATCAGAAGAAATTTTATGCTCCAGATTTACCTCCTCATATTATTTGTGTCCCATACTGATGTGCTTTTAAAATCAGGATTATACACCATCCTGATGAGCGTGAGTTGCCAGTGCTGGTGACATGGCACGCTGCAGTCCTGCAGTGTTTCATGGCAGGTTGACATGCTCAGTGGCCCCACATGGGGAAACACGGTGGGTGTTAAGCTGTCAGGAATTAAGTTTGTGTACCCAAAGAGTCTACATGTGTAAGCATTAAGAAAAGGAGGAATTCCCAAAAAACATGGAAAGAAGGAGAATTCAAAGAAAAAAAAAGCCAAAGTATTTCAAAAACAGAGGGAAGTAAAAACAGCCGACGACTGACTGCCTCCCCTAGCGTTCTCCCCAAGCAAGGAGTCAACAAAATACTAAATTGTAACTAAACTAACATACAGAAACTATAAACTCTTTGGGCCAAATCAGATGGGTGGGACATTTTGGCAGGGGTATTTTAAATACTTTTTTTTTTACTATTTTGTTTATTTATTTAAAATTGCTATAAACTATTGAGAAAGATTTATCCAGAATTTTGATATGTAGGTTTTCTTAATTTATATATTTTATTTAAAATTTCACCCACATATACTTTCAGCATTTTGATAAGTCAAATTACAGACAAATGAATCCATACTGTATTCAAAGAAGTTAATCTCTTACAGTTATTTTATATTTCAGTGATGTCTTCTGAGACCTGATCATGCCCTTCGATGCCTGCTCTGCATGTGTTATCTTCGGGAACTCCAGTAGCTGCACGGGAGGCCGGTATCTCCCTGGCCAAGAAGAGCTCCTTTAAATATGTCCACAATTCCTGTAGGTTCTGGGTTGCCACTAGAGACACCTCCAATTCTAAAATTTAGAGTTCTGGGCAAAGAGAAAGAGGCTGAAGACTGGATGGCTTTTCCCACACTTGACCACTGCATCTTTTATACATGGGGCTTTCCTTTTAAAATAATCATCTTTTGCACACAAATTGGGAATGATACCAGAAATCCAAGCAAATGCTGAGAATATTCCTTAAAATAACTATCAGAAAAATTACAGTCCCTTTGCAAATAGGACAAATGACCAAGATTTTGTGGTCCACTCATTTAAATCCAGCAATTTATGCTGTGATGCATCTTTTTTGAGTAATCTTTTATTTTCTCCATAGTATGAAAACTTTTGGCTCATTTTCAAATGTTTTATGAACTTATGAAAGTGCCATTTTATAAAGAACATTTTTATATGTTACTGCTCTACTATATCTTATTATGGCCACACTGTTGACTTGGTACTAGAAACTGTCAAAAATATATACGCCTGTATCTTCTCTTAAAATTTGTGAAGGAGAGCTGGGTGAGTTTGGGCAAATTTAACTGTTAAAAATATTGGCTTTAAAACATAATACTGATTATAGCAATAAATTGTCAAACTTGTGAAGCTAATTAAAGTCAATACAATGAAAAACGAGACCCTTACACTATCTCGCAGCTTGGGGGCCTACAAAACTTGTCAAAATATGATATGTGTTGTGATGAAGGCATTTACTTTGCAAGTATATTTATTGTTCAATCTATCTCACTTTTCTTCCACCCTCCCTGAAGTCAAAGAAAAGGGAGAAACATTCTTAAATTACATCTTTTGTGGTATGGACTAAATATAAGCTTTTCTATGCTTTCCTCATGGACTCTCAGGGGCAGGCCGGCTGAAGAGACTAAGGTGTGGGGACAGACACTCAATCACTTCCTGCCCTGAGAACAGAGAAACTGAATAAAAACACTGGAGCCCATGGCCTGCAGGTGACCCACTCCTGTGTCTCTGATCACTTTCTAAATGTTGTCTTTAGCTCCTTACTCTCTGTTTTGACCCTTTGCTCATCCTCTTTTGTTCCTCTCCTTGTCTTTGCAAGCACTTGGATGGTTAAAGGTGTGTGTAGGGTTTCAGGGACAAGTAGTGAGTAAGCAAGCTACATTAGTGAGCTTTGGAAAAGATACACCAACCAAGGTGAAAGGGAAAAGAAAACAGCAGAGTCTGTTTTATCATCAGAAAGGGAAATATCAAACCTAGCCCTTGTCCCTACTAATAATAGTCTTCCTGTTTGTCTTAATGAAACTTTCCAGAAATACGGCCAATGTATCAGTAACTTTGTATGTCTCCGCACAATGCTAAGGGTTTGTAGCCACAGTTTGAAAAGCACAGAAATTAGGAACTTCAGTTCTCTGTCTCCCTCTTTTTCTCTAAACCCCAAATCTCTATTGTGGTTTCCTGTGTCACAGGCTTTGCATCATCTGGCCCCACCTGCCCTCATCTTTCCAGGTCTTTCCAGCCCCCTTCTGGGTCCAGCCTCTGATTCCGTTGCACCCTCCGCCCTGAGGCCGTCTCCCTGCCTGCCCCTCCCTGTTACTGTATCTAAACTGTAAACCCTCCAAATCCTTCCAGCGCTGCATGACAGTTCTCTGGTCCCATCACTCTGCTCGGGTGAAGCAGTAGATTTCTCTCTTTAAATTCCTCCTGTGCCCCACTCTCAGAATAATCTCACCAAAGCTTGCACTTACCAACCTTGTTTTAAAGTCAACAATGACTCCCGATAATTATTGCATTAGCAATTATTGCACAAGTAATAAGATGTTGGGCTTGACTCCTTCATTTTAGGCCCAAGCTTTCCTTTGAAAATGTATTTTTCTTGACTCTAAAATATTCAGATTGGTTGTTATTGTGGATGTGCAGTGTGTGCTAGGTGCTACATGCTATGAGATGAATAAGACGGAGCTTACAATAGAATAAGTGCCATGAAACACGCACACAAATAACTCTAATCTAAGATAAAAATAATCGTGCTTTAGGAGAGGTGCAAACATCAGACCAAGAGGGTTCCAAGAGGGACCCTGTTTCTGCCCTTGAGGATGACAGTGGCTCCGAGGAATATCGTGTATTGAACATGCTTAGACAGGTGACTGACGTGGGCAGACAAAGGTTAGGACAGAGGTCCTGTGACATCAATAGCATCAAAGCGTACAAGCCTGTCTGTACAGATGTGAATTCTACAGTCCAGCGGGGCTGAGTATAGAACACAAAGGGCAGTGGTGAGGAACCAGGGTAGGGGGGCAGGTTTGGGCAAAATCCCAGGGAGCCCCACAGTTGTCTTCAGACAGAAGGAAACCGGTGGCTGCCACTTTCTCATTCCCAGCTCAGAGGATGCTCCCTTCTCCTCCTGTAGTGTTATTAGATTGTCAACACATTCTCCAGGTCACTTTGCACCACGGATTCTTTTCTAACTCCCTGACACACGTGCCACTGCGTCGACCAACAGCAGATGGTCGACCAGCCTGGGCCAAGTCCCAGCCCCATTACTGCCTCGCTGCTTGGCCTTGAGCAAGTTCATATCCGAGCCCCAGTTTCCTCATCTATAAAGTGGGGGTGACAGCAGTAGCTTCCATCTGGGGCTGCGAGCCTGAAATTAGATCATTGTGCTCAATTAAAATAAATGGAAGGTATTATTTTCAGAGGTGATAGTAAACACATCTTACAATCAGATTAGCACAGGCACTGACCAATCAAAATGAACACCACAGACAGCTGGAGTGGCGCCTGCAGGACATCCCAGATGAAGGTCAGCCCAGGCTGCTGTCATCATCATCTTCATCATCTTCACCATTTTTATCAGGACATACCAGACCATCACTTTTCTTTTGTTGTTTCTCTAAACTCCCAGTAAGAGTTTCTGCAGTTTAGCAGTTAAATGACAACAGGTAAGGACATTTAGAGGTGCATGAGGAGGAGTCATGTCTCACACAGCTTTGCATTTTCTAAAACCTTAGTATCGTGTTGGGAAATACTTACCAATTGGTTTGGGTTAGAAGAGATTCTATTCCCACAAATGCCCTTAATTTTCCTATATTTTCCCTTATCAAGCTCACTAAATTTGCCAAAAAGGAAAAAAAATTTCAAAAAGAACATGAAAATGTTGCTAAAGTGGAAAATGCACATACAGTTGGGCCACCATTACCACTTTTGGCTGTCATCTGATAGAAATGAAAGAATCAATGCTCAGAACAGTGAGCAAATAGGTGATCATTGAAACTTTGTCTGAAGTGGCGAACTGCCAACATGTCCTTCAAAACATGGATGCTACTATGCAGCTGTTAAGAATGAGATAGACAACATATATTCAAAAGATGCCTATGGTGTGGCCAAGTGAAAAACAGCAAGTTGCTGAACACAATGTTTAGTATGATGGGATTGCCATAAAAAGAATGTATCTGCATAACATACATGCATACGCATGCACACATGCATGCATCATGTTTGTATAAACAAAAGAGTGTTGAATAAAACACACCAAATTTTCCATCAAAGGCAGACTTAGGAGGGATGGGAACATGTTTAATTAGACTTTAGACTCTTCCTGCAGAGTCTGGGTTTTTACTAGCAGCAGGTATTATTTTTGAAGTTCCAAAGACTGATTTTTTTTAAAAAAACCGTGAACCTATAGTGCACACCAGGAGTGCTACTTGCTCCTGACTAGCATGTAATTTAGATATATATGCCACACTGAAGATTTGGCCCCTTGAAATCAAAGAGCAGCAGCTGAATATAGTCCATACCTCTAGTACCATGATGGGGGCCGGGGGTAGGGGGGCAGTAGGGCCTCATCCTCACACCTTGATGAGAAGGTCCCTAGTGATTCCATCCTGAGGTGACCTACACTGTCCTTGGAGTTTCCAAGCTCACTGTGGAGACTGGAGGTTTGGCTGCACATCTCAAAGAGAAGCACCCTCTGAAAGTTGACACAGAGCCAGTGATGAGGACCGTCAGAGTAATTATGACCTTCCCTATAAGAGGAACTTATGTAATTGCAGTGGGTGAACCATTCTATTTAGATTCACAACTGACTGGTGATTGGAAATGGTTGGCTGTGTAATTACAAAGTTTGGGTTCCTGAATGATGAACTAGAGGCAGTGGCTTCATTTTATGCAAGTCCTGCTGAAAGCCACATTGCCTTAAATAGAGCCCCTTCCGGATGAATCACACTGTACATTACAGACTGGGAAAAGAGATCACATCGAAACTGAATCCAAAAAATCCATTTTTCCCTCAGACTGAACTGGCCAAAATTTTAAAACTTGTATTCATATGGGGCTCTCATAGTACTCTTGGTCTCAACTCAAAATGTAGGCTACAAATCATGTTATAAAAACACTTTTCATTAATTGAATTCTTTTCAAGTACAAGGAAAGAATCCTAACATTTTATAGATCTGGAAAGCTAAAAGTGACTTTCAGGGGACTTGTGTGGGACCCCCTCATTCCAACGTCCACACAACCTTCCAGCACCGTTGCAGTCCTGAAACAAAGCTAGTTAACAATTTCTCTCTCTCTCTCCCCTCCCTCCCTGTTTTCCTCCCTACGTCCGTCCTTCCTTCCTTCCTTCCTTCCTTCCTTCCTTCCTTCCTTCCTTCATTTCTTTCTTTCCTTCTTTCTTTCTTTCCCTCCCTCCCTCCCTCCCTCCCTCCCTCCTTTCTTTCTTTCTTTCTTTCTTTCTTTCTTTCTTTCTTTCTTTCTTTCTTTCTTTCTTTCTTTCTCTCTTTCCTTAAAAATTTAATTGTGGTAAAATACACACAACATAAAATTTACCATCTTAACTCTTTGTAAATGTACAGTTCAGTAATGTTAAATATATTCCCATTGTCAGGCAACCACTCTTCAGAACTTTTTCATCTTGCTGAACTAAAACTCTACACTCGTTAAACAAAACTCCCCATTTCCCCCTCCCCCCAGTCCCTGGCAACAACGATTTTGCTTTGTTTCTGTGAGTTTGTCTACTCTAGATACCTCATATAGGTGGAATCATCCAGTATTTTTCTTTTTGTGACTGGCTCATTTCACTTGACAAAATGCCCTCAAAGTTCATCCATGTTGTAGCATGTATCAGAAACTCCTTTCTTTTTAAGGCTAAATAATATTCCATTGTGTGAATATACCACATTCATTTATCCATTCAGTAGACATTTGGGTTGCATCCATCTCTTGGTCATTGTGAGTAATGCTCTTATCAATACAGGTGTGCAAATATCTCTTCGAGAGCCTGTTCTCAATTCTTTTGGGTATATATCCAGTAGTGGTATTTCTGGATTATATAGGAATTCTATTTTTAATTTTTTGAGGATCCACCATATTGTTTTCCATATCTTTCTCTTTCTTTTTAATAACAATAGCTTTGTTTGAATTTTCTTCCGGCAATGAAAGCAAAAGCAATCAAAGGTAGAAAATGAATATGACCAGTAATTCCTCTATCCAGCAAAAACTAATGTTAATGTGGTAGATTCACTATCAGACTTTATATATATATTTTCCTAGTTTATTACCTGAGTCCTTATAATCAAAATATTTCAAAAGAAAGCAAATATCATAACTAAGAATAACAACAAAATCAACAAAGGAAATGACCTCCATCACTGCTTTTTGCCATATGAGACTATATGAGTGTCCAGCATGCAAATGATCACTGCTCTGCTGAGAGGATGCAGAAATCTTTATTTATGAAGAATGGGCCCTCCCACACATACACCAAATCTATTGACACCTTGACCTTGGACTTCCCAGGCTCCAGAACTGAAAACTGGTGCCAAAGTCTGGATTTTGTTACCTTCTCCGGAATCACGGGGACTATTCCAAGTTTGAAGACTGGTTCATGTCCATCACTCTGGTTTGGGGCACACCATGGAAGCTGGAAGAGGAGAGAGCTGTCCTTTTAAATTCAGCCACTTCCAATCATTTTTATTTACTTTGTTTTGATTTAGTAAATGTGTTAATTGTCTACCATGTGTTAGAAACTTTCACATTATGTCGTTTCCATAAATCATGGGTACTAGTAAAAAAGGAGGAAAGCAAGAGAGAAATTGGTGTTCGCTGAGACTCCCTACCTAGTAACACTGCCCAGAAAGTGAGAATCTTTCTTTGCTGGGCAGTCGCTCTCACTGATGGTGTGATGTGCAAACCAAATACAAATTGATACTAAAGGAAAACTGGAAGTATGTCAAAAGATGGCTAATTTCATTAAGTTGATGCACTTATTTAAATTACGTGTTGTGTGGCCTGGGCATGGATGTTTTTGCCAAGTCCCCCAAGTGGATTTCTTGTGCAGTCGGGCTTTAGGAAAAAATGCAGTAGGTGAACTGCCCACGCCAGAGCCGAAGCCAGCTAACCTTGGGCCCTGGGTCTGATCCCTCTCTTGGCTCCAGGATGTGACTCCAGCCGTATTCTCTTCTGACTTCACCAATTTCCTTCACCACCGGATCACTCCTGTCAGTGGGACACGAGCCGGCTGCTGTTTCCCTTGTCCTTACAATAGCCCTTCCCTGGACCCACCCTCACTTCTCGCTTCTGTCTCATTTCTCTGCTCCTCTTGACGGGAAAACTCCAAGTCCTCTCTCTTTGCCACCTCTCCAGGGAAGCTGCCCTTGTCCAGTGACCTCCGGGCTGCCAATCCAATGGCCTTTCTGTCATTAGGGATTTGATCTTCAGCACTAAGCTCTCTCTCCTTCCTGAGATGCCGTCTCCACTTGGCGTCCGGGCGACACTGCTCTCTGGGCTTTCCTCCCCTTACAGGCTCCTCCTGCTCGGGTTATTGTGTGCCCTCCTCTGTGTCTCCCAGCCCTGGGCCAGCCACGTGGGCGCCACTGCTGTTCCTCAGACATGTCGGGCACAGCCCTGGTTCCTGGTCTTTGCAACAGTGGAGCTCTCTTCCCTCAGGCGTCCATCCCCACTTCCCAAAGGTCTGCCCTCCCCGCAGCCTCCCCTTGCCACTCCCAGAGACTCTCCACGGCCCTCTCCTGGACCCACACCTCCTTGGCACTTACCTCTGTCTGTTTGCTTTCTCTGCCTTCAGCTGCAGAAACTGAACTCCGTGTGAGCAAGCCTTCATGTTGTTCACTCTGTGCCGGGTCCTCAGTACCTGCAAGTGTTTGCACATAGTAGGCACCTAGTAATTGTTGCTCATGCAAATTTGGTAAGAAAAATTATGCCAAAAAATTATTTAACATCATTTATTATTCATTTATTGTAATAATTAGTACCCAGTCACCATTATATTTCAAATAAGAATAAAATATAAAATTTCTCAAAAGTCTTTGTTCTATCTTCAAGATAAAGTCATAAAATACATTTCTTTCTCTTCATTTTTTTACTATAAAATTTTTGTGCCTATTTAGGCAAATTCACATTAAGTAGCTACTATCCAGCATTCCTTATCCTGAGGTAGCAAGACTAGCTAGCTAGTTAGCTCAGAAATATATTCATATTAAATGTTGTATATAAATTGCATTTTCATTTAATACTGTATCTGAGACATCTTCCTGTGTCAATAAAAATAATTTTGCATCATCATTTCAATGACTAAAGGGCTGAACAACATGGTTAGACTTTAATAGTAATGACAATGACAGTAGAGAAAATTTATAGAGCACTTAAAATATGTCAGGTGCTTTGTTAAGCACTCAACATACATTGCTTCATTTAATCTCCATGACAACTCTAAGTGTAATTAATTATTATCTGTTGTATTTATGAAAAGGCCAAGGTTTAGGAAGTTATTGGCCTGAGCTTCAGACCCAGGCCTCTGGGTCCTAGTGTGCACTATCATATACCACCTTCTGCTGCCTACACATTTATTCCCATCTCTATTTCCCTAGTAATGAATTTCTAGAAATAGAATTTCTGTGTCAAAGGGTATGCACAGTTCGGCTTTTGACACATATGCAAATTTTCCTCCAAAAATGTGTTATGAGTTTATATTGTTTATTTCCTACAATCTAGCCATCCCTGGGTACCTCATTATTGCTTTAATATGCATTTTTCAATTACTGATGGTATTATATTTCTTCTTTTATAAATTGCTTTTTTGTGAACTTTTTGTTTTTCTATTGAGGTATATCTTCTTCTTATATCCATGGAAACTCTTCACATTTGGATTATTAATTCTCATAATATTTTTTCTATTATGTATAGATTTTATCATATAATTGAACAGATGATTTTCATTTTGATATAGTCAAATATCTCCTTGGCAGTTTCTGGCTTTGTGTCCAGGATCATGGACATAATCACCAATGTTTTTATCTAATCATTTTAATTTTATTTTTTAAAATAAAATATTTAATTCTCCTGAATTGTGTGTGTATATGTTATGAGGTAGGGATCCAAATTTGTTTATTTCTAAATTGTTAGCCAAAAATAAATCATTTTTCCAATGATTTGAGATGCCACCTTTTTTTTATATATCATACTTGAGTTTTGAGGGTTTTCTTAATTTTTATACTTTTTCTTAATTTTTATACCTCTATGATTTGCTTTCCCTCTTTAGCAATGAAATCCAAAGACATCATGGTCTTACAAGCACTGCAGTTCTCGTGTCTCACAGTCTCACTCATTTCTCCCGCTGCAGATGACAGAGACTTGGGTAGACGGGGGACACATTTGGCCACCACCTATAAAATTCATGCTTTATTTGTGGGAAAGGTTTTTCTCTTTTTTCAGACTTCCCTTTCAAAAAAAATAAAACTACCTCTTTCTGTCTTTCCTCTTATGATTATCCAAGTTAAAGACAGCAGAGTGGGCTCGGGGGAGATTGCCAGTCTTTTATCTGAGTTAGGACAACTTCAATGTGGCTCACAGTACATTCCCAGCCAGTCACAAAACATTACTGTGACAAGCCACCCGTCTTACTAAGAAAAGAAAAGAAAAGTAACAGAGATTTAGAGGGGAAAAAATAAAGTAAAAATAGCCGTCTTTACAGCAGGATTTTAAGAGGGCAATAGTAATAAACCTGTATTTCTTTCTTGATGCAGACAGGTTGATGTCTTCCATGAGGTACACAGTAGAGGGCAGCTAAGATTATTGGTTGGAAAAGTTTTAGACAGAGGAGTAAAAAATCCAATATCTCAGTCATAATATCAGGGTCAAAGTCAATTGTAGAAAATTCTGCACACTAACGTTCTGTTGAAGTAGCAGAAAAATATTGTTGTAAATGTCTTTTAACTTTTTTGTTTTTTTCCAGTCAGAGTCTCTCCCTGTTGCCCTGGGTAGAGTACAGTGGCATCAGCTTAGCTCACAGCAGCCTCAAACTCGTGGGCTCAGGTGATCCTCCTGCCTCAGCCTTCCGAGTAGCTGAGACTACAGGTGTGTGCACTAGGACACCTGGCTAATTTTTTTGTTTTTAATAGAGACGGGGTCTTGCTCTTGCTCAGGCTGGTCTCAAACTCCTGAACTCAAGCAATCCTCCTGCCTCAGCCTCCCAGAGTCCTAGGATTATAGGTGTGAGCCACCACACCCAGCCTTCTTTTAACTTTCAAAAGCAGTCTCATGTTGTTTTACAACTGATTCAACGCAGCCTTTATTAACAGTAATTACAATGGTTGTTATTATTTTATAAATGTTCTCAGTCAATATTCACTAAAAATCCTTATCTGATCATTTTGGTTATTTTAAGAAACGATAAGCCCCAAGCCTTGTGTAAGTGGAAGTTCGTTACCTTTTTCATCATGTATTTCTGCAATACTCCCCGTCAGCCTCCTTAAGCTATGTTAACAGCGGCTACGCTCATAACTGCATTAAGTTAATCAGCTTTTCCTCCCCCCCTTTGCCGTAACTCAGATTTGGGAGTTTAGCTTTCATCTGACCAGTACTGTGGGATAACAGCGTGACTTACCTGCTAGTAGGCAAATGCCAAGAATGACAGGAAGAACAGGTTTGCTGCAGTCTTTAAAACCAGGTTCATTCTTATGTTCTGCTCTAGGTGTTATTTCTTCCTAGTCCTTCCGGGGCGGGGAGGGCATTAAAATGACGGGCCAGAACAGAGGCTTTGCAGGCCAGTAACTTCAAGGATCTTGGTCCTTTTATTTATTTCAATGACACTTAGCAAATTGATCTCTAAACTGCAGTTTCTCTATCATAAAAATGTCCCCACCATAGGTAGGTTCTAAGAATTACACAAGACACCATTTATAAAAGGCTAAGCATGGTGTTTGACATTTTGGGTGGTTCTTAGGCAATATTTCAAAGGCCTTGTCTAATTACTCCAAACAACATCATCTGCTCTTTTCCGGGATTCCTACAACAGTGTATTTCAAATGGGGTCCAAGTGTAATAAGAATTTTATGTTCTTGCTATATTTAAAACCTTTTTTTAAAAATATCATTATCTCAGTGATGATGGTGATGTAGGACCATGAGCTCTTAGGCCAGGTACTGTGGTCTGAATGTTTGTGCCCCTCCAAAACTCAGACACTGGAATCCTGACATCCCAGGGGATGGTGTTAGGAGGTGACAAATACTACTGCTTCATCCTTACTTTACAAACTAGGAGAGCCAGGGGCAGAGAAGTTAGTTAAGTAACTTGCCCAAGGCCACGTAACTCCTGAGAGACAACCTCAGGCTTTCTGGTCCATGGTTTTCACCACCGTGCAGCAGAACTTTCACAGTGACAATCTCAGATGATGGCCCATCCTCAGGAAAGCCATAAGACAGGCCAACAAGCAAGAACCACAAATCCATTCTTAAGTCTATTTTAAGCAATTTAGGTTCAGGAAAACAACACACATCAAATTAAATTAAATTGAACATGAATGTTATTGGTCTCATAGTTTAGCTTGTATATAATTTATAAATATGCTGTGCCATCTTAAGAAATTTATACTTAGTTTTATGTTTATATTTAAATAGCTTTATAATAAAAAAATAGTTTAAGTCAACTTTGCAGGGTCAAAATATTTTTATAGGGTTCACATATCTCAAATTTGAGAACACAGTGGAATAACATTTCAGGTCTAGTTCATTCACTTTGGCACTTACAATGTCCCTCCTGCCCCAAGGCCCGGTGGGAATCTTTTCCCTCTCACAAACCTTGAATATGTGGAAGACGCAGCACTCATGCTCCAGGGTGGAAGCCAAGAGTTTGAGTTCCAGGCATCCTCACTCGCACCCTGAGTACTTTCCTTTGTCTTTGACTTAGTCCTTTGTACCGTGTGTGTGTCCATCTTCTCAACAAAATGTTCACCTCTATGAGGACAGCGACTCCACTCTCCTTGCCTGTTCACACCCTCTGGACAGAGCACATGGGTTTTGTGCATAGTAGGTGCCCAGTGAATGTCTGTTAAATAAAAAGAAACGCAACCAAAGGCCAAGACCGCCCTGCATTGTCAATCCATGTGTTCATGTCTTTCACAGCATCTTGGAGGATTAAGCTGAGTCCTGCAAACCAACTGCAGTGTCTCCACTAGGTACCCACCTGGTCTGTGCTGGAATGCCCACATGCATGGAGAGCGCACCGTAGGCAAGGAGTGTGCTTGCGATGGCTGCCTGGGATGGTCAGTTAGTCCCTTTGAACACTGTATTGGAGAACCTGCCACTGCACAGGTGCATCGGTCCAATTCTGCCCTCTTATGTCGATCAATCTGAACCCGCTCTGCCCAAGAGTTCAAGGAGACATACATGACAGGCACTTTCAATCCCCATTTTCCCATGAATAAATTGAGGCCCAGAGGATTTAAAAGAATTTCCTAAGGTCACTCTAGTGGGGATGGAAGCAGAAACAGTTTCAAATGTTTCACAGGTGAACTTGGCCATCTGGATTAGAAGCTACTGGAAGATATGACCCATGTCTCAAATCTATTTGCAAAGTTTTTACTACTTGACCTAGTCCATAATAGATTTACAATAAATGCTCCTTCAATGGATGAATAAGTTCATAAATCAATGACTCTGGGATAAATAAATATAGGCTAAATGCCCAGATACTGTACCCTTCACTTATCAGAGCATGCAGTGGTTAGCCATGCTACTTTGTAAAGTAAAGCCACAGGTGATTCATGAGACTGTTTGGAAATGAAACAAGACTCTGGTGAGAATCTTGCCAAAAATGGAAAGCTACAATATGCTTTGAAAGAGGCAGTAATTGGGATTTTGGCTCATGAGGCAAACAACACGGGGACAGCCTGCACCACTGCTTGGCTCTGCGCTGGCACTTTTCCTAATTCTCTAAATACATGTAGTAAGAGCCCCCAGAGGAGAGGGGTGAGATTTTGCCCACTCAGGCCGGAGCACAGACCCTCGCCCTCAGTTCCTGGGAGGTCAGGGAGGCAATCACTAACACGGTGGAAGACGACTTCTGCAGCTTACTCTGATGGAGGGACGGGAAGCCCAGAAGAGCATGTTGAACTGGGCCAGGGGCAGCAAAGGCCAAGTGGCCAGGCAGTGTCAGCCTTTGGCCAAGGTGATGGCCATGGGTAGGCGAGGTGCCTGTGAGAGCAACTGATCACCCCTCGTCAGAGGCAAGACTTGTCCGTGAACACAGAGGCTACTGGTTTTGTGATTCGCCAAAGCAGAACAGAAAGAGGCTCAAGGACAGGCACTGGGCAGCACTTGCTGGAGGAGGGGAGGCTAACGCTAAACCTACGGAAGCCTGAAGAAAAGGGGAAATCGACAGCGAGAACCAGCTATATGCTTGAGAAAGCGTTTGTGGATTCAGAATCACTGCAAGGTGGCAGTAACTCAAGATCTTCAGAAGGAGGAATTCACGCTCACCCATGTGGTTGACCTTACTCAACACAAGCTGCCTGTCTCTCAGGAGTAGACCTTGACTCCTACATGCAATCGTAAAATAAAAAGCGTCCAAATTTCTCCTTTTTTAGTCTTCTGAGTTGCTCTACTTCCATTCGTAAGCAGCCTACTTCATTTGAAATAGTTTTAGAAATGTCTCAAAGTCACAGTGAGTGAATTTCTATCTCTAGTAATGAAGGAAAAGATGTTTGCTTTGACTTATTTCTCTCTCTCTCTCTGTCTCTCGGTTTTCCAGAGCAGTGTCACACAGATGGTAGAGGTTTGCTGACTTGTTAAGGCTTGTCTACGGCATGTCGCATCAAATGGCTAGAGCCCACATGCCCAGAGGACCAGCTGACTGTCTGCCAGGCCTTCCTTTTGCCCCGTTTGGTTCACCGGCTGCCCCTCCCACGGCCGACCCACACGTCCCCTAGCTGGGTCCTGTACGGCAAGGTGCCACTGAGCAGGCAGAAATCACAAAGAGAAAAGTCAGCTTTGATTGGAATTAATACCTTTTTCTTACCCTGATCTTATTGTAAAGAGATTTCTTTCATTTTTCTTTGTTTAAGAATAAAATGTGCTATTGAACAGAGACCTGTTAACAGCCACATCTGAGGATCCTGGATTCACACTGAATCCAGGGCTCATTCCCACCTGCTGCTCCTAACCCTTTCATGCAATGGTGAACCTGACTCTTAACTTCCTTTCTGCAAAAGCTCCTTTAATCTTGCTTATTTAAAAAATCTCATTAGCACATTCTGTCTTCCCCTAAGAATGTTACTGAGTGTCAGCCATAGCAAAAGGAACTCTGTAATCCGCCGCAATCTTTTCATAATCTCCCTTAGTCTATAGAAGGAATGAGATCATCAGAATAATCCTTGACCCTAGGAAGAAGACAGCCACCAACCTGAGCAGGGGCAGAGAAATGGGTAAGTTTTCCTGAGTCATAAGCAAATCCATGAGCCACCGTTAAAGAAGAAAAAGTCTGAATATTCTCCAGATTCCGTTAGAAAAAAATCATTACTCATTACACACATTCCTGGGCCTTGTCTCGTTTTCCAGTGGGCCACTTAAGCATATAGAGACAGCCTTGAAGTGGTATTTCAAAGTCACCGTCACCGTGTCAGAGTGCGTGGGTCCGAGACGAGGTGGAGTCTCAGCACCGGTCAGTGTGTGCTCCTCTACTTCCGGCCACTCAGTCGTCACCCAGGGAATTCTTCAATGCGTGGCTTCAGGGAAATTCCCTCCACATATTGACAACACGTCTGTTTCTGGGCTAAATGGATGGTCCTGAGCAAGCCCTCAGCTGTGGTTGCTACGGATCCTGGAATCCTGCAAGTCAATGTTTGAGTATCCTGCATCCTTCCTTCCCCAGTCACCTCCAATTCACCAGAACTCAGCTATCCGTGTCCAAGTCGGAAACTAAATACTTGACGGGATGGGGGGGAAAGTTCTTTCTTCTTTAAGAATTTATGTGTGTAAAAAGTCTCATGACTACATACATTTTCAAGCTTTTGTGGCAGATTAGTTTTTGTTAACATACAAAGGGAAGCCCGATTTTATGGTAATCAGCTATTTTAAAGCACCCCATTTATCAGTTGTTTATGTAAGGAATATTTGGTTGCTGCAAAACAAAAATTTTAAAACGTAAAGAATTTTATAATGTAAATAAAATTTTCCCCTCAATCACAACTTGTTAATCTCATTCCCAGAAATAATCATTGTTAACCAGGTAATGGGCTTTCAATGAAAAGAATGAAATTACATTAAATCGAGACTGTCCCCTCCACTTTGGGCCCTTTTGGGAGTAAAAAGAAGGCATCAAGATGCACTTACTAATTCGCCACCATTCTTGTCTGTTTCTTGCTTTTGTGTTTGGTGAAAGGGTGGTACTTAGTAACATAGGAACAGTTCACGTGTCAGGTGCCTGGCTCGGCAGTGGTTCTGCCCAACCTTACCTATTCTGGACTCACCTATATTCGCACTTTGATTGGTTCCTATACAGTACAATTCCCTGCCCAAGCCTCACCTGCATGCTCAACAGACATACCTCTCCGAATGTACCACAGGCTTCTCAGACACACCTCGAGAGTGAAACCATCCTCAGCTTCTCCCCCCAATTTATGGTGGAGTGCGCCTCTGTCTATGCAAGTTACTGAGCCAGAGAACCAGAAATCATCCTAGGTTTTGCCCTCCCCGTCCCACTTTCCATACCATTCTTCATCAAGTCCTGTGGGTCTTCCTTCCTACACCTCTTAAATCCAAGCCATCCTTCATTGAACTGGTTCATCGCCTCGTCTCTTCTCAGCAGATTGCAGCAGTCCTGCCAACCTATCTCCAAAAAGACATCTCGAATCAGCTGCATTCCCCTTATTCCCAATGCCATCACCACTTCCTTGCCGGGGATAACCGAGCCAGCTTCCCAACAGGCTTCCCTGCTCCCAGTCTTCCTTTCAGAGTAGCAGGGTAAAACCTACTCATCCTTTTGGTCCCAGAATAAATGCCACTTCCTTAAGGAGGCCTTGCCTTGATCACACATTGAAATGAAATCCCTCCCATATTTGCTTATAGCTTCATGGAATTTCATTCATTGCACTGTGTGTGTGTGTGAGTGTGTGTGTATACACTTTGGTGTCTATTTATTTAAATCCAACTCACCCATTAAATTGCAAACTGTTTTGGTCACTACCATATCCCCAGCACCCAGCCTGTCACCTGGCATTCAAAAAACATTTGTTGAATGAATGTGTAAATGAGTGGTGTTTTCTAACTGGTCTTCCTCCCCTGCCCCATTTAACTGTTATTTCATTCTCAAGCTAGAGAGGTATTTCTAAATTGCAAATATAATCTCATCACTGTTGCTTAGAACCTTTAGCCAGGAAACTGTAAAAATCCATTCAAACCCTCATGCTCCCTGCTGCTTCTGCTCTAGCACTCCCCACATTTACCCACCGGGTCCTGTGAACCCCAGTGCCCCACATGGAGGGGACAATTGGTAGGGCCAGGCATGGGAGGGAGAGGAGGCCATTCAGGACTAGGTGACTTCAAGAATGGTGAAGCCACATACAGAAGTAAAAAAAATTAAAAAGAAAAGAAAACCACAGCACCCTGGTACTCCGTACCGCTACACACACTGAACAACCTCCCTCTCCCAAACGGACGAGCTCTGGGTGGTTCTGAGCCTCTGGCTCCTTCCTCCACGCCTCACCGGCTGTGCTCTGCTCCAGAAAGCCTCCCCGGGTTCTCCCAGCATCAGACCTTGCTGCTGCTTCCACCTATACCCAGTGCGGTGGTGGTGTTGTAATTAAGCAGCTACGTCTCTCCCTGAGTTTGTATAATCCCTTGAGGACAAGAAACAGGCCAGTCATTTTTATATTCTAGCACTTTCCAGTGCACCTAGAGAAGGACAGGTGTTCAATACAACTGATGAGCAGGGCGATATTGGCAAGACCTGGCCTCCTGTACAGCACGGGCAGCAGCAGTCAGGACAGACCTGTCAGACGGACGCTGGCTGTGGACGCTGGCCACCACGTGCGCGTGTGCGCTCCCCTGGACGAGCGAGTGAGTGAGTGAAAACTGCCCCGGCCTAGCCTGTGCTCGCTCTCCCCACGTCTCCCCAGGGCAAACGGCAGCGGAGGAGCAGACCCCCTCTCTCTCCAGCACCCCCCAGGGGCTGTCCCTGAGAGCTCTGCAGCCCGGCAGGCAGCCCAGCGCCCCGAACAGCCCTGTCCGCACGTCTGTGTCAGCGGTAATCACAGCACTCAGTGCGGTTTGTCTGCAGAGGGTGTCCCTTGCAACGCATTCGTGCCCCGCGCCGAGTTAACACAGCTCCGCGGCAGAGTGATTTATTGTTTAGGGAGTAATTATCAGAACTTCTTGTCAACTCTGCTCTATTTTGCTGAGGCGGGGGAGAGAGGGGAAGATGTAGTTTGAACAAAACAAGTCCAGGACACAAGACCTGTAGGGAATCAGCGAATGAATGAGAGAGTGAAGGCACAACGCCAGCCCTGGTGGGCGATGTCACACTCGTCACATGAGCCCGAACCTACCTGCCTCTCACCAAATACCACGCTCCACGTGGGCGCGTGCGCATTGGGCTATCGGCGGTTTCCGATGCTCTCCTTCCCTGCGTGGGCTTAATGTAAACTGGGCCCTGAGCAGCAATTTACCTTTTTCTCTTTCTTCATTTGGCTCAGCTCGGCCAACTGTCCCGCTGCAAATGTGCAGTTGACCCTTGAACAACATGGGTTTGAACTGAGTGGATCCACTTATGGTACGGGATTTTTTTCAATAAAACTTGCACCAAGTACACCTGCCTTTCCTGCCTTCCCTCCCACCTTCTCCACCCCTTCCACCTCTGCCACCCCCAGGCCGCAAGACCAACCCCTCCTCTCCCTCCCCTTCCTCCATCTACTCAATGTGAAGATGATGAGGATGAAGGCCTTTATGATGACCCACTTCCACTTAATGAATAGTAAATATATTTTCTTTTCCTTATGATTTTCTTAATAACAATTTCTTTTCTCTAGCTTACTTTATTGTAAGAATACAGTATACAATACATATGACATACAAAATATGCGTTAATTGACCATTTATGTTATTAGTAAGGCTTCCAATCAACAGTAGAGTATTAGTAGTTAAGTTTTGGGGGAGTTAAAAGTAATATGCAGATTAAAGTGCACAGAAGATCAGTGCCCCCTCATTGTTCAAGGGTCAACTGCCCTATCCTATCCTCATCTCCAAGAAAGAGTCATTTCTAATCTCCAGCCCAGACTCTCTCTGACACCCCAGTCACACATATCCAATTTCCTACTCTTCCAGGGGAACACCCCCCACTGTTAGAAACACGACTCCATGACCAAGGTCATCACCTTGCTGCATAGTAAGTTCCCTGCCTGGGTTTCATTCTTGCTGTATATGGATTCATCATTCTTGCAGCCACCAGTCATTAAATCACCTCCTCTCCCTCCTCCCCTGTGTCCCGCCGGTCATCTGTTCCACGCTGGATCTTGTTCACAGCACCCTGTTGACTTTAGTTCCACTGCAGCCTCTGCGTATGTCCTCTGCTGCCCCACAACTGCTGTTTCCAGTCTCCAGCCTCCTCCTGCAACCACCACCTCCAAATCACTCTGATATTCGTCTTCCCAAGACACAGCATTTGTCAGGTTGTGTCTCTGCTCAAAACTGTTTACTAACATCTGTTTATCGCATACACTGGGTGCTTCTCAAACTTGCCTGAGGTATTTGTCTTGATTGATTGATCAATTGGTTGGTTGAATTTTTATTTATTATTTACTTATTTTATTTTATTTTTTGGTTGTTTGAATTTTTAAAATGAGAATCCTGGAGATTCCAGTTCAATAAGCCTAGACTAGCATCCAAGATGTTTTTAATATTGTCTTATTTTTGTATTTTTTTAGACAAGTGGTTATTATGATCAGCAAATCTGGACAACATCACCCAATAGCCCAAACACCTTGGCCGGCCCTGTAGAGATTCTCCACGGTGGCTGCAGCTCACCCTCCTTCCTCCTTCCTCCACTCACGGGGAGGTGTGAGCTGATCCAGCCGCATGGTCTGCTCAGAGTAGGCTGAACACAAGTCTCTTCACACTTCCTGTTCTGGGTTGCTTGTCCCTTTTCTCCGGTCGAAATCCCACTCATCCCTCAAGGACAGGAAGCGACCCCACTGCTACACAAACCTTCCTCCTCTGTCTTTGTTCTTTCTCCCCTTTCCTCTTCGCCTGCTGCTCCTCTTGTCCTGCGACATCACTTCACGCGGTGAGCTCTGATTTGGCACTTCCCATTTTCCTGTCTTGTCCTGGTTTTCTTTTCATTCAGCACCTACCCAACTAGATTTTCAACTCTCTGCAAACAGGACCTGGGTCTCAGGGCTCCTTGTGTCCCCAGAGTATGTAGCTCTTACACAACAGTTGTCTAAGGTGAGCACTGCCTACTACTCCCAACTAAAGCAAATTGCTTGTTTCCTCTTCTTGAAACCTTGAACCTACTGATGAAAAGTTGCCCATGTTTCAACTGAGTCATGAGTCATCCATTCATTCAATAACTGTTTGAGAGATGATTGCGTGTCAGGCCACCTGCCAGGCACTGTGGATGCAGCAGTGAACTGAAGCAGGCCCTGAAATAAATGCAGTTTCCACTCCAGAGCAAGGAAGCAGACAATACACCAACAGCCAGCAAGTAACTCTATAGTGTGTCAGATGGTGACAAGTGATATATTTGCTATCTGATATATGTCACATCAGAGATGCTGAGCTGAAAAACATAAATTTAAAATGGGACTCTGTAATAAACTCAAGAGATTTCTAATAACCTGGAAAAGGCTGAGCCCAGTGAGCTGGAGGACAGGGCAGCCCAAAGAGTTAACATCTGTGTCTGAGCTTCTGCAGTCCAACCTGATGCCTGGAGAGCAAACTTGGATTTGATCCACTTGGCAGGAAGGAAAAGAAGATGAATCGGAGATTGAGGGCAGAAAAATGATAACTTGTAAGATCTGCTTAGAACCCTGGGCATTTTGCAGCTAACATTATCTTCACAGCAATCTGAGGAAATCCACACACAAGCCAGGAATCATTACTCCCACTTAACAAATCAGCCACATGGGAACACACCCATGCTCACGTAGAACCTAAGGGCAGATCCCCAGTGTCCACCCCAAAGTTCTTTCCACCAGATCGTAGAAAGTTGCTTCTTAATGAAGTGGGATGCAGGGTCTCTAAAATGCTAAACCTAATAATATCAACTAACAGTCTTGTGCATCTGTGCTCAGCACTGTCCTGCAACTTTGCATTAACCGCCTTAAGCCTCCCAACAAATCCATGCACTGGATTCTACCAGGCCCCAAGAGGCAGCCCATAGGTGCTAGTAAGTTGTAGGGCTGGACTTCTGAAACTAGGCAGGCTGGCTCCTGGTGCCAACATCCACATCTGTGCTGGACATCCCAACCCAAGGCCAATGGAACCCATCCCAAGTTCAATCAATCCTTCTTACTCCAGAATTTCCCAGCACCAGTCTTCAGGATGAGCCCTGGGAACTGAGCTGGATCACTGACCCCTGACAATGTGAGGCCAAACCCCCAGGCTGATGTGTTTATCCACCTTGGCCCGAGGTTGCTGGATATTATGAGGGTGACATTTGGGAAGGATGCTGCAACTCAATGAAAGGGAAGAGGCTGTTCTTTGGAGCCAAGCTATTAGAGCTTAGGGATAATCTTTTCAATTTATTTTGCTTCTCTAGCTGAGGATTCATGTCTATTCTAATTTTATTTTTAATGTTTATGTGATGGGCTAGCTGAGATGTCCCTCTCTGCACCACCCGACATCTCATTTTCTTCCATCCATTCTATTTCCCTGGGGGAGCCTTAGGTTGAGCCGTGTGCTTGTTATCCAGAATTTATTAATAGCCATCTCTGTCCTACAGCATGCTGTTGTTCCTCTCATGTCAACACGGAGAGAGCAGGGAACACAGTATTCTTTCTGCTAAAAAAATAAATAAAACGATAGTGTGTGGGAAGTGTGGAGACTCGCGTTAAGGCAGGGAGAGAGTCAGATGCGCTGTATAGATAACGACACGCCAGCCTCCTGCAAGGCCGCGTAAGCCGCGGAGCGCGGATTCCACCTCTGCCCCGCCAGGGAGACAAAGCTGCGGAGACTTTTTCAGCTACTCGCTTTGTGATACGAGGCAAAGTCTAGAAAAATACATTCTGTTGTGTATCATTCTGTGAGAATCACATCTGGGCTATTTCCAGGCGCCAGGTGAAGACAGAGAGATAGAGCCTGAAATCTCACACGCTGGGATTCTCCAGGCGTTTCTACAGCTTAGGGAGAAACTGAACCACAGAGATCAGTAATCTGGGGCGTGTCGCCAGGGTAGGAGCAAAGAAAGAGCAGGTGAAGGTCTGTGTGTTTACAACGGTGAGTTGGGCTGGCCAGGGGACGCTGTGGCCAGCACCAGCCTCCTCATGCCCTGCGTCAGCATCCTGTTGAGCTGCCTAGTACCGAAGTTTGGGCGGAAAACACACATTTCCCAAGTTATTTTTAAGGAGTTTCTCTCAACTCCCATTTCCATCCAAAATGACTCAGTAGCTACAATGTTACCAATCCCCCATCCTCTCCCACGCCCAGTGGGTACCAAAGCTCCCTCAGTTTCCACTTCCTGCTGTCCTAGGTCACTGAGAGCAGGGGAGGGGTGGATATAAACACACACACACACGGAACGATGGCCAGAAATGTCAGGATTCCCCACATTGTTGCCATCTCTACCATACGGATAAGTACCCTGGTCCACGAGGCTTGAGAAAGAGCCAAGCTTTTCTGACCTGTCTGCACATCCCTCCGTCACTGCCCAGCCCACGGTGCTGAGACTTCCAGGTGACTACTCCTAAAGGTCCTCTGAGCTTTGCAGTTGGCACAAGGAGACTTGGTTGGCTGGGAAGGGAGCTGATGAGTAGCTACTGCAGGCTCGGGGGTCGGTTTATCTATTAGACCCCATTATTGCCCTGGTCTGCTGGAGTTGCGTTCCCAGACCTGACTCCAAGCCAGAGCTCCGCAACCCTGGTTCAGATGTGGGCTCCCAAGCTGCACCCCCAGACTTACACTGACAGGTCCCCGTGGGGTGATGTTTTAAATGAGCTCTCTGGGCGATCCCTTGTGTAGTCGGGATTAGGGACCATTGGCAAGAGCAGAAGGATTGCACTGAGGGAGTGAGACCCTCTATGGGAAAGTTTTAATGACAGAAAGAGGACAAGACAGGGCTGTAGGCAGGAGTTGGTGGCCGGTCGCATCAGGACTCCAATAAATGAATGGACAATCATGGGAGGGGTTTGGAGACACCAAGGGGGACAGTAGGGCTCTTGGGCACAAAAATTAAGAATAAAGGGCTCAAAAACAGACAACACCTACCTTGCAGTTTTGCATAGGAATTCTGTCACTACAGACGGTCTTGCTGTGTGGGCCAACCTATGGGCAGGAACGTTCTCCCAGCAGCCCTGCCCAGATGCAGGCCAGTCACAAACCCATGCTAATCTTGCCCCAGACTGAACCTGTCCCACAAGGGTCCTATCCAGCCATCCTGCCTTCCTTTCTGCAGATACAGCAGGAGCAGAACCAAATCCATCCACAATATGTCAGTGAAAACATCACTTTGGTGCAAGTGTTTGGGGCCTTCCTCTGTCTCCACCTGGCTTTTCACATTCGGTTGTATGAGCAGCTGGGTTCTTGGCCTCTGGTTCCCTGACAAACCAAATCATAGCACACGTAATAGCCCTGGTCACAGCTGTTGTGGCCTTTTGCATGAGCCCAGAGTTGCCAGAGACGGCTCCGGCCAACCTCAGCTCTGCTCTTCTGGCTCCGTGACAAAGCCCCGTGGACGGCTCACATGCACTGCAGTGTCCAATGTCCTGGAAGACCCCAGGCCTCGTGCCGTCCCGGGACAGCAGTGGTAGCCAATTACCCAATGTCTTCCACTGCTGGGCTCTTCATCAGGCATTTTTTATATGCACGATGTTTGTCTTGATCACAGCCCTGCAATATGTGTACGATTTCACAGCTAAGCAAAGTGAATTTCACAGAAATCCAGAGTGGCTTCTCCCAAATCATGCAGCCAGTAAGTGGAGTTTTGGTGTTTTCAGTATTTCATTAAACTAGGCTATTTTCAATTACCGAGGTATGAATGCATTTGTTTTTATAAAACAATTATTTCTATATTTTTAAAAACATGAGCTGTAAATCATTTATGTTTTTTGCTCAAGATTAATGACTCAATTATTCAATTAAGCAAACAAACAGACAAACAAAAACCTATATCCAAACTGCAAGTCTAAACAGGTCTCTGGCTGAGCAAGCCAGAGTAAGCAACCGTATTGTGTTACTGGCAAACTTTCTATTTCAAGAACAAATCTTACTCTGGTTTTTAAGATTTCCCAACAAATGGGATGAAAATGATAGTATGAAAATGTGTGGTCATCCTGCGTTGGATTCCTCATCTACACTGATGAGAGCAAGGAGAACAGAGATGAAATAACACCTCTCTTAGGAATGACAACAAAACACGCGTGTATAACCCCTGCGTGAGTCAGCCAGAGCTGCCCCAGCAAAACACCACAGGCTGGATGACTTAAAGCACAGAAATGTATTTCCTCACCACGCTGGAGGCTGAACATCCAAGACCAGGGTGTCAGCGGGGCTGCTTTCTCTTGTGGCCTCTCTCCTTGGCTCGCGGATGATGCCTGCTCCCTGTGTCCTCGCACGGCCTTCTCTCTGCATGTTCCTTGGTGTCTCTCCGTCATCTTATAAGGACCCTAGAAATATCTGCATTAGCATCCCACCCTCATGACCTCATTTAACCTCAATTACCTCTTCAAAGGCCCTGTCTCCAAAAACAGTGACATTGGAAGTCGGGGCTTCAACATATGAATTTTGTGGTGACACAATTCAGCCGATAAGAGCTCCTTACCAATGAGAGTATAGCGCCAGAAAAAAAAAGATTGTTCAAACTTATTTCTTTAAAATTATCAAATTAGAGATATCATTATTCGAATTATTCTGGGGTCAGAAATAACTATTTGGAATTAACCTTGAATTATTCCACCACCATTTCTTCCACTCATATAGATTAAGAAAGATATTTTCTAGTAGCTGGAAGAATTTGCCCCCCAAAAGCTCATGAATGAACAATTGGTGCAACTTTATTTTAAATGTGGCACTTTAAAAAAAAGAGCTCAAATATTAATAATATTTTATGATCATGAATCAAAATTCATGATTACTTAAATTTTATTTTCACTTTGGGTCAATAGTTATTTTTTGACTAACGTTTTAGTTGTAGTCATGTAATCCACTGAGAATTTACATGGGGCTGATAATATATTTTTCACATTTATGGTTTTATAAGTTTATATTTTACTAGACATTTCTGAATTTTTTTGCAAATTTTTGTATTTGCAATGTTACTGAATGCTCAATATCCCTTACTTTTTAATGAATTGTGGACAGTGTTGGAACGCTGTCCTTTTGCTCCCACTGCAGTCTGGGAGCTGGCTCTGACTTTAGTCCGTGAAACAGACTTTCTGTTCCCCGAACTCAACACACCTGCTCTACCTGGCCTTCAGGTGGGGCTTCACCTGAGCAGTTCCCACAGCCCTGAACGCCTAGCCCAGGGGGGCGGCCACAGCGTCTGTCTCCTGTCTTGTTCACCACTGTCTCCAGCAGGCAATAGGGGTGCAGTGAATACTGCAGGAGGGGCTGGTGGCACTTTTCTAGATGTCCCCAGAGCCCATCTTCTGGGTGCCAGCCCCTTCTTCCCTGGCTCCAGGCCCTTGGCTGCTCTGCCCTTGTCCTTGGACTGTTGCTCCTTGGTCTATCTCACCTCTCTGAATCGTGCTCTTGAGCCCGCACCCCCTCGATGGTCTATTGGCCCTTGTTCTCTGCTGGCCTGCGACTTCAGTGGGGCACGGTCTTTCTGGGGACGCTTGTCAGCACCATGTCACACCTCCTGGGTAGGTGCCAGCCCCATCTCTCCCTGTTTCAGTCAGGTGGATAACGAAGTTCCTGTTCCCGAACTGAGTGGCCCACCCTGCCTGGGCCATTTCCAGAGTAAAGATGACCAATGAGCGGGGAGCCCCAGGAATGCTCGCCCCTGCTGACTCAGCTCGCCAGCCCCCCTCCTCCTGGGCTTCCCGGAGCTTGCCAAGGTGCCTTCATTGCACACTTAGGAAGTCTGTTACATGCTCAGAGAATGGGTTTTCCTAACTCCACATTTAAAAAAAACACAGAGTGAGATGGGAAGGGGGCATCACAGGGCTTCCAGGGGCCCAAAAGTGTTCCATTTCTTCATCTGGGTGCTCATTCCACAGGGCGTTCAGCTCGTGAAAATTCAAGAGCTGTATACTTGCGATTTATACAGTTTTAGTATATGACACTCCAATAACAAGTCCCCTCCCCCACAAAAACACACACTGAGAAGCAACACGAAAGACAATTTTGAAAATGGGAAAAAAAAAACCATACCACCACCATTCTCACACTCTTCATTTTTGTGCACTTCACTTGGGAGTCTATGGAATACTCATGAACTGCTAATAAAAAAGACAATTAGATCTTTAAATTTGTTAAGATTTTGTTTTTTAACACCTCTGTGTAGTCTGTTAAACATGGAAACTATGTAACCATTCTCAGACAGAGAAGAAAGGTATCCTCTGAGCCTGGCTTGAGAGGATCTAAGGAAAAATCCAGGCCTTCGGGGCAGCTCCTCCCCCCTGGTCCAGCCTGTGGGAACTAAATGGAGAGCTGGGTAACTGGGAAGCAGGGGTTCCCTCGGTGAAAAGTGGATTTTTGTGTGACGCTGTATCTAGGATCTGATGCACTTGGATTTTAATCTCTCATCAGTCGCTTATTGGCAAATGAGTCTGAGACTTGGATTCCCATTCTTTGAAAGGAGAAGAATGTCTACACCACAGGAGTCAGGATCAAATGTGATAACATGTGAGGTGTCTAGCACATGGCAGGTGCTCAAAAAATCTTAGATGAATCTCAGATGAGTGGTTGCAGAGGTGGACGATCATTAGACTTCCCTTCAAACGCACTTAACACACAGGCTTAGGATCAGAAAGACCCACATTCCAGCGCCTACACCCCAATAACTGCTTACTAGAAGTTCCACTCAGCTCACTCAGTTACTAGCTAACAGACTTTAGGCAAGTCACTTTAGCTCTCTGTGCCTCAGTTTGGGATAATAGCAGCTCATGATGGCATTGTTGTGAGAAGTAATGTATGATTGGAAAGTGCTGGGACGTGGTAACCTCTTGATAATCAGAAAATATTAAACGGTTCTTTGTGTGATGTTTAATTCGCTCAGGCAGGACATTGGAAACCAGATCTCAGCTTGCTTCTGGCTCTGAGACATTGGGAAAGTTACTTAACGTCTCTGAGCCTCCGTTTTCTCTCAAGTAAAATGATAATAAAAATAGAATATATTATTGGGTATATAATAATAACCACAGCAATGCATGTTTTTAGAAAAAGAACTGAATAGAATATCCCAAATCCTAACACTGTGCTGGGCGCATACTCAGTAAATCTTTTTTGAGTGGAAGAGGGAAGAAAGAAAACTTGCAAAAATAACTGGAAGTCCCATTTCCGTGATGAGAGGGCATGGCAGCTCCTGCACACCCAGCTGGTGTGATGTGGGGAATTAACAATTCAAGGACCCCTGTGCTGACGCAGGCCACTTGGGCTCTTTTCTGAGTGCCTGTCACCAGCTCTCTAAAGCTCTCAACGCGGTGAGGACTCTTCGAGTGTCTGACGTTTTGAGACTTCAGGTATTTTTCCATCATCTGAGGTGGCTGTCCTCTTGCCAAAAAAAGGGGGGAGGAGAAAAAAGCAATCACCCCACTCTAACTAGAAACCTTTTCATGTAGGCAAAAGGGGAGGCAGCTCAGATATTCGACCTCAATTCCATTTTAAACCTCGCCACTGTCTCTAGTTCCTCCAGCACGGACTGGTGCAACATACGTCTTCCTAAAGCCCAGCCGCAAACAAGACACTTTCCAGCTTAGAAATAGTGCTTCTGTATTGTGCAGTGAATTATGTTAAAAAAGGTTAGACTCTGTATTCCAGACCCTCCAGAGTCTGGTGCCTGTCCGGCTCTCTGGCCCCACTGCCCAGAATCTCCAACGCCACCTCTGCGGGCTGGCCCAGCTCTGTTACGTACTGAGCCCGGATCACTTTCCGGTGACTTCTCATCTCTTTGTCTTTGCTTATACGGCTTCTCCACCTCATCCATCTCTGTCTGCTAAAATTCTACCCATTCTTCAAGAACTATCTACTCTGGGGAGACCTCACCTGTCCTCCCCCTCTGGTATGTTTCTCATTTATTTTAATCTAATTAACTCTTAATTCTTCCTTCCATTTTATGCTTCATTTATAATGGTCATTTTGGTGTGAGTCTTTGCCCCAGGTCCACACCACTACTGGAATATAATATCGCCAGGAAGACTGTGCCTAACCTGTACTTTGCACAGTGTATACACTCAAATATTTGCCCAATTCGGTGATACTTACCTGGGTCCAGAAGTCAGTTCGAAGAATTTTTCAAATGATTCCCTCAGTTTTAAAATCAAATTCAAATACTCATTCAGCAATCATTTTCTGCACACTTATTAAATGGTAGGAGCTAATTTTTTTTTACTTCTCTTGACAAGATTTCGAGATGACATTAACAAAAGCAATGTAGAGACATGACAATTGCAGAAACACAGGATGCAGGGAGCCCACAGTTAATAGTGGCCACGAGGGAAGGTCTAAGGGATCTGGTGGGACACAGGTCCCATCTTGCTGCAGGAGCAGCTCATGCCACCTTGGCATGTGCTCTTGGAAACAGAGACCAGATCCAACGACATGATCGCACAACAGCATCAGATCATTGTGTATGTGTGTGAGCTGTTCCCAATAGGCCTGACTCGTTTTTCTCTTACTGACATTAGGAATATTAATAGTGATGACATTTCTCACTGGCAGGACTCATCATTATCTAGGAAATCTCAGTGTTAAGTCTTCCAGGAAATTCTATGGGGATCTCCCGGAAAGTGAGAATATAACTGGGTTACTTTCTATAAAGGCCTGTACGTCAAAGCTGGACCTTCTGCTTGACAAAAGCAGATCCACGAAATCCACAAACCAGACAAATCACACTGTGAAGACTTCCTAAATTACTCACAGAGAGAAGTGTGCATGCAACAGAGTAGCAGTTTATAATGGGCAACGAGTTACCAAAATTACAACTAATCATGAAGCCACTTTATACTAGAAAAGCTAAGGACGCACTTACCCCCATGAAAGATGATCTCTCTTACAGGATGGTGGAGTCCCTCATCCAAAAGCAAAATGTGTGCGAGGAGTAGGAGTGTGTGTGTATTTCTATGTTGAATAAATATTTTCACAATTCCATTGTAATGTTATCTATTGGTTTTTTAACTATTAATATATCTCTTTGCATTTTAAGTGGTTGTTTTAGGGATGAGGACATACACTTTTAACTTTTCACAGCCCACTCACTTATTGTTAATGTTGCACCACTTCATGTAAAGTAATGAATCTTGCAAACTTACAGTTGATTGATCTTTGCCTCTCATCCTTTATGCTGTTATCATATATATTACACTTACATACATTATAAATCCCATATATTAATACCATGTTATGTTTGCTTTAAATTAGTCATGGTTTTTTGAATACCAGTGATTTGTGGCATACACATTAATGATTTTTTAACTTCCCGATTAATTGACTCTTTAATATTGTGAAATGTCACCCTTTATCTCTAATAATACTTTTTGTTGTGATGTCCAATATCTGATATTAGTATAGCTACCCCAGTATTCTTATGCTGTATGCATGGTGTATTTTTAAACATCCATTTACTTTCAACTTATCTATGTCTTTATATTTAAAGTACATCTTGCTTTTTTGGGTTGGGCCTTGCTGTTTTATTCATTCAGACTATCTCTTCCTCTTAGAGTGTTTAGCCCATTTACATTTAATATAATTTTTGATATGGTGAGATTCAGGCCTACCATTTAACTGTTTGTTTTCTGTTCATCCTATTTGTTTTTGGTTCCTCTGTGTCTCCTTTCCTAGTTTCATTGAGGTTAATTGAATATTTACTAGAATTCACTGTATTTTTATGATTATAGATGACATCGATAGTTCCTTGTCTCTCTCTCTGTCTCTGGTTTCCTGATTCTTACAGTTCTCTAGCTGCTGCCATCTCCAAAGGGAGGTACAGAGCAGGCTCCCATCTCCCACCCCTCTTCACGCCCTCACTCCTCCTTTCCTTGAACAGGAATCTCCTTCTTGCTTAGACAAATCCACACATTTACCTGCCTGCAGAAGAAAGTGAAGGGACACTCTGAGGACACAGCAGTAGCCCATTTGTGACTTTGCACTGGGGCTTGCTTTCCCACTGGTTGAGCCTGTTCTGTGGTTAACTGAAGGGGTTCCTTGAATGGCCTACATGACATTCATAATGCCCAGAGTCACAGCTTTGAGAATATAAGGATACTTGTTGAGGAAAGTTCAGGAAGGCAAAGCAGATGCCTTCATAGCACAGCTCACAGCATTGCCAAGCTCCGGGTACTGTAAGGTGTCCGGCAGAGACAGCAGGACTGAGCACTGCCTCGCACAGGGCGTCTGCCGTGCTCTTAACCTGGTTCTCAGTGCCGGCTGCACATTAGAGTCACCGAGGGGCTTGAGAAGAAGAAAATACTGATGTCAGGGCACATCCTCACACCGATTAATTCAGGACCTTGGGGCTAGGTTCAGACAGTGGGCTTTTTCTAAGCTCCCAGGTAATTCTCACATGCAGCCCGGGTTGGCAACCAGCAAATCCATAGTCTGGGTCTCAGTAGACGCTGAAGCACCCCAGACTCCATCTTCCTCCTGCCCTCCCCACTTCCCGTTCATCCCAGCTCTCACTCTGGGAACTTTCACTCAAGCAACACAGGTGAAGAGGGTCAACTGGGCACAATTCCCCACCACCACCACAGGGGATATTTGGCAATGTCTGAAAACACTTCTGGTTGTCACCCTGGGGAAGCAGTGCTACTAGGATCTAACATGTAGACTCCAGGGGTGCCGCTGAACATCCAGTAATGCATAGATGGGCCCCCAAAACAAATGTTAATAGCACTGAGGTTGGGAAACCCTGGCCTACAGGGAGGGAAGATGTGCTGTGGTGGCCTTAGGCCAGTGACTGCTCACCCTGGACACAGCTAGGACAGGAGGGGGCTGTGCACAAACTCTGGGATCCAGGCCAATGCACCAGTCACTTACTATGACCACTGGACCCTATCTGCAAAGAATTTTCTCGTATTCCACGTTGGGGAGTTGATCTGCTCTTATCAGAATAAACCAGATATGAGGAAAGGCTAAAACCGTGAAAAACCAAAATTCCAGAGAGACTAGGGATAGGGCAAAAATAAATAAATAAATAAAGGAGAGTAAATATTATTTGCAAAGTCCATAAACTCAGCAGGTACACTGTAGCTGTGCACAACTCTTGGCCCATGAAAAATTAATTCTAGCTTGCACTCAGTAGTAACTGACATTAAAAAAAAAAAAATAAAACCTCTCAAGTCATTTTGAACAGCACCATCACGGCCAATGCCACTGTCTGGGGGAAGGCGCTGTCAATCACTGAGTCTGTGAAGCAGAAAAACAGTAATTTCAGAGAGCTTGCAAATCACCCAAGTAGCGGCCTGTTTTCAGGTCTTTTTTCCATTTGAAAGCATTCAAGAATCAGCTAGATGGAAAGCACTCCTCTGAAAATTTGAAGATAGAAGGTTTATTGGTTCTCTTCAGACCAAAGGAGGGAGGAGAAGGCAGTGGCTGCAAAGCGAATGGAGTGTGTGTGTCCTTCACTCTACACCTAATGAACGGAACGGTCAGACCAGTCGACCTCAGTCGAGAAGGGGAAAACGAGCTGTGCACACTCGATTTGCCGGGTGCAAGCGGCGGGTGTTAGAATCAGAGAAAAGGGTCGTGATTCCTCAACAAATAAAAATACCAGCCCTTGCGAAAATGTTGGATCCGCTAATACAGGCTGACACTGCTGCGATGCATGGAGACTAAGCCTTTAATTCACAACAACCACAGACGTCCAGTTCCCGGGAGGAGCTTGGACACTAGCGGGGAAGAAAGTCAGTTCTATTTCTCGGCAGAGCCTTCCTGGTTAGACAAGTGTTAACAGGAACCGGTGAATGTTTTATGCAGAGCACAGCTGTTAAGGTGTCACCTCTTGAGTTAGAATGGGAGCTTCTTCCTATAAAGGAAATTTTAAAGCAGAGTCAAAACCTACATCACACTTTTTTCTAGTTCCACAATAGCACACGTCTAAGGAGAAGTACCAGTTAGAAATGTCCAAACATCGGGGACGTTTTTTCCTGTGTCCAATCGCTTGGTGCCACTTTCTAAAATTTCTCTTCTCATTCCATTTTACTAGAGTCCATTAGCTCTTGAGAAAGCAAAAAAAGTGTAGTTGAATATCAGTTTGAAGATGAAACATACATGATTCTCCACATTTATAACCATCCTGAAGCTACAATTGGTGGGTCTGGCTGCCATTACTTCAGCTGTTCTGTCCTTGGCCCCACTGCTCTTAGTCTGGGTGTTCTCGAGGTCAGAAGAAGGATCCAGAATGCTTGGATTCTTTTAGTTTGTTTGTTTGTTTAATTAAAAAATACAAATGTTTATATATTTGTGGTGTATTTTGATATTTGTATACATTGTGGAAGGGCTAAATCAAGCTAAGTGGCATGTGCATTACATCACATACTTATTTTTTGTGGTGAGAACACTTAAGACCTACTCTCTTAGCAATTTTCAAGTATGCAATACATTGTTACTAAATATAGTCACCATGTTGTACACTAGATCTCTTGAACTTATTCCTTCCATCTACCTGAAATTTTGTATCCTTTGACCAACATCTCCCCAATCCCTCTGCCCCCATCACCCACTCCTTGTTTCTATGTGTTCAGCTTTTTTAGATTCCACATATGAGTGAGATCCTGCACTACTTATATTTTTGTGTCTGGCTTATTTCACTTAACATAATGTCCTGCAGCTTTATCCATGTTATAAATGACAGGATTCTCTTCCTTTTTATGGCTGAATATCATTCCATTGTGTATATACACCACATTTTCTTTATCCATTCATCCACTGATGAACACAACTTGATTCCATATCTTGGCTACTGTGAGTAATGCTGCAATTAACCTGGCAGAATTCCTAGATTCTTAATCCAAAATTCAGATGGAACGTTTCTCTCCTTTCTCCCCCTTGGTCAAAAGGGCAAGTAACCAGAGCTGGTGCTGAGGAGAGGTTGTACCAATCCAACATGGAATCCAACATGGGATCGACAGCCACACTCTGGAGATGATTTTCTGGAATTGGCCTGGACTCAGTGGCCTTGGAACAGAATGAGATCAGTCTGATCCATGTGAAGATCAAACCAGGATTAAGCACATTCAGGGTTTTAAATAAGTATTTCTTCCATGGATAGATGGAAGGAGTGGTGGATGCATGGATGAATGAAAAAATAAATAAATGCCTGGGCCAAGGGATGCGTAAAAGAATGGAGAAATGGCTAAATGGATGGATGGAGATGGGTAAGGACAGAAAGATGGGGAAGTTGCATGAATACATCATCAAGAGAACACAGACAGGGGAGCTTAATCCTGTCTGACAGAGGGCAATACAGATGTGGAAGCTTTGAGATAAAGCCTCTAAATGTTATCAGAAAGAGATGTCTTACTTCACCTTGGAGCTTTTAAAGAAGAGGGACCAGTGTGAGAAAAAAATACTTCAAGGTGTATTTAGAGAAGGATGAGTAGTCTGGGGTGGCAAAGAATAAGGGAGAGGGTGGCAGGAGATGAGGTTTGTGCACATAAGGACAATTTACAAGCTACTTCCAGCCCTACTTGAATGAAGTCTGTGTTTTTCTTTACCCCCTAATACAACTATATTGTCATTGTAATAAAATCCCATTGGATTTTGCATTTCCTTCCGTATTTTTTGTCTGACTCCTCTACCAGTCCAAAATTGGGCTAGTGACAGTTCTTCTTGCTGAGGAGTTTGGACTTTGTCCTACTGGTGGGGGAAATCCCAAAGGGTTTTAAAGCAGGGATGACTTGTTGAAAGCTCTAGCCGCAGTCACTGAGGGAGGACCAGCACACGCAGCATCAAGATGCAGTGACTTTCTCCAAGCCTGGTACTCAATGCCCCCCCCAAGAGTGGCCAAGGGAAGGCTCGCATAGCTGGGGACACAGGGCGGGAGCTTGACCCACACGGGTGGCCTCTATTATGCCACCATAGTGGCAGCACAGTGCATAGCACAAGATTTGCTGCCCACTGACAGCTTCCAATCCCAGCTGCATCACCTCCTGGGCATGTATCTATTAAAGAGGAATTTTCACAGCACTTGTTAATGATGATAATGCAGGCTTTATTCAAGAGGTTACTACCAAGGAGTCTTGCAGTAGGGGTGAGACATGGGGCTCAACTCCCAATTCAACAGGGACCAGTGGGAATTTATAGCCAAAGTAGGGATCAGTAGATAGGATAGTTAGGAAACATCAAAGCTAAGGGATTCTTCTTAGACCAATTCAACTCCATCATTGCCAAGGGCAGGCCATGGTGGGGTGTGAGAAATTTGATCGAGTATCAAGGGTGGGGATTTTCACTAAACTGACCCAGCAGAATTCTTGCTAACACTGGACTGAACAGGCCAAGGGCTGAGCCCAAGGTCAGGGCCTTGAGGGCTTAGAGGAGCCTGACAGAGTTAGGTTAAGGGGATTGTCTCTGTCACAGGTGCTCATCTTCTTCGAATCTCAGTCTTCCCAAGCAATTAACAGGAATAACATCTATTTTATAAGATTACTGTGAGGATCAAAATGAGAGAATGCTTATGGAGCATGGGACACAGTGCCCCTCACACAGGCGGTATCCAAGAGAGATTCTTTTCTTACCCTTCCTTCCCGTATCTCTCTTTGAAAGACACACGTCTCCACTTGGACTGGCCCACTCTCGCCTCAGGTTACCCTGTGTGAGAAATCTTCCCCATGTTTCTCAGGTAACTTAGAGCCAGGTAAATATTCCCTCCCTCCACCTGTATCATAAAATGATAAGCAAAGAGTGTGAGAGATGGAAACCGTCTTCAGCCACAGAGCTCCCGGCTCACGCTGACCTTACTTTACCATCCAACCTCTACGTGAATATGACTTTACTTTCCCGGAGAATCCTTGCCCAGAAAGAGCTACTTTATTATTTCAGGAACTTCTTGAAAATCTATTTGTCTAAACAATAGACTACTCAGCTAGCCCTTATCAGGGTAGTAACCCATGTCTCAGAAAAATACATCCCTCCGCTGAGCTTATCAAACATCTACTTACCACTCTAGTCTGCTTCAAAACGTTTACCTTGCTGTTGTCACTGTGCCTGAGCTATTCCATCACAAATTGTGACCAATCACAACCAGCATTTCCATTCCCTGCATTGAAAGAACTACCTTAAACTAAACTTAAACCTAAAAACTTTACAAATAATCTTCCCTTTGCCCCCAGCCCTTTGGGGACAGTACTAAAACTGTCGATATAGTGGTTTTGCTACTGCAGTAAGCAACGCACTGAGCTTTGCTTGTCACCAGCCTAATGTGATGGTCCTTTCAAGGAGTCGGCATCCTCTGTGCATACAGGAGTGGCTGCTCTGAGTAACCTGGGCTTCTCTGGTCTCTGGCCTCAAGCAAAGTTGGTGAGGGACTCCACACCATAATCCAGCCCTTCTTCCTCTATAAAGAATTGCTTTCAGATACCTGCTGTGCTTGGTTTATAACTAAAGTTCAAAAATAACCAGGTCTGTCTCAGAATCCATCCCAGTACATTTCGATAGTACACACCCAGGGCTCTTTGGGGGAGTTCTAGCACCTGGGCTCCGAGCTGGGACCGGGGAGGGGGCCTCAGGCCTGGGGCTGCCTGAAGAATCAGGAGCTGGGGGGTCCCTGGTGTTCCTACTCCCAAGACATAATACCTCTTCTTGAGCGTCTGGGGGCAGGCAGCCTGCTCCGAGGGCTCACTTTCTCCCTCACACCCTCACTTTTCCTCTTGGCTGGCCTGCGCTCAGCAGCCCTGATGGGCCAAGCACCCGGTGTGGGAAGACAGAGAAGCCACACGTGGTTTGGGATCCCCGCGGGCAAAGCATCTCTCCACTCAGGAAGTACCTGGGAGAATTTAAGGTTCAGGCTGTTGAGTCTTGAGTCTTGAGCGGTTGTTATCAGAAACACATTATGCCACATAATCTCATTTCAAGTCATCTCTGGGGACCTACAGGATATTCAGGAGGACATGATTAATGAGTTCCTTGAGGTGTTCCCATAGAAAACAGCAAACAGTAAACCTATCATTAGCAGACAGGTGACTACGAATGATTCAAGTCCCCCCAAAAACCAGACCAGGGGTTTTATTTTACACTGCACACTTGTTAGAAATCATCAAGTCAGAGAAGACTGAGTAGTTGGCAACTCTTCAATCTGGGAAAATTTTTTTTTAAAGGGAAAACAGACTACAGATCACCTCCTTCCAGTCTGCTAGAAACCTCAGGGAAGCTAAGAGGAGAACATCTGTCAAGACTCAGGGACAAAAATCCAAAATCATCCCTCTGGAGTAAGTGACAAAAAGCCCCCAAACCACTGGAATGTCTGTCCACATTTGTCTCACTTTACCTACAGCTCAACAGCCTTTGCCAGCGTGTCAGCCAGCACACACAGTTAATCCTGACTGCACCCCACTGAGGGCACATTGCACCGATCTTGTTTAACATCTATTTAAAGGATGTCCCATCCAGCAGGTGTGCTGGTTTATCTATGCAGATGACACATCTTTGAGCGGACTAGAGATTGTCCCTTGCGTTCTGACAGCTTCCTTGGTGGCAGGCTTGCTCTCAGATGGAAGAATGTCAGTGTTGCTTTCATTTTTGACTGAAAAACAAAAAGAAGTTCTGACTCAGAACTGAGTTGCTTTCTCATCCTAATCAGCCCCTGCCGTGCCTCATGTGAGAGCTGGCGTCTTTTCTGATTTTGGGAACGTGAGGCGAGGGTTTAGGGCAATGGTCAATAAACCGACACGACGTTCTGGGTGAACACCAGGCACCCAGAACGTGGGGGGTGGTGGCCGAGTCCCCTCCTGGCAGCCCTTCCTCTGCATCTGCCATCCCAACACATCCGCCCAGCCGCCCTCCGCTACCCGGCCCCACACTCACTCCTCCCTTCCTCCTGCATGAAATATTTACTGAGCAGCTGCTTTGAGTAAGAGAGGGGCTTGACCTCCTGCAGAGCTGCACTTTCAGCTTGAGAGGCAAGACGGGCCCTGTGAAATATTTAATAATGATACGAAGGCCAGAACAAGCGATTCAGAAATAATAGCAGCTGTAGGGCTCTGAAGAGAGAAAGATCAATAAGGGCTGACCTCATTAGGAGAAGCTTTCTGGAAGATAACAGACTGGGGAATAAACTTTATATAGACCCAAAGCAGGAGCAAGGCCGTCCCGAGAGAGACACCCAGAATGAGCCGAGGTGAAGATGAGCAGGTGGGGTTTGGAAGGCAGCTTGGAGACACATCGAGGGTATCGTGAGCCAGGAAGAGGTGCACAACAGGGGGAGGACGCTGTAGAAACAGGCCACCAGCGGGACGAGCCCCTGACCTCAACAGGCCACCCTGCGGTGCTCACAGCAGAACCCTCACCAGGGCAGCCTACCCCAAAGCTGTCACTGGCTTTTCCTCCTAACACCTGGAAAAAGGATAGGAGATCTAATTAGGATTAACTTAAGCATTTTATCTTACTGAAGGGAACAAGTTAAAAGTACTCAAAATACCTTTTAGGCATATTCTGATCAAAACAAAGTTATCCAAACAGTATAAATTTGCTTCAAGGCAAGCAGGATGCAAGAAAGGTCAGAATTCTTTATTTTTCCTAAATCAAATTACATCCGGTGAAACAGAATAGAGGGTCCAGAAACAGACCCACAGGTATACGTTCACTTGATTTATGACAAAGGTAATACTACAAACTAGTGTGGAAAAATGGTCCTTTTGATAAATGGTGCTGAGTCAATTAAATAGTTATACTTTTAAAACAAATGAGTCTTAGCTCCTTATAACATACATAATAATTAATTCCAGGTGGGTTATATACCCAGAAGATCACATAAGAGAACATCTGTCTGACCTTGGAACAGGCAAAGATTTCATAAAATGACCCAGAAGGACCTACAAGGACATTGACCATGAAAAAAGTTTGATAAACTAGAATATACTAAAATTAAGAACTTTTGTTCATTAAAAGGCACTATTAAGAGAATGAAGGGAAACCTAGAGAGAGGTAATATTTTCAGTCCACATATCTGTGTCTTAGTTCAGGCTGCTATAAAAAAAATACCATAGATTGGGTGGATTATAAATAACAGAAATTATTTCTCACAGTTCTAGAAGCTAAGAAGTCCAAGGTCAAGGTGCTAGAAGATTCATGTCCAGTGAGGGCCCCCTTACTGATTTGAAGATTGCCTTCTTCTCATTGTATCCTCCCATGGCAGAGAGCAGAGAGGTGCCATTTATAAGGCACTAATCCCATTCATGAGGGCTCCACCTTCATGACCTGACTTCCTCCAAAAGGTCCCACCTATTAATTCTATCACATTGGGGGTTAGGATTTCAACATATGAATCTGGGAGGTGGGGGTGGGGGACACAAACATTCAGTCCATTGTAATCTAAAAAAGGACTTGTGTCCACAATATATAAAGAACGTCTTCAAATCAATAAGAACAAAACAGGTAACCCAACAGAACAATAAGACAAAGATGTGAATAGGAAACTAATTGAGAAGACAACCAAATGGCCAATAAATATATGAAGAGTCATTCAAACTCATTAGTGATCAGGAAAATGCAAATTGAAAGTATAATAAAATACTATTACATATCCATCAGAATGGCTAACATGGAAAAGACTGACAATACCATGTGTTGGTAAAAATGTGGAGCAACTTGTACTCTCATACAGTACCAGAGGTGAGTAAAGTTTTACAAACATTATTTGGCAGGATCTTCTTAAGTTCACCATAGACAAACCCCAGGACCCAGCAGTTCCACTCTTGGTATTTATCCAAGAAAAATGAAATATTCACACAAAAATTTATACTTAGGCTTTCATAGCAGCTTTATTCATAGCACCCTAAAACTGGAAACAATAAAATGTTTATCAATAGGAGAAAAAAATTGTCATATATTTATACAATGGAATGCAATTCAGCAATAAACCAACTGCTGATAATATATATATGTATATATATATATAAATATAAAGAAATACACATACAGTGACAAAAATTACACCACAGTGGCAAAGAAAATCCTGAAAATCTAAATGTTTATAATTTTAAAAAGAAATGTTTCAATAAATTATGGTATATCCATTCAACAGAATACCACACAACAGTTAAAAAGGAATAAGATAAAATGGGATGTACTGATAAGGAAAGAATGCCAAAATAAAGTCATTGAAAAGTTCAAGTTTCTTGCTGTTCTATGCCATGAGTAAAAGACATCAAGCAAAAAAGAAAAAAAAAAAGAAAAAGGAAAAAAAAAAAAGTTCAAGTTTGGAACAGCACCTATAGCATTTCCCATGTGTGTTAAAAATCTGTGTTATATATGTGGAAACTTTCCACAAGGATATACATGAAACCAGTAACTATGGTTAGTTCTGGGGAAGGGCTTGTATCTAGAGTAGGGTGACCAGCTGTCCAGCTCATCTGGGACTGAGGGGGTTCCCTATGCTGTGGGGCTTTCAGTTTTAAAACCAGGACAGTTCCCACCCACAGAAGGCTTTCTGGAGTGAAAGACCCACTCACTTTCCATTGTACATCAGTTGTACTGCTTGAATTTTTTTACCACATGCATATTATTTTCTTAGTTTAAAAACTTTATTTAGGCTGGGAGCAGTGGCTCATGTCTGTAATCCCAGCACTTTGAGAGGCCAAGGTGGGAAGATCACTTAAGGGCAGGAGTTCTAGACCAGCCTGGGCCACATAGCAAGATCCCATCTCTTAAAAAAATTAATTAAATAAAATGTAAAATACTCTAGAATTTCTTGTTTTTAAAAAGGACACAGGAGTGATCCCAGTCAAATCTAATCATTTCTATTCTAAGATGTGGTTGGCTGAATAATGGCTCCCAAGGATAACCAAGTCCTCATCCCTGGAACCTGTGCATGTTACTCACATTAATAAATGTGGGTCTTATTAATGAGGCTATTTTTAAATACCGACTGAACTCACCTCTGTGTTTAAACCGAAATCTCCTTAACGTATCACCATTTTCACTATACACTAATGAGAAATAAGTGGTAAAATGTTTAAATATGTGAATTTAGCAGTTGCACATTCCTGAAATTAATTTGATAGAGTTGATCATTTTGAGTAATACTTAAAATTGTGTGATTGGTGAGATTAACCCTACTTGATCTTTTGTCCTAACATAGACTATTCAGAGACGTGGTCCCTACGTGCATTTATTCCAGACATTTTTTTCAGGTGCAATGAAGAGGAGGCATGAACACTCTAGGATTCCCAATTTAGTTTGTAAGATCTTCCTTTCAAAGTATGAGGTTTTGACCTCTGTTTTTAAAAAGCTGAATCTAGGAAAGGAGAAGCATGAAAAGCCAGACTTCCTAGTGATGGGTTTTTACTGTTTGCTTGGTGTTTGGTTTGCCCGTCATCTCTCTCTCTCTTTCTCTCTCTCCTGGGCATTTTAGCATTTGGAAATTTCTCCCCGTGGAGTAAGGACATGTGAATTGCCAGGGCATTCCCTTTCAGAAAGGCTCTGGTTTTTATAACAGCTTGGAAGCTGGGAGGTGTGTGTAAAAATGGGATTAAAGAGAGAGAAATTTGCCAAGAATTCATTCCACCAATAATTCACTTGTGACATCTGCCATGAGCATGGGAAGTGCATGTGTCAACAATGTTTGTGCAGGAGTTTTCATTTCAACACAGCTCCCAAAACTGTTGGCACATCGAACAAACCTCCTTTTCCTACATCCTTTTGACTTCCTGGGTCTTTTTTTCTCATTTCAGCATATTATGGGGGTACAAATGTTTAGGTTCTTGCCCCCAGCTCAAAAAGGCAAGGCTCCCCCTCAATCTGTAAACAGGCCCACATATAATAATCTGCATTTTCAGATACCAATCTCTGACTGCAGACAAGGTGGATTAAGACCGTGAAAAAAAAGAACCAAAACAACAAAACTTGTATCCTGGCCTTGTGAAGACTGTTTGCTTAACATGCTCCAATAAGCACTTCTTGACTATATTTCTGAGAAGGAGAACTATTCTAAAATAGTTTCAGAAACGAGAGGGTTATATAAAATAGCAGGCGAGGAGGAGGAGGGGGAGGAGGGGAGAAGCAGGAGCTGAACTGGGGAGAAAGCTGTGTTTGAGATTAAAATAGTCGCTGCTAACGTTGACTCCCACCTTTGGGGCCAGTTTAGCTAGACATGCTAAGGGGAATTCTCGCATATGGGGGGCCCCCAAACACCCCGATGCGCTTGTCGGTCAACCCCCACCCCTCCCACCTACCCACATCCACACATGCGGTTTTCTCTCCACAGCAGACTCAAACCATTTCCATGGCTCTTCCAAGGCTGTTTTTTTAAAAATCTCATTTTTCCCAAAAGCTTTCCCTTTCCTTTCCTGTTCCCAGCCCTAACTCCTTTGCTCATCCACGTTTATCTCATGAGAATGATAATAATGCCCATTTGTTATTAAGCTCTTATTTTGTGCTAGTTTCATGCAAGGGCATTCTCTCTTTCCTCTCTACTCCCAGCACAGGGGGCAGAATTATGGCCTCTTTGCATCTGAGCAAACAAGATCCATAGGATTAAAGTTGCCGGAAGTCAGATCGCTTGCAAGGGAAGGGTGGGGACTTGCCCCCTCCCGAAAGTGTGAGCCTCTGACACTCCTGACCAGTAGATAAGCAGTGGCCCAATGGCTTGTGTGGAAGAAGAGTTTATAGGGTCGCACTGCAGATTGATTTTGTTTATTTCTATAGAATTTTTACAAGTTCACTTCTGAATTCACACAAAGTATAAAGCTATAGTCAAGTGCAAGGTAGAGAAGAAGGAAAGGGGGGAGGGAGGGGAAAATGTAGGATAGTTGTTATTTTAAATCCAGGAGGAAATTCTATAAATGGTCCAAGTTCCTACCCACCTTTCCCTAACATAGATCACTAATTCTGATGATTATTTCTTCAAATTAACTGAATAAAAGGAGACTTACCCTGTTATAGGGTTCCCCATTAGCTTTACATCTCTGAAGCAAAAACTGTCAAAGTGTCAGAGGACCTATTCTTTGTGGCTTACTGAGCCTGGGGCAAATGGACTGCAGCTAAGGAGGCCATTAAATAAAGCCGTGGCCAGACCCGGACCACGTTCCACAGCAGCCAGGATGTCGCACACGTGGTGGGAGACGCCAGAGAGAGACGGGGGGCTCTGTCTGATTCTGCTCCCGCTCTCCGAGGGCCAGTGCCGAAAAGATAAAATAATTGTCTCAGATGAGAAGTTTCTGATTTACTGCTTTTTTCCCCCGTATTCACAGATTGGAAAAGGCTGCTGCAAAGAAATTGTTTTTCGTTAGGTTTCAGGAGTTGGGATTATACAACAAATAGCTCTGAGACAGTGACCAAAGTGCTAAGATGTGAAGCCCCAGGAAAGCTCCAATGGGCCCAGTGAAAACTGCGAATCAAAGGGAGCAGAGGGTAGGATTTGTCACATAGATTCAAGCAATCCCCTTCCATTCACACCCCCACACCCTCACTGCAGGGGCGCACTCGCAGGGAACACTCAAATGGCACTGGTGGGCTGCAGGAGAAGGGGGGACACGGATAAGGTAATCCCAAGGCCTGTCTGGAAAGACAGTTATAAACTGGAGACAATAACTGCTAACATAGTCAAGCACTTTACGGTTTGCAAAGTATTTTTATGTGCCAGATACATTCATTTAACCTTCTATTTACAATTCCTCAACACTCAACTCCTGCGGCCCTCCTAAGAGCTCCTGTTCTGACGTGCACAGTCTGAGGCTGGCTTTTCCCCGAGCGAGATAGGTGCTGTCTGAGGGTTCAGGCAGCAGTGACTCACTGAGGATGTCCAGGTCTGCCGGAGCCAGAGGGGTGGAGGAGAAGCCAGAAAAGGTGGTGCAGGGAAGTCCCAGACTCAGCCGGATCCCAAGGTGGCAATGGAGTGTGCACTGTGCCTCGGGGTTTGTCCCACCTTTTAGCAAGGGAGACTGCTGGCTTTTGTACAATGGGTCACCCTTGTGGGAGGTGGGGGTAACGTCAACACCCAGGCACTTCTATCACTCTGCATAAGACTTGAGAATTGGCTCACAGAGCCGGAAAAGGGCGCGCTGGAGGGCACCAGCATCATCCACCCCATGTGCCTCCACGTCTCTATAGGTGCTCCCCATACCCTGGCTGTCCTCCCCGATATCACTGCCCTGTCAGCCTGAAGAACTCCTGCTCAACCTTCAGAACCCTGCCCAGGTGTTAGTGGCATATTCTTTGATTGTCACTAACACAAGTGCAAAACCTCTTCTTTTATGCTCTTTACCTGGAAGCTCCTTCTAAGAGTAGCACTTGCCATTAGAATTTCAATGACTCTTTCTCCAAGGGCCAATGGAGCTCCCTGTTAGCAAGTTTGATCCCAGGGAACAGATATTATCCTATTTCTTTACTTTTCTACTGACATATCATAGTTGTACATATTTTGAGGGTACACGTGACATGTTGCTACATGCATACAATGTGCAATGATCAAGAAGAGCAGGCTAAATGAGGCATCCATCACCTCAAACATTTATCTTGTCTTTGTGTTGGGAACATTACAATTCTTCTCTTCTAGCTGTTTTGAAATATATAATAAATTATTGTTAATGATAATTATAATTTCTCTACTATCAAATACCAGAACTTATTCCTTCTATCTAACTGTATTTCTGTACCCATTAACCAACTTCTCCCCGGGAACAGACATGAATGCATCTCTCTAAGACTCTAATTATCCCCAGGGAGGCGATGGGGGAAGTGAGCCCCTAGCTGTGACTTGCTAATGTAGGGCTTAATGACTCCCGGCTACACTAAAGTTTGTTTGCCAAGCCGTTCTCTGAAGATACAGAAGGGGGCCGTGTGAACAAATTCCTGAGAACATTTGATGTCAAATAATAAGCAGCATTCTTCAGAAAATAACACAGTGTGCATCAAGAGTTTTATCAAGAGAGTTTCTCAAAACCCAAGCTTTTCTTGGTTTCATAGGTAATTATGTAGTGATCATATCCATTGTGAGGATGCTCTAGGGATGTTGGGGTTTTCTGAAGAATATAAAATACTGAAGATTAAAGCAATGTCATGGTCAAGAAGATTCTCTCAGTTTCACCCCACACTTAGGTGCACATTTCACTGAAGTTCAAAGTAGAAACACAGTTAGCAAATAATTCTGGTCTTTGAAGAAGTTCTCTTTTCAACTTTATCAGGCAAGTTCACAGATGCATTTTATAAGACACACAGGAAAAAAAAGATCAATTCTACTGCTGGGAGAGAATCTAGGTCAATTTTATAGATTCACACCCACATGAAATTCACATAAGTACAAAATTTGGGAGACATTGGTTAAAAGAAAAATCATACCAAGTATCAAAATAAGTTAAATTGCTATATGTTTATAGTTCAATAAATTTGAAACAGCCTAGATCCTTACCAAAATCAATTTCTTTGGCGTCTTATAGAAGCTTCCATGGGATTCCAGTAGTACTTTTAAAAATCTTATGCAACCGTGTTCCTAAGGAAAGGAAGTAAACACTTGCAGCCAGAATTTCCATCTTTGCTCATCAAGATTTCGATTGATTTTACTTGAACAAGCTGTTTCATTCAATTCACACTGATTAACCTTAGCCCAATCACTGAAAACTTTGTGGTTTGGGGACATGGGCTTTAATTGTCTTCATAATGTACTTGGAAGGTCACTGGGGAAATTGAACACAAACGGTTTCCTATACGATGTGCTGACAAAATAAAGAAGCTGAGCAGCATTTATCCCAGGAATCTCAATCTCAGATCGACCTTCTTTTCGTCTTCTCTTTTCTGTTCAAATGTGTTTCTCACCATTTCCTTTTTCTATCAGTATTTCTGTAGATATCAACTATATCCTTGCCTCTCTGTACCTATTGCTTTTCTCTAAGGCTCCGCCATGAAAACAAGATTTCAGTGAAAATTCTGGTTTTTTTTAATCCTCCCTCTATTTGTAGTAAGGATGGGACTTAGGTGCAAAATTTATGGGAGTACCAAAAACTCTGCAATCAAGATAAAGAATGTCTTCAGGCAATATTTTTAAAAATCAAAATGAATGAAAACAAAAGAACTCATGATGAATAAAATATCGAAATTTTATGACTTGGCTCTGGTGGGAGCTCGGTGGTGGTCACGGGTGGTCATTAGTGCTTCTCGGAATGTGGTAGGAGTGTGCGCCCTGGCTCCCTGGGGGATGTCAGTGGGGCCATGTGACTGGTTCTGACCAATGGGTTCCAAACAGAAGTGATGAATGTCACCTCTGAGCAGGAGCACGTGGTCCCCAGTTCAAGACCCTCTTGAACTTTTTCTCCTTTTCTCTCATTGACAGAAACTGGCAAATTTCTAGTCCTGTGCTGACCAGGTCCTGAACACCTAAGTTAAGCTGAAACTCCCTACAAAGCCCAGTGGACATGTAGCATGAGTAGAGAACACACCTTTGTTAGTTCAAGCCACTTAGATTCTCCAGGGGGGGAGTATTTGTTACAGCAGCTAAGTGAGCCTCTCCTGACTGACACACGCTGTAAATAAGGTTCTGGCAATAGAACCCTCAGGTTTTCAAGTGAAAGAAACAAAGCTGTCCCTCACATCTGGTCCTACAGCTGTAGCCTCCTTCTTGCCAGGAAGAGCAAACCACTCCTCTTTCCCTGCCCTCCTGTGGATTTTATTCTTAAGACTGAGAGCTTAGTAGACAAAGACAGACCTGAAACTTGTTTCATCTTTTACAAGCACCTAGGATTTCAGATAGCTCCAGACCTATAAAATAAGGTTAGAAATCCCTCCACACAGGGCAATAATGGAATTAAATGAGATAACACATGAAAACACCTGGAACGCAGCCAATAATTAATACATTTTCATCCAATTGTACTCAAATTGTGCCCGAGATGCTTATTAAAAAGCAGAGCTCCACATCACCCTCAATTTGGGACCCAGGAGTCTGCAAGTTAGCCGCTCCCCCTGGTGGCGTTGCGGAGAATTACCTGCAGAAACCCTGGGTTCTTCCTTTCCCCTGGTCATTACTGCCAGGCATGCCCAGTAGCCTGGGATATCGTCGCAGGTATAAATTCGCTTCTTTGCTGAGATGACCCCAGGAGGAGATTCACTATAAAGTTAGTTGGCAACAACCTAGAAAAGTGGAAGAAAAAAAAAACACAGTATGACTTTGAAAAGGAAGAGTTCTACCAGGCTAATATCCTACCAGCCTCAATGCATTTAGAGTAAGGTGAATGTAAGGCTATGGTCTGAATACGTGTCCCCCAAAATTCATATGCAGGAATTCTCACCCCCAAGGTGATGGTATTAAAAGGTGGGGACTTTGGGAGGTGATTAGGAGCTGTCATGAATGAGACTAATGCCCTCTTAAAAGAGTCCCCTCCAAAATTCAGGTGTCGCCAGTGTGATGGTATTCAGAAGTAGGGGCTCTAAGAGGTGAAGAGGCCATGGGGGTGCCAACCCCACCCGTGAATGGGATCCGGCCCCTCATAAAAGAGGCTCCACACCGTGTGGCCAGCTTGCTGTCCCACAGGAGCAGCCCTGTGAGGACACAGCCTCTGGTCCTCTTGCCCTGGTGCCTTCTGTCACATGAGGACACAGTAAGAAGACCCTCGCCAGACACCGGATGCTGGTGCTGTCATCTTGGACTTCCCAGCCTCCAAAACTGTGAGAAATAGTTTCTGCTCTTTACAGTTGCCCAGTCTTGGGTGGTGTGTTACAGCAGCACAGAAGGACTACAACAGCTGTGCTCCAGTCAGACTTTACTTGCAAAGAGCAGGCAGTGCTCTGCATTTGACCCCTGGGTGGAAATTTGCTGACCTCTGCTCTAAGGCATCCCCCTAACTCGTTTATACTGGTGTTGATTTAGGGCCCTAAAAATAGTATCAATTTGTTCCGTACATTCTGAACAAGTAGCCCCAACTTAAAGGAATAAAAATCTCCTCTGAGTTGGTGGCAGTACAGCCAGCCCTGGGGCTGTGGGTCAGGGCAATTTCCAATACAAACTATTTCCTTTCTGGCAAGCAGCCCACACCCACGCACACTTCATGCCCTACCCTGGCCCTCCGTTATACATTAGATACAATCATTACAGCATAAATATTATCAGAATCCAGCTACAGTTAGTTTTGTAGTTTTTGCCTTATTCAAGCCAATCCAAAGCAGCTATGAAGCACTGAAACCCCTTTGGAAGTGTCATCTCACGGCTTCACGACAGGCACACTTGACAGCAGAGGCCGGGCGCTCTCCAGCAGTGATCTACACACCGAATCTGGCCTATTTTTGTAAATAAGGTTTTATGGGACCCAGCACACTCATTCATCCACATAGTGTCTGTGGCTGTTTTTGTGCTACATCAGCAGAGCGGGATGGTTGTGGCAGAGACTGTAAGGCCAGCAAAACCTAAAATGTTTACTCTCTAGTCCTTTACAGAAACGCTTGCTGCTCCCTGGCCTAGGCAATTGTCCAGGCTTAGAACCAGCCTTGGTGGCAATGCCAGCCCCTCTGTCTGTGCCCGGCAGCCTGAGAGCCCACACTGGGGGCCTCTTACAGTCGTTCACGTGGGAAACCAAACTCGGCCCCTCAATTCTTCTTCCTCAACCTACTCATGCACCAAATCCTCAGTGGCAGCCCACCAGGTGTCCCGAAAGGACCCCACTCAATAAAACCTTTCTTCTCAGCCCTCCGCAGGTGCGCCGTGGCGTTCAGCACTGCGTCTCCCTCCGGCGCCTGCTATAACATCGTTTGCTCACCATAGGAGCAGCGGCGTATGGGGACCTTCTGAGACACACTAGGATGAAAAGTTCCTCTCCAGAGGGGCTGCGGAGGAATTAAACTCCCGTTGTTTACATTGCATTGTGGGGCTGCACGGCATGCCAACGCGTGTTTCTGTGCAGCTTCAGCGAGTCATGGCACCTCCAGCGTTCAGAGGGATGGCCCATCAGGGGTCCCTGTGCACGAGGACAGAAAAGCCCCAGGAAAAGAACTCTCGCTCACAGAAGAGGGGGCCCTGGCACAGAAGTGGGATTTGCGGGCCAGGACGAGAGGTGAGCCTGATTCTGTGTGAAAACGGTCTCTGTAACCCTAGGTGTCCTTCAGCACAGCCCCCTGTGGACGCATACCTGAGTGCCGCACGGGGGACCGCGGCAAGGGCGAGTGAAATATAAATGAGCTATTTCATCAAAGTCTCGGTGCCGCCGTGAAAACGTAAGGCAGTGGCTCTTAAGGAATCCTGCACAGTGAAGGACGCCATCAGCCGGGAAGGACAGACGGCCCACTCCAAAGAAGTCCTTTGCACTGTTTTCTAAAAAGATAGCAGGTGGTTTGCAAGAGGGGAAGCACCCATGCCCGACAAGGACATGCAGAGATGCTAAAAGTCGCTAGCCGTGAAAAGAAAGACCGTAGAAAACTAACACCAGAATGGCAAAACTTGGAAGCCCCCTCCCCCGCTGCAGGAGAGGATGTGGGGAGATGAGAGGCCAGTGTACTGCTGTCCCGGCTGTGAGCGAGGGCGCCGGGAATCAAACCTCAGGATTCCAGGAAGCATGGTGTGCTCGTGCTGGACGCACTCCCAGCGGCCCTCCAGAGATTTTGTCACAGGAGTCCACCGGGCCATGCACAAGGCTGTCCACTGAGGCCTCATCTATGGTCACATGGAGGAAGAGGCCATCAAAGCATTTATCACTAGAGCCGTGGCTGCATGAGACGTGGCAGCACACGTCACAGAATGTGCACAGCACGAGGGAGCCGCAGACTGGATGCATGGATAGCACCTGGAACAGACCCCAGACAGACGGTGCTCAGTGGGGACAGAGGGAGGGTGTGTGCACGTGCAGAACAACCCACGTGTGCGCACACACAAGACTGCACGTCCCATGTACATCCTGTCTTCATTTAGGTCCCTACCGGCATCGTCTGGGAGGGGACTCAGCAGTGCGTGGTGCACCGCGGGAGCTTTCAGGAGAGGGAGGTAAGCGAGGGATGTAGAATAGAGCAGGGAAGGAGCTCACCAAGAACTCGGGCTAGACAGATCCCCAGGGAGCTCTGGGGCACAAACCACCTCTCCCAGCCCTGACCCCACCTTGAGGCAAGGCGGTTGGCCTTTTGTCCCCTTTATCACACAGGCACTGGCTGGGGGCTCCCCCAGCTCAGGGGTATGTAAGCTCTCAGCCAGGCGGCTCCCTTCCCCAAGAGCAGTTTTCACCATCCGGAGGCACAGGCAGCTGTGAGCTGTCGGCAGCCAACACCCGCAGTCGTAGGGGGTCAGCTTCACCACCTGGCACAGGGCCCGGGTGGGGCTCCACGCCTGTCTCCTGCGGACGCACACACTTACCAAACATGCTAGAGCAGCTACCTACGGAGGACGGGAGGGCGGGGATGGAGGGGAGGCTGGTGAGGAAGGACAAAACTAAAGAAAACGTAACAGGAGTAGCGACTCAGATAGAGTGATGGTGAGAATGTGCCAGAAACAGGAATGTGATTGACTCACCTCTGAACCTAAAGCCCCTCCTCTGTAGCGTGCATAGGAGATGGATCAGCGCTTGCGCCGCCTCCACTGCTGTAAAACCGAGACCGACACCTGCCACCTGCTGGCCGACGGCGCAGCACAACCCGCAGGCTGCGCAGAGGTGGCGGCTCCTGCCCGGGTTGGTTTGTGAACAAACAATCAGAAGAATTCAAGCCCCCTCTCCTCGAAGTAGACTATAGCCACAAAACAACTGATCACAGAGGTGAACAGAACCACAAAAGCGGAGATTCTAAAGTTCCTTCTGTGTGATCGGCTCAGCAAAGGCAGAGCCAGAGGAAACACAGGCAGACGGGCTTCCCTGGGCGGGACAGCAAGGTTGGAAACAGAAACCCAAACTTTTCAAGAACCACAAGTGAGGAGACAAGGGCTCGCATTCAAAAATAGACTGCTGCACAGCAGAGGGAGGAATTCAGATGGAAACTGTCCCCACATGAGTGTCAGGGCGGGGCTGTGCCGGCCTTTGTGCTGGAAGCCACTGCTGCTGCTGGTGGCTCTGTTTTGCCCAGGTAAAGCAGAGAGCACTCAACAAGGCTGGGACTGCAGCACACACGCGTGTGCTCTGGTGCATGCACACATGTGTGCACACATGCACCATACATGCACTGAGGCAGGTGCGTGCACGCACAGGCATGCATGGGCACACAGGAATGTTCTCTTTGCTGACTCAAGCTTTGCCTCTTCTGCCCAATGGAATGGCGCTGGGGACCCCTCTGTCTCATAGAGCTCCAGATACCAGTTCCTTGGGCTTCTGCCCATGACTGTTCACTCCTGAGGGCCTAGACACAAACCAAGGGACTGGGCCCAGGAATCAGTCTTTGAAAACACCAGATGAGCTTCTTCATCTCCTACCAACCCGAAATCCAGCACACAGACTCCTCGCGTTCTTTGTCCAGCCTCAGAAATGCAAATGGTTGTCTGCAGGGGTCTCCTGGCATGTCTGTGCTCTCAGGCCATGGGGTCTGCCCAGTCCCAGCAAGATCTCATTAATCCTCCGGAGCTTAAGCCAGTGAGTCTTGAAGGTAGTCCTCGATCAGCAGCAACAGCAGCAGCCCCGGGAGATGTTGCAATGCCCGTTCTCAGGCTCCCGGACTTACTGATTCAGACACTCTGGAAGTAGGTCAGGAAGCTGTGGTTCCACGAGCTTCCAGGTGATTCCTGTGCACACTAAAGGCTGAGGATTACAGCCTTAGGCCATGCCTTACCCAAACACAGCCACTGTCCTCAGGGAGTCCCAATCTGGTGTCAGGTCAGCTTCCCTAGGAGCCAAACCTGAGGAGTGGAGAGCTGTACCCAGACGAGGAGGGGAGGGAAACAGGAGAGGGCTGAGGACCCCACAGAGAGCTCCAGAGCAGGAACTGTACCACAGGGCTGGTCCCATCTGAGCGAGGGGAGCAGCCTCTGTCCCCACATCAGCCATGGGTCATTGGCTGCGGGCTGCCCTCCCCGCGATGGGTGCTGCAAAACCTCCTGGGGAAGGCAGCTTCCGTTCCGCAGAGAGGAATTCTCAGAGAGGACAGCGGCTCTGAGCTGTCAGCAGCCCAGACTCACTGGGGGCACCAGTCCCCCGAGGGGGCCCTGGATGGGAGCCACACTCTATTTAGCCACCTCTGGGTCCCTGCAATGTCCTAAGCCTTTAGGATCTCTGCCATGGGACTGAGGGGACAGAAATAAGTCAGGACTGGGGTTCCTTAGTGTGTTTGTTTCCTAGGCTGCTGTGACACAACAGCACAAAGTTTAAAACAACAGAAATTTATTTTCTCACAGCTCTGGAGGCCAGAAGTCCAAAATCAAAGTGTCAGCAGGGACACGCTGCCTCTGAAAGCCCTAGGGAGGGATCCTGCCTCCCCTCTGTCAGCTGCTGGGGGCTCCCAGCAGTCACTGGTGTTCCCTGGCCTGTCACCACCGCAGCCTCTGCTTCCCCTGCCACTGTATGGCTTCTCCCTGCACATCTGCCTCTCTGTGTGCCTTGTCCTTTTCTTGTGAGGACACAGGTCATTAACTGTAGGGCCACTCTAATCCAGTAGGATCTCATCTTGATCCTTAAATAATTACACCTGTGAAGACTCTATTTCCAAACAAGGTCACTTTCACAGGTACCAGGTGCTAGAATTTCGAAATGTTTTTGGTGGACACAATTCAACCTGCAGCACTGAGGATGACTTCAGAGTTCCACGGGGGCAGGGGGCCACCACGCTTCAAGGCGACACTGCAGGGAACTCAGTGTTGGTTTCTTGACAAGGAGGGTGCTAATATAAAATACTACGGCCAACTTCCAGAGCCTAAAAGAGCAATGATCACCCAGGGGCCAACTGGCCTAAAGGAAAAGGACATTCATGCTGGAAGGGAAAGTCCCTTCTGCGGGTTGTACTTCGCAGCAGAGCTGGTGGAGTTCGGCCCCACAGGGGTGTCACAGCCGGCAAAGCCGCAGCTCATTGCAGACCTACGTGGGGAGCAAAGCTGGGGGCGCTTCCTGTGGCTGGACGAAGAGCCACAGAGCCACAGAGCTGCTCACTGAACCTGACCCTGCTGTGAAACGTAGCCGGTGGTTTTCCTTCTTTGCCCTGCAGCCACTCCTCCACTGAAGCAAGACGGCCAGGCTGAGGCTGGTGGCCGCAGGAAAGAGCCGGCCCCAAAGAGGCAGCCAGAACTGTGGGTCTGCCATCTGTGGGGTGCATTTCTGGGAATTAAGAACAGAGGCGAGGTCTTGGAGACCTTGATTATCATGTCTAAGAGCCAGACAGGTGAGAGAGAAAAGATTTTTTGTTGAATTCCAAGTAATACCAAGAGCCAGCCTGGGGGGCCCAGAGAAAAGAGTTCAGCCCGCAGCTCACAGCGAGGACAGGAGCACGTCCTGGGCAGGGCTGCGGAGCTCACAGAGGACAGCAAGTGAGGTGAGGAGAGGGTGAGGCCCTGCACCCTCCCTTGAGAGCCAACCCGGTAGGTTTGAGGACCCAAAAGCAGAGCAGACTTGTCCGAATATCTAGGAGGAAGCTGCCTTCCAAGTGTCTGAGCCACATGGGGTCGGGTATTATTCGGGGTACTCCAGAGAAACAGCCAGTAGGAGATGTATCCATACACATAGATGACAGATAGATGGATAGGTGGATGGATGGATTATAAGATGTTGACTCACACGATGATGGAGATTGAGAAGTGCCACAATCTGCCGTCTGCAGGCTGGGAGACCCAGAAGAGCCAGTGGTGCAATTTAAAGGCCTGAGAGCCAGAGAGTCAACGGTGTAAATCTCAATCTGAGGCTGAAGGTCTGAGAACCAGGTATGCAGAGGACAGAAGATCAATGTCCCAGCTCAAGCAATTGGGAAGAAAGAGAGCATGTGAAAGAGAGAGAGAGAAAATGAATCCTCCCTTCCCCACCTTCTTGCTCTTTCATGCCCTCTACAGACGGGTGGTGCCCACCCACACTGGGGAGGGCGTCTGCTTTACTCAGTCATTAATTCACATGCTAACCTCTTCCAGAAACACCCTCACAGACACACAGAGAAATACTGTTCAACGAGCTATCTGGGCATCCTTTGCCCAATCAAGTAGTCACATAAAATTAGCCGTCACAGGTGGTTCTTGCCGTGCAGAGCTGGGAGCAGAGCTGGGGCAGGCAGTTGGGATGCTGAGATGACCCATCTCCGAGTCTCCCTCACTCCTGCAGGATGCGGAAACCCAGGAGTCCCCAGGCGTTGGAGTGGGATGCCAAAGGGAGCTGAGAGTTGAGAGTCGGTGTGCCTGGCAGGGAGGTGACCATGCTAGGAGGCCAGGGACCATGTGGGCAGCTGAAGCTGGGCACTGGACAAGGACATGGCTGAGTCTGCAGAAGCTGAGCTAAGAGCCAGGTGGGGACAGAGCCAGCAGGGTGGACCAACCGCAGCCTGTTGCTTGCCCACGATGGCCAGAGGTCACCGCCCAGGCCAGATGTTTTGCCCCTTTGTCACTCTTGCTAGAGCATAGGTCACCCTGAGGGGAAAGGAAAGGAGCTGAGGGACTTGGAATTCTCCACTAATTGAATATTCCCCTCAAAGACACTGAGCTTTAAACCAGGAAAAACAGAATTGCCTGGAATTGGCAAGATTAAGTTCTCTGCCATTAGCAGAAATAAGGGTTTGTGAGCTAAATTAAGCTCAATTATAAAACAATAAAGAAAGTTACGTTTCTGCACACTGGAGTTTTATGGTTGAAATTTGTACCTACCATATGAGAACTGTAATTGCAATTCAAGGCAATATGTGATATATGGTGTATCAATTGTAGAAGCAAAGTGTTTTATGATTTTGAAGAAAGGAGCAAGCGTGCCTACTGGAGTTTCAGAATCTGTCTCTGTTTGTAACCCAGCCTCTCCATCTTATAGATTACCTGACACCTTTCCTCAAGCCCAGCTTCCCATAACTGTATTAGTTATGATTCTTCCTGCAGCAAGTGACAAACCCTAACTCATATCAGCTTAAGAAAAGAAAAAGGAATTTATTTACTCATAAAACTAAAGAATCCAGAGGGAGCTCTTGCTTCAGGTTCAGCTTGATCCAGGGCTCAAATGATTTCCCTGGGAGGGAGCCCTTATCTAAATTTCCTAACTGTGCTTCCCTGGTGTTCAGGTCTTGCTCAAGACCCACGTGCTTGCAAAATATCTGCCACAGTTCCAGCCCCTTGAGCCTTTCACACTTGTGCCAGCAGGAAAGGGAAGTGTGCTTCCCTGACAGCTCCAACAAAAGCACGGGACTTGCATCTTCTTAGCTGCAATGGGCAGGATTTGTATCATGTGAGCACCAGGAAGCCCATCACTCTGGTCGGAAGGGTGGAGCACCTGCGTGGCTTACACACGGAGTCGGCTTCACCGACTGCCGCCCTGGGGAATTGTGGAGCCCTGGTTCCCCGTGGGGCAAAGAGAGGATGCTGGAGGGAAAAAACAGCAAATGCCAGTATTCTGTCTCCGATTACATTACAGTTTGGTTGCTTTTCCTTCCAAGGCAGATAGACCATTCCTGAGCCTGGCATACGTTCCATTTGTTTTCCCATCACAGAGTTAGGGAAAAACGCTGATGAGCTCCTCAGATTGGTTAATATCGTTGGCTGCAAGTAACATTTAATATAAACCAATGCAAGCTACCTTGGGGGGAATGAAAGGAAAAGAGGAAAGGATGTACTCTCAAGCCACAGAGGAGTCTTGCAGACACCAAGAACAGGTTTGCGGCAGGCCTCAGGGAGAGATGGGAGCAGGCCTCAGGGAGAGATGGGAGCAGGCCCCAGAAAACCACAGGAACCTGGGAAGTGCCCTCTCTGTCTTCCGTCTCCTTCTTCTGCGTCAGTCTGCGTCTGTCTTTTCTCTCAGCCTGGTCGGAGCTTCCCCTGCCTCTCTGTCCATGGGGTGGAACAGGGACGCTCTGCGACTCTGGTGGGTGATGGACATTCGGTAGCTTGGGGCAGTCTCTTGCTTTTGTTTTTCCTGTTTTTCTACGTAAATCCTTGACTCCACCCCTGGCTTCAGGTGAGCCACAGTCAGAGCACCATGTTTTCCCAGCTACAGGGATTCACTCTGCCATGGGCGTGTGACTCAGGCAGTGCCAATGAGAGGCAATGAGGCTCTTAGCGGGGCTTCGGAACAAAGGGGGCACTTTTCCCTGTGGACTTGAACTTGGGATCCGTAAACTGGAGCTTCTGCAACTTTCTTGACAGCATAATCTGAGATTGTACCAACCCAGAGGAAAGAGTACTGAGTCAAGAAATGGAGACAGAATCTGGGTCCTATTATAATATTTAGTCCTTGGATCAAGCTAAACCTTTATTGAGTCTTACCGGTGGACTTTTCAGTCATGGAGTCAATAAATCCCCTTCCGTTTAAGCCAGTTTGACGGGTTGTCAGCTGTGTTTGATTCCAGTGTGTTCGATGCTTAGAAGCCTTTCCTGCACCTGGGGCAAAAAGGATACTTCTACCTACATTCTCAGTGTGTTGATGAACCTTGCTACACCTGGGACTAAGTATATGATGTATTGGACTAATAATATAATATAATAAGAAGTGTAAAAACATTTCTCTTTGAGGGTACCTCCACTAGCAGAGAGCATGGCTGTCAGTTTTTAAAGGGTTGCCATGCTTCACTCAGTCACCGGCATGTTCTCCTCTGGTGTCCCTGGCTGCAGTGGTCTCCTTAGTGAGGAAGCTTCACAGTTAGCACATGACAGGGTCCCTATTATGTGCAACTCAATACTGATGGAAGAGGGACTTACATTAGCTGTATGGACTGCAGAAGAACTGTAGATGTTCTTCCCCAAGTCTACACCCCACCCCACCCCCGGTACCTGTCTAGTGTGCAGAGCGTACCTGCAACAGCCAATTCCAAACATACCCAACCTCACGCAGACGTTTAACTCCCTCAGCAGGAGTCTTCATAGGTTAATTGGGTTTGTTTCTTACCTTGCGTAATGAACTGAATGTTTGTGCCCTACCTGAATTCATATGTTGAAGCTTTAACCCCTAATGTGATGGTATTTGGAGGGGGACCTTTGGGAGGCAATTAGGTTTAGACGAGGCCACGAAGAGGAAGTCCCCATGATAGGTTTAGCATCCTAATAAGAAGAGGAAGAGACAAGAGACCTCTCTTTGCCGTGTGAATCCACAGCGAGGAGGCAGCCAGCGTCTGCACGCCAGGAAGAGGGCCCTCGCCAGACACCGCCCGTGCAGGCACCTTGTGGCTCCCAGAACTGTAGGAAATAAATCTGTTTAAGTCACCAGTCTGTAGTATTTCGTTTGTTTGTTGTATTTTTTTTTCGCCTTGTCTTTATCAGGCATGTAGTATTTTGTTATAGCAGCCTGAGTAGAGCAAGATATCTTGGCCTACAAATTTGGATGAAGAGTCCAGGGAACGAGGAGAAAGCGGCCAGCCTTTTTCTTCATGTGAATGGGTGCTGGGTCCAATGTGGATACAAATCTATTCTTATATGCTTGGGACAGTTTTTCTCAGACACAGCTTGCACTCAAAGGTTATTTACATCATCAGAATGTATTCAGATTTGCAAATTAGTGAGGATTGCCGCAGTACCAATGTAAACAGGGAGCAGGTGCAGGGTGCTGGGAGCAATAACCACAGGCAAATGGCTGCGCAATATTGAGTGACAAATGGGAGAGGAATAAAACGCAGCAGAGGAAAGCTGCTTATTGAGTTCTGTGTGTATCGATTGCTGCATGTATCAGCCAGGGTTAAAGAAGCAGAACCTACGAGATGTATAGACGACATACGTATATGCATACGTGTGAGTGTACATATTATATATCATATGCTGTATTCATATATCATATATTAATATTTTACTTTATGTGTTATATATTATTATATATGCTATAATTAAATGTATATTAGACATTATATATGATATATTTTGTATTATAAACAGCAGTTTGTCCTTACACAATTGTGAGAACCAGTTAAGTGGCATTTGCAAAGCTGCTGTCCTGGAGTCTGGTGCTGGAGCCTGAAGCCTCCGGGGCAGGCAGGCAGGAAGGGAAGGCACTTCTAGCTGGAAGGCAGGCATAGGCAAGCTGCCACCCAGGGGACAACCAGGATCCCACCATGTGTCAGTTCTCATTGCCTCTAACCTTCGTGACACTGGTGTCCTGAACAAGTCTGGCCCTTCGTGGAGCTAAACACGCACTAGCCCAGGGAAGCAGATGCAGGCCAGGTCGCTGACTCATGCCAACGTGCCAACAGATCAAGATCAAAGATGACGTGTGAGCCACCAAATGGCTGCTGCTTCACTACTGCCCTCCAACTCTCCCGCAAGGACCTCTCCTGAGGCCCACCCTGACCCAAACATTATAGAAAAGGGAATTTGAGAAATGTAGTTCATTCAGCCTAGCCAACGCGACACAATGCAAACAACCTCACCATGGCTGTGTAAAAAGTCTCCCTAAAACTTAGTGATGTAAGGCAACCATTTGTTATGCTTGTGTATTCAGTAGGTCAGGAATTGGGTAAGGCAATGTGGCCACCACTTGTCTCTGCTGCACAATGTCTGGAACCTTGAAGGCTGGGGCTGGAGGGATCAACCACTCACATGCCTGGGGGTGATGCTGGTGGAGGCTGGGGGCCCAGCTCCTCTCCACCTGTGCCTGTCTTTGTCTGTCCCCACAAGTGCAAGCATCAGAGGGAGGAACCTAGCTTTGGAAGTCACATAGTATCATCTCCACCATTTCCTCTTGGTTGGAGCAGTCACAGGCCTCACACATGTTCACGGGGAGAAAACACAGACCCACGTCTCAGTGGGAAGATGGACGTGCACCGAGATAAGAGCACGGGAGGTGATGTGTGTATGTGCTGTGTATGTAGCCATCCCTGGAAAACACAACCTGCCACAACAACAACGGCAAATGGTGCTTGTGATCATCCCACGTTACAGGGAAATCACCCCAGTGTCATTTTAATTTGGAAATAAATTTTATTCTGACAAGGTAGAATAAAAAACCAACTCTTACTGAGAGCTTACTGTGTTCCAGAAAGTTCTAGCACTGGGACAATCCAAGGCTGTTAGAGGTGACGAGGGAACAAATTTGAATAAAGATTATATCACAGATGCATTAAAACACTTTTCATTGCAAGTGTCAAATACCCAACTCAAACTGGCTTCAAACACAAAAGAGAAGTTGTTGGCTCACTTAAGTGGAAAGTCTAAAGAATATTTCTGATTTCAGGAAGGGTTTGATCCAGGGACTAAGAATTCTGACTGACTCTGTACCTCCTGCCCCAGCTTGGCTGTATCATTTTCAGTGAAGGCCCCACCCCAAAACAAAAGTCTGAACTGACCTTAGGACTTCTAATTCTTTATAAAAAGAACATTTTTTCTGATCATGCCAGCAAAGTTCCTGGGGAACACTCTGATTGGTCTAGCTGGGGTCACCTTCTCATCACAGAACTGGTTACAGTGACCAGAGAAATGAAGAAATTGCATTGGCTACCCTGAGACGAGCTAGAAGACATAGTCAGCTCCAACCTTACCACATGGGCAGAGCGGGGACGAGATAGTGGTTCAGGGATGTTTCCCAATGGGGAAATGTGAACCAGACCAAAACATTCAGCATCACCACCCAAAGGAGAAAGATGTAATCATTACCGATATTGCAGTGGTCAGTAGCTAATCACTTGTGTATGTGGATATCCTCGTGATTCACTTTAAAATAGTCAATCCATTTTACTCCATGGGAACTCAAAAACAGAAAGGAAGGAAGAAAGCTCCTTAAGCAAGTATATGGAACAGTGTTTAATTCCCCAGAAAAATTTTACACTAACATTAGTTGTAGCCCAGCCCCTGAGAAAATATCACAGCTCACATGGCATGCCTGAGCTCAAGGAGTCGGCCTGGGTCTTTGTTTCCTAGGGTTGCCAGGACAAATCACAATGCACCAGTGGCTTAAGCACTGGGAACATACTTTCTCCCAGTTCTGGAGGCTAGAAGTCCAAGATCAAGGTGTTAGCAGGGTCAGTCCCTTCTGAGGGCTGTAAGAGAGAATTGTCCCAGGCTTCTGGGGGTTTGCTGCCAATCTTTGGTACTCCTTGGCTTGTAGAAACACCGCCCTGATCTCTGCTTTCATCTCCACACAACTTTCTCCATGTGTGTGTGTCTGTGTCTAAATTTCCCCTTCTCGGCTGGGTGTGGTGGCTCACGCCTATAATCCCATCACTTGGGGAGATCCAGAGGGTAGATTGCTTGAGGCCAGGAGTTTGAGACTAACCTGGGCAACATATTGAGACCCAGTCTGTACAAAAAATTTTAAAAATTAGCCAGGCATAGTGGCATGCACCTGTAGTCCTAGCTACTCGGGAGGCTGATGTGGGAGGATCCTTGAGCCCAGGAGTTTGAGGCTGCAGTGAGCTGTGATCATGCCACTGCACTCCAGCCTGGGCAACAGAGCAAGACCCTGTCTCTTAAATAAATAAACAAATAAATATCCCCTTTTTATAAAGAAACCAGCCATATTGGATTAGGGCCCACCCTGATGAACTATTTTAACTTGATTACCTCTGCAAAGAGCCTATCTCCAAATAAGGTCATATTCTAAGGTTTTGGGTGTAGGGGCCACCCCTGGGCAGGAATTGGCTTTTGCCCAGAGTCAGCGAAACTGGACGTGCTTCTTGAGGCTAGAGGTCAATAGGTCCGGACACGGCTGTTTGACAAACAAACTGTTCCTTGTAGCTGATAACCAAGGGCCTTAGGTTTTGCACTCAAACCAAGGCGTCTCCTTGTCTGCACGCAGTGATGAGATCAAGAGGTAGAGATGCAAACATTCACCTCCCTTGAACAATCGGCCAGAACGAATGGAACAGGTTACCTCAAGGCATCAAAGAAAGTCACGTACCAGGAAGTAGCTGCTGGGCAGAAAGTTTTATTTATATAAAAATAAAACGACTAGTGCTTTCGGCACTGCAGTCTTGTACCGTCTTTGTGTGTCTGTGTGTTTGTGTTCTATGTTCATCCCCCGTTCTGCAATCGGGCCACAACACTGGGCATTAGGACTTCAATATTAACATTAGGACTTCAATTAACAATAATTCAACTTGTTAATAGCCTGATTTCAGAGTAGAGAGGTTTCATATCAGGTATTTTAAGTGCACTTAAAATACAGCTGGTACTCCCAAAAACTAGTGAGTTATAGAACCTTCTTAGCAAAGACCATTATGTCCTTCTGGAACACTCCCTGACACCATTAATAGTGCAGGCTCTTCTTGAAAGCAAAAACTAATCCTTTCTCCAATGTTAGCACAATATTATTGAATATTTCTTTGTTATTTAGATATCCTCTTATAAGATACTACATAACATTTTCCTCTACCCACAAATACTAGGAATGATCAAACATAGTTCCAAACCTGGAAATAAACACTCAAACATCACCTCTGTCAGAGACAAGCTAATATCAATCATTATTGTCAACTTAATCAAAAATGTCTTGTTATTCACAGTAAAACTGTCAGACAACTTAATCAAGTATAATTGAA